>CM012444.1:27837475-28194546 GCA_003999625.1 Oryzias javanicus
GAGAGGATCCAGCTGTTCTGTTCATGGAGAAGGTTTGGGTTTGTTCTGATCCGGGACACCACAGCTTATTCTTATGGATGACCTGTCGGTCCGTTACCACGTCACCTTTCCCTCATGCTCTCCTGCGGTTCTGTGTTGGTTCTGGTCTGATCCAGTTCGGTTCTGTTGGTAATGATAACTTGGAGACTTTATAATAATAATAATGGATTAGATTTATCTGCGCTTTTCCAGACGCTCAAAGCGCTTACAGTGAATACCCATTATTCATTCACACCTCATTCATACTTGGTGACGGTAAGCTACTACTGTAGCCACAGCTGCCCTGGGGCAGGCTGACAGAGGCGTGGCTGCCAGTTCGCGCCTACGGCCCCTCTGACCATCACCGGGACATTCATACACATTCATACACCAGTGGAGCCACACTTTATATGAATTATTCTATAGATTTATATGATTAGTTTGATGTGGATGAAAGGTGTCTGAAGACACGGGGGTGTTCGGGCTTCCGGGCCTCCGGGCCTCGGGGCCACCGGGCCTCCGGGCCTCCGGGCCTCGGGGCCACCGGGCCTCCGGGCCTCGGGGCCACCGGGCCTCCGGGCCACCGGGCCTCCGGGCCTCGGGGCCACCGGGCCTCCGGGCCTCCGGGCCTCCGGGCCTCCGGGTCACAGGGCCACCGGGCCTCCGGGCCACAGGGCCTCCGGGCCACCGGGCCTCCGGGCCTCCGGGCCACCGGGCCTCCGGGCCACCGGGCCTCCGGGCCTCCGGGCCACCGGGCCTCCGGGCCACCGGGCCACCGGGCCTCCGGGCCACCGGGCCACCGGGCCTCCAGGCCTCCGGGCCACAGGGCCTCCGGGCCACCGGGCCACAGGGCCTCCGGGCCTCCGGGCCACCGGGCCTCCGGGCCTCGGGGCCACCTGGCCTCCGGGCCTCGGGGCCACCGGGCCACCAGGCCTCGGGGCCTCGGGGCCTCGGGGCCACCTGGCCTCCGGGCCTCGGGCCACAGGGCCTCCGGGCCACCGGGCCACCGGGCCACCGGGCCTCGGGGCCACCGGGCCTCGGGGCCACCGGGCCTCCGGCCCACCGGGCCACCGGGCCTCCGGGCCTCGGGGCCACCGGGCCTCGGGGCCACCGGGCCACCGGGCCTCCGGGCCACCGGGCCACCGGGCCTCCGGGCCTCGGGGCCACCGGGCCACCGGGCCACCGGGGCTCCGGGCCTCCGGGTCACAGGGCCTCCGGGCCTCGGGGCCTCCGGGCCTCGGGCCACCGGCCACCGGGCCTCCGGGCCACCGGGCCACCGGGCCACCGGCCACCGGGCCACCGGGCCACCGGGCCACAGGGCCACCGGGGCTCCGGGCCTCCGGGTCACAGGGCCTCCGGGCCTCCAGGCCTCCGGGCCACAGGGCCTCCGGGCCTCCGGGCCACAGGGCCTCCGGGCCACCGGGCCACAGGGCCTCCGGGCCTCCGGCCACCGGGCCTCCGGGCCTCCGGGCCACCGGGCCTCCGGGCCTCGGGGCCACCTGGCCTCCGGGCCTCGGGGCCACCGGGCCACCAGGCCTCGGGGCCTCCGGGCCTCGGGGCCACCGGGCCACCGGGCCACCGGGGCTCCGGGCCTCCGGGTCACAGGGCCTCCGGGCCTCGGGGCCTCCGGGCCTCGGGGCCACCGGGCCACCGGGCCTCCGGGCCACCGGGCCACCGGGCCACCGGGCCACCGGGCCACCGGGCCACAGGGCCACCGGGGCTCCGGGTCACAGGGCCTCCGGGCCTCCAGGCCTCCGGGCCACAGGGCCTCCGGGCCTCCGGGCCACCGGGCCACAGGGCCTCCGGGCCTCCGGGCCACCGGGCCTCCGGGCCTCGGGGCCACCGGGCCTCTGGGCCTCCGGGCCTCGGGCCACCTGGCCTCGGGCCTCGGGGCCACCGGGCCACCAGGCCTCGGGGCCTCGGGGCCACCTGGCCTCCGGGCCTCGGGGCCACAGGGCCTCCGGGCCACCGGGCCACCGGGCCACCGGGCCACAGGGCCTCCGGGCCTCGGGGCCACCGGGCCTCGGGGCCACCGGGCCACCGGGCCTCGGGGCCACCGGGCCACCGGGCCTCGGGCCACCGGGCCACCGGGCCTCCGGGCCTCGGCCACCGGGCCTCGGGGCACCGGGCCACCGGGCCTCCGGGCCACCGGGCCACCGTCCTCCGGGCCTCGGGGCCACCGGGCCACCGGGCCACCGGGGCTCCGGGCCTCCGGGTCACAGGGCCTCCGGGCCTCCGGGCCTCGGGGCCTCCGGGCCTCGGGGCACCGGGCCACCGGGCCACCGGCCACAGGGCCACCGGGGCTCCGGGCCTCCGGGTCACAGGGCCTCCGGGCC
Organism: Oryzias javanicus; assembly: GCA_003999625.1. Lineage (NCBI taxonomy): Eukaryota > Metazoa > Chordata > Actinopteri > Beloniformes > Adrianichthyidae > Oryzias > Oryzias javanicus. The sequence goes on from CM012444.1 coordinate 27,839,830, forward strand.
TCCAGGCCTCCGGCCACAGGGCCTCCAGGCCTCCGGGCCACAGGGCCTCCGGGCCACCGGGCCACAGGGCCTCCGGGCCTCCGGGCCACCGGGCCTCCGGGCCTCGGGGCCACCGGGCCTCTGGGCCTCCGGGCCTCTGGGCCACCTGGCCTCTGGGCCTCCGGGCCTCGGGGCCACCTGGCCTCCGGGCCTCGGGGCCACCGGGCCACCGGGCCTCCGGGCCACCGGGCCACCGGGCCTCCGGGCCTCGGGGCCACCGGGCCTCCGGGTCACAGGGCCTCCGGGCCTCCGGGCCTCGGGGCCTCCGGGCCTCGGGGCCACCGGGCCACCGGGCCTCCGGGCCACCGGGCCACCGGGCCACCGGGCCACCGGGCCACCGGGCCTCCGGGCCTCCGGGCCTCCGGGCCTCCGGGCCACCGGGCCTCCGGGCCACCAGGCCACCGGGCCACTGGGCCACCGGGCCTCTGGGCCACCGGGCCACCGGGCCTCTGGGCCACCGGGCCACCGGGCCACCGTCCATCCGTCTGGTATCAAACCTGGCATTTCATGGGTCCGCTCTGTTCTCATGCAGCATTCGACGCTCTCACGCAAGTTTGTGGAGGTGATGACTGAGTACAACACCACGCAGTCCAAGTACCGGGACCGCTGCAAGGACCGCATTCAGAGACAGCTGGAGATCAGTGAGTACACCCACCACCGGACACCGTCACGGGGCAGGTTCACGTCAGAGCGGGACGCACCGTACGGCGAACAGCTGGAGGCAAACGGTGCTCCCGTTACAACAGACACACGTTCAAACCCGACTAGAGGGTCTGGGAACTCCACGATGGTTTCTCTTAAATGTGTAGGAAGAGTTCTGTTCCTACAGCTGCCACTAGAGGGCAGTGAAGACTCTTTACCTGCAGATGTTGCTGCTCTGTTCCTGCCATGAGCCAAAAGATCAGCCCACAACAGAGGAGGATCAAAGAATCCATGGAGATTATTGTCTTAAATCTGAGTTTGAGGGGAACGTCCTGATCCTCAGACGTCCCGTCCTGATCCTCAGACGTCCCGTCCTGATCCTCAGACGTCCCGCTCTGATGCTCAGTCCTCACAAGCACACAAAGACGAGTACACACTCTCCTGAGTGTCACTTTTGTCAGTTAGCCTATGACCTTTTCAGTCTTCAGGTGAGTTCTGACTCCGCCTCTCTCTCTCTGCAGCTGGAAGAACCACCACCAATGAGGAGCTGGAGGACATGTTGGAGAGTGGCAAACTGGCCATCTTCACCGATGATGTAAGCTCTGCACCCGACGTTGACGCGTGCCGCTCTGCGCCCCGCGCCGGCGCCGGTGCGCACGGAGCGCGGGGCGCAAGACCGCCGGGGTGCATAGAACCATCCAGTGAATACGGCCTTTGCCACATGACCATGGGGGGGGGCAGCAGCTGTTATTCTGCAGCGCTCCCGTTTGCATCTGCTGCTTCAGAGTAACAGCTGTTTAAAGAGCTGACCAATCACAGGAGCTTAGCAGGGAGCGTGTCAGCAGGTAATCCCAGCGAGCAGGTAAGTCAAATGATCCACTATACGGTCATTCCAAAATTTACATTTTATTTTCATTTTACAAGTAAAAAAATACGTGAAGAAAAAGAGAATGAAATGTTTGTGACGATAAGATCTGAAACATGATGGTCAGCAGGTCCAGGTCGACCTTCATCCTGGTTGACCTTCATCCTGGATGGTTGTTTTGCTGAAGTTTCCATCAGAAAACAGTTTCAGATCTTTTTCTTCCAGCTTTGATTTCATGAGTTTTCTCCTCGACACACAGCTTTAACCTCTCTCCACTCGCTCCGTCCACATCTGAACCTCCCAGAACCCCCCGTGACCCCGGCACGCCCCAGCCGGGCGGCTCCCCGCCTCTGACCCGTGTCGGCTTTGATGTTCCCTCTCCGTCCACAGATCAAGATGGACTCTCAGATGACCAAGCAGGCGTTGAACGAGATCGAAACCAGACACACCGAGATCATCAAGCTGGAGAACAGCATCCGAGAGCTCCACGACATGTTCGTGGACATGGCCATGCTGGTGGAGAGCCAGGTGAGCGGCGGGCGGGGCGTCCCGGAGCTGCTGCGCCCCTCCCCCCGGCCTTCCTCACTCTGACCTCGTTTCAGGGAGAGATGATCGACAGAATCGAGTACAACGTGGAGCACTCTGTGGACTACGTGGAGCGAGCCGTCTCCGACACCAAGAAGGCCGTCAAATACCAGAGCCAGGCCCGCAAGGTACGGCCCCCGGTGCTCTGGGTACACCTGTACATGGGTGAAGGGTTGTGGCGCTCCTGCGAGCTCATGTGTCTCCTGCTCTTATTGCATCTGAGAACTGGACCGAGAGACTCCGCCCCCCAGGCGTTGTCATTCTATTGGTCAGAATAGCCGCTCTGCTCTGATACCTTTCTAACATCTCCTTTATAATCCTCGTTTTTTAAAAAGTAAAAGTAGGCGGAGCCTGCTGCCCTCCCTCCTTTAAAATATTTGATTTCATGTAGCTTGTTTTCAACTTGAAGGGGTGTGGCCTTCCAACAAGCTCACTGCTGATTGGTGAGAAGAGCTGCCATAGCAACGATGACTCAGACCGAACATAGACAGTATATGTTACTGGAGGTCCCCCATTGGAAATGCATCACTTTCAGCCTTCAAGAAATCAGGGCGGAGCCTTCGCCGTCACTTCCTGTTCGTCTACCACCACATTGAAACCCATCGACAGTGATTGGTCAGAGTCAGTCTAGATCAGGGGTGGGCAATTGTTTTGACTCGTGGGCCACAAAGGGTTCTAAAATTTGGCATCAGGGCCGGACAAGGAGCAGATGGAAGGAGAGATTGGGTAATCAACCTCATAAACTAAAAAAATAATATGGAATTTAGAGAAAAACATGCTTTAATTTGGATTCAAATTCACATATATTCATTTAAAAACAGAAAATTTGGGAGTTTTAATTTTCTAATTTTGATTTTTGTTCTCTTTTGGGTGATCCAATGGGTTGATGTTCTTCAGAGGAAAATGTGAACTCAAAGAAATGCTGCATTTATGTGGTGTTGGAATAATCCGAAAGATCACCATCTGACTCAGAAAGGAACACACACGAACGTCAGAGAAACAAACACCATTCATGGGGAAGAAACCAGAAATACAATGAAAAGAAAACAATAATTAGGATTTTTGATTCAATGGATTTTAATTTGGAGGCCACATTAAGTAGCTTAAGGGGCCTCATGTGGCCCCCGGGCCGTAGTTTGCCCACCCCTGGTCTACAGGAACTACTGTCACTAATCAGGAGTGAGCTTGTTGGAAGGCCACACCCCTCGCACCCTCAATCAAACGTTAGAGGCGGAGCCAGCGGGCACCACATCCTTTTACTGCGACCTCTGATTGGTCGGTTTATAACTTGAATAACTGGCGATTAAGAAAAAAAATCTTTAAAAGAAATAAAGATTAGAAAGAAGAAGTTAAGAAGAATTTCTCAGAGCAAGAATTGTTTTTCTGACAAACAGAATGACTGTATATGTCTTCAGGGAAGTCGATGAGACCTTCTTGGAACCAGCAGGTACTTCCTGTTGGGAGCTCCTACGGTGACGCCCGGCTCCAACATGGCGGCGTCCGTCCACTGATTGGTATCATTTGGTTGGAGCCGGACGTAAACATTTCTGTAGATGATGTGACTCTGTCCAGTTCTCACATACAATCAACGGTTTCCTGACACAGTACAGCTGTGATTGGTGGACTCAGGCTCCGCCCACGTCCCTTGTAGCCTGCGGCTGTGCGGTCAGTTAATGCCGTGGGTGTTCCTGTTGTCTGGATGGACGCCGGTGCGGGGCGTCCCACAGCAGACGGGCCTCCCTCACCCCCCCCCCTCCCCTCTGTCTCCCCGCAGAAGAAGATCATGATCATCATCTGCTGCGTCATCCTCGGCGTCATCCTGGCATCCACCATCGGAAGCACATTAGGCTTCTAAGACCCGCCCACCTGCTGCTTCTGACAACCAGCGCCGAACCAACAGCCAGCAGAGAAAAACCAGACGACGACGACGACGACGACCCAAAAACTTGAAACACAAATGCAAGACAGCTAACCAATCAGCTTAGAGGACAGAGTCCACACACAATAAGAGGAAACACAGAGGGTGTGGGTGGGGTCCAAAACAAAGAAAAAAACAGAAAAACGCCATTACTGCTGACTTCACCACGCAGCCATCATGAGGTTCAATATTTATGACAGAAATGTAAATGGATGAACATATACAGCAACATGTGGGCTAGCTACCTGTGCAAACTGGTAACCTATAATATGACATGTACTTCTGTTTGTTTGTTTGTTTGTTTGTTTGTTTGGCTTTGCTGTTTGGAACTTTTCCCGGTGTATTCTGGGAGTCCCAGAGGTCCGTGACAACTGCCGGGTCGGAGTTCTGTGGGTCAAAATGTGCTGACGCTGGAGACACGGGCGCCTCCCAACCGTCCCGAGAACTCCGCAGCGCTCCGGATCGGACTCCGGAGCGCTGCGGAGACACCCCCGCCCCACCACCCACGCACCGCCCCCGTTTGAGGGGCTGTGATTGGCTCCTCGCTGCTGTCAATCACACGGGCCATCAAAAACCCCGCCCACCGAACCGTGATATGCATGCTAACGTTTCCACTAGCGTCCCATTGATGTGGGGAGTCTCTAACCGCTAACAGCCTCCCCATAATGCACCTGTCCAACCAAAGAGCCGGGGGGAGCCGGGATGAGGGCGACGTTTGGCTGGAAGGGCTAACAGATGTTTGGGGGGGGGGGGGGGGGGGGGTTGTACATGGAATCTATGCAGCTTAGATCAAAGGAAGACCAGTATTCCCACCTCCCTAAATCAGGAGAACCGGTGAAAATTAGGATAACCGTCCCAGAGCGTTCCACCCAGACGCTGCTGTCCGTCCTGGACCCGTCAGAACCAGAACCGCGTCCAACAGCACAGTCACCATAACTTTGTTCCTTTATTGTTTTGGATGGTTGCTCTGTTGTTGCGGTGCGTGCGTGGCCCGTCCGCCTGACGGCGTCCGTGTCCCGGCGGCGTGGGGGATCACTGGCAGACGGCGGACGGCGTGCGCTCTCATTCATCTCTTCGTTTGGACACTCCGAACTCCTCGGTCGCACGTGAACGTCCCGTGTTGCTGCTGGTGTTAGGGTTAGCGCGCTCTGCATGCCGTAGCGTTAGCTTCAGTATCGTGTAGTTTGTGTAGACGCTCATTGAAGAGCTTTCACGCGTTTTCTGTCTCTTTACTGTAAAAAACTCCTTCTGTTTGTTCAAGGCAGCGCTGGAAAAACAAGACGTTTGAATTCAAAGGATAGTAAGAAGATCATCTGGACACTAGCGGTAGCATCCATGCTAACCTGAAGAAGCACATGAGCTCAGCCAGGCTAACTGAGACAAAAGTTTCAATGTTGTGAAATGCATGTTTGACTCGTTGAAGACGACGTGAAGTTCAGACAAACGTCTCCACTCAAACATCAGAGCAGGTGAACCAGAAACCATCAGAGACGTGAACCGCTCCGTGTGGGACGTCCCGAGTCTCACCTCCACAAACCGGTGCTCCGGGTCAGAGGTCGTGTGATACGGAGGTTCACACCTCCGTTGAGACCAGCGTGAACTCACTCGTCGCGAGGCTTTTTTTGATGAATCTGTAGCGGTCGTCCTGGTTTAGTGTAGCGTCGGTATTTTCTCTGGAGTCGTAGCGAGTAGCGCCGTTAGCTTTAGATGTCTAGTTGCTGTTTAGATGAAAGTGTTTTAGCTTCAAGTTTAGGAGGAGAGGAGTTCTTTCCATTCGTGTCCCGTAAAGCCAAAAATACTCCGTGTCCACCAAAGCTCGGCCCCGCCCACGTCCCTCCCCGACGGCGCGTCCCAAGCGTGTCAGAGACCAGCCGCCGTGAGGTCATCGTCTGCGTTCCTCTTTCACTGACGTTTCATTGGTCCTGACGTTTTCAGAAGTTCAGGGGCGGTGACTGTGGGCGGGGACTCCAGTGCAGGTCAGTTTTTTGACTGTGCCCCCGCCCGATCAGAAGTCGATCCATTACAGCAGAAAGGCTTTCCGCTCTGTGAATTAGCTTGGCAAAGTGAGTCTGTATGAGTGTTTCGCCCCCCCCCGTCCGCTTGCTGTGTGTTGTTTGCAAAAGAAGACAGCGAGGGTCGGGGCGCCCCTCTTCCCTCCAGCCGACCCCTCCCATCGTTGTGTTTTTATAATTCTAAAGAGAATAAGAAATAAGGCATGCAAAAGTTGTGGAGTTTGCATGTTGGTGTTTTTTGTACCCCCCCGCCCCCCATATCTTGCACTTTACCGCCCATCGGACCTGTCGGACCCTCAGCTCCTGACTGACTTTCTCTGTTCTTTGGACACATGGACATGTGTCTGTCTGTGGAGCCCAGAAGGTTTGATTTCTGCCCCCATCCATCAGCTTGAGTTTCCTCGACCTCCAGCTCCTCACAGGGCGAGACGCCGTCATGCTTCCGTTGCAGGTTTGATTCCGAGCAATCCTCCCGGCGTGCGTGTTGATCAGTGCAGGTTAGTCTGCTGGACGGTCGACCGCTCCACCAACTCCACGGTGTTGAACTGAGGGGACGGACCGCCGCCGAACCGCAGTCGGACGGTCGACCGAACCGCCGCCGAACCGAGGTCGGACGGTTGACCAAATGCCACCGAACCGGGGTCGGACGGTCGACTGAACCGGAGTCGGACGGTCGACTGAACGCAGTCGGACGGTCGACTGAACCGCAGTCGGGCGGTCGACTGAACCGCAGTCGGGGGTCGACTGAACCGGAGTCGGACGGTCGACTGAACCGCAGTCGGACGGTCGACTGAACCGCAGTCGGGCGGTCGACTGAACCGCAGTCGGGCGGTCGACTGAACCGGAGTCGGACGGTCGACTGAACCGCAGTCGGACGGTCGACTGAACCGCAGTCGGACGGTCGACTGAACCGGAGTCGGACGGTCGACTGAACCGCAGTCGGACGGTCGACTGAACCGCAGTCGGCGGTTCGACTGAACCGCAGTCGGGCGGTCGACTGAACCGCAGTCGGGCGGTCGACTGAACCGCAGTCGGGCGGTCGACTGAACCGCAGTCGGGCGGTCGACTGAACCGCAGTCGGGCGGTCGACTGAACCGCAGTCGGGCGGTCGACTGAACCGCAGTCGGACGGTCGACTGAACCGCAGTCGGACGGTCGACCGGACCGCCGAACCGAGGTCGGACGGTTGACCAAATGCCACCGAACCGGGGTCGGACGGTCGACTGAACCGGAGTCGGACGGTCGACTGAACCGCAGTCGGGCGGTCGACTGAACCGCAGTCGGACGGTCGACTGAACCGCAGTCGGGCGGTCGACTGAACCGCAGTCGGGCGGTCGACTGAACCGGAGTCGGACGGTCGACTGACCGCAGTCGGACGGTCGACTGAACCGCAGTCGGACGGTCGACTGAACCGCAGTCGGACGGTCGACTGAACCGCAGTCGGACGGTCGACTGAACCGGAGTCGGACGGTCGGGCGACCCCCTCCGAACCGCCTCCTTGCCCGCCTCCTCGCCCGCCACTCTTCTATGATTTCAACCTAAACCAAAGCTTTCCGTCACCCCCCCATTCTCAAACGTCTGCGCTGATATCAAAGAGCACAACGTGAGTCGAGTTTACACAGAAATTTTCGTCACACTAACTTATCCTAAAACGTATCAAAGTGAACCTCCAACCCACCGCCAGCCCTCGCTGGTCTGTCCCGCCAACAGCGCCCCCCTGTGGTTCACTCCTGTAGATGCTAATCGTTTCAGAGACGCGGAGCTGCTTTCCCTTCTTTCCTCCAGCTTCTCTCGCCGCTCTGCTGCCGGTTCGACGGACCGCCGGCTGCTCTCACACCTGCGGTGCGAGGCTTGGGTGTAGCGGTCGGCCGCAGCACAAGGCCTCCTTCAGAACAATCCCGAGCATGTTCCGCGGCGCGGCGTACGCAGCCTTGTTCACTGACGTTTTAAGGTTCTATGTAATATATATCAATGTTAGAGCAATATACTGCGTCTGTTAGACCCCTCCCCCGTCAGACCGGGACACGCCCAGCGGGAGAAAAGTCCTGCTCCGAGTCCTGCTCCGAGTCCTGCTCCGAGTCCTGCTCCGAGTCCTGCTCCGAGTCCTGCGCCGAGTCCTGCTCCGAGTCCTGCTCCGACCAGAACTTTGTGTTCCTTTGATGTTGCTTTGATCTGCTGTCGCAGCAGCCAAAGCATTAAGCTCCGCCCACGTCTCTCTGTGAGGAACAAGACAGTATTTGGCTTTTGACAGTGTTTTCCCTTGTGGGGTGGGAGGAGTTAAGGGAGGAGTCATATAGATAGACCACACCCACATACCCCCTGCATAGCAAAAAACAGAGGAGATGCTAAAGCGACTCTTTTCCTGTTCTTCTTCTTCTTCTTCTTCTTCTTCTTCTCGTTGTTGTTCTTCTTGATACGATCATTCCCCGACTGTGAATCAAACCCTGACCCGAACCCGGATGGAACCGTCACACCAAGTGATCAAACCAACAGAAAAATGTGGAATAAGGAGGTGATGATGATCATATAATAGCAATGATTCAAAGAAGTACAAAAGGAGTTATGTTATCATAAATAATTGTAGTAATATTGAATGCTCGCAATTTTGTCAAATGAAACTTGATTCTTTGTGTTCTGTAATTACTGTAAATACGTTCAGAGAAAAGATGACTTGCATGTCTATGTATAAATCTACTGAGATATCTATTCCAGTCAAAGTTGACGAGCAGTTCGATCGCTGTCCTTTTGTTGCCCCCCCTCACCTGTCCTCACCTTGGCCCCGCCCCCTCCCATTTCAGCCCTCTTGTTGTGTGGGTGGGCGATGACCCTCATCCCCACCGGCTTGAAGTCAAAGGCTCTGGCACGGCGGCGGCCGTTCATGGTGTGGGCAGCCACACCTCTCTCTATTACTCCCAGCTCTGGAGGCTCCGCCCACTGGCTCCTCTGGTTAAAGTGCTTCCCTCCATATTTGAAAACCTAACCTGCGTCCAGGACTTCTCAAGCCCCGCCCCTTTCCTCTGGGGCTCCGCCTGCTTGTCGGTGTCTCTCCACCACACTCAGGTGACTCCCGTTACCCAGAGATTAGTCTGATCCCATCCTGCCGGTGCGTAGCCTCATCCGGAGGGAGGAGCTTAATGTCCACCGGCGGTTCAAGCCCCCCTAGAAGAATCCTCTTTCCTTTAGCTCCGCCTCCTTAGAGAGGCCTCTTGTTGTCATGAGCAGAACCCGACCAGCAGAATCGCCTGGTCCTGGTTCCTCTGGGTCCAGGTTGGTGGACCCCGCTCCTCACGTACCTCCAACACGCCGCCAGTCTTCCTCCCTGCTGAGTTTAGGTGGAAGGTCAAACACGACGGTCTCTGGACCGGGTCCGTCCAGAACCCCCCGCAGGCCCGTCCGGGAGCCAGGGCTGACCTTCTGCGGCAGGGGCTTCAGGCCGGCCGGCGTGCGCCCCCTGCAGAAGCGCAGCGCCGCGGTGTGGTCGTTTGGGGCGGGGCTAAGGAGACCTGCATCAGACTGCAGGAGAAGGACAGCAGAGTCGCTCTTCAGGCGCAACTTTGACCGGAAATGCAACTTGTGTCCCGTTTCTTTTGTGTGTGTATGTGTGCGTAGTGTAATGTAAAAGCGATCTGTCCCCCCACCCCCCTCCCCCCGCTCCCCCTGCCCCCCCCACACCCCCTCTCTTGTACTGCTGTTGGCTGTTCTGTTTAGTTCATGTGACGTGCCAGTATCCCCCCCACGCCCCTCCCTCACCCATGCTGCCCCCCCTCCTCCCCCCCCCCCCTCATGGATCTTTAAGATGACAACTCTATGCAGATGCTGTCTTTTATAAGTGTGTCAAAGTTTTAATTTAAAATAAAACCCGAAAAAACGAACCCTGACCGACATGTTGAAACGAAACAAAAAACGAATAAAGAAAAGGATTGTTCAGTGTACGCGCTGTCATTCTTATTGCTCCGCCCCCCCGGGCCTTCAGAATAAAAGCATCGGTGCCTCGACAGAAAAACGGCTCCAGCACTGGGGTCAGATTCCTGAGTTCTGAAGAAGATCTCCAGACGGACCGGTCCGGGTCCGGGTCCGTGTCCAGGTCCGGGTCCGGGTCCAGGTCCAGGTCCGGGTCCAGGTCCGGGTCCGTGTCCCGGACCGGTCCGGGTCCGGGTCCGGGTCCGTGTCCGGGTCCGTGTCCCGGACCGGTCCGGGTCCGGGTCCTCGTTTCGTGTCACACCTGAAGACAACAATGCTTTGATTTGATTCTCTGAGCAGCCAGGCTCTTTGTTCAACAGGTAAAAACTTTATTGTTCAACTGGTTGCACACACAGAGCTGGAGGCCATATTGGAAAGGTCACTGCTGTGCTCCAATCACACAAACATTCCAGAAACATTCATGAGGATCTGAGAGACTCTCAATAGTGACCGTTCAGGATGCTTCAGACTTCTCACTCTTTGGACGATGATGGTGATGTTTGGATGTTAGAACTCAGACCAGACCACCGGCTGGTAATCAGATTACTAAACAGTTGAACAGAAACTAACCAGGATTTCCTCAGAAGTTCAGACAGAGGAGTCCAGTGCTGCATCCCCGGACAGGAACCCGCCTGCCCGCCGTGGCGCCGCTGCCTGAGCTCTGATGGAGGCGGGTGGATCCGCTTCTGCGTTTGCCGCCATCGTAGCCTTTATGGGCGGCGGCTTGTTCACCCATATCGGCTGCGACCGGCTCATGCGGTTTGTGGCGATACTCCCCAAGCCGTTGATGGAGTAACTCTGTGTAGATGGGAGCCCCGCCCCCCTTCACCTGTTACACTGTACTAACACCACGCCCCAGATCGGATTTCATGATGATCTGAGTTTTCCTTTTTAAAATCAGGCAAAAATCCCGTTTGTCCTAGAGAGCCATGCGGCCCAGGGCCGGCCCTGCTAACAGCTAGCGTAGCATCTCTAGCTAACAGCTAGCATAGCATCTCTAGCTAACAGCTAGCGTAGCATCTCTAGCTAACAGCTAGCGTAGCATCTCTAGCTAACAGCTAGCATAGCATCTCTAGCATCTCTAGCTGTACATCTATGACATCACAGATCCTCCAGGACAAACGAGAACCTTCGTGAGCTTTTGGACAACCTGCACAACCCCCACCCCTCCCCCACCCCGGAGGAGGCTGAACTCACCAGACCCCCCCCCGTCATGAACCCAGAGGATCTGATTGTGACGCTTTGATACCTGATCAGAAACTATTAACGGATTCTGACCACCTTAAAAGGTGAGTGTGGAGCAAAAGGGGCGGAGTCACAGACACCTGCTTCCTCCTGCTCTTCTTCAAGCAAAAACTGAAACTCTTCAGTGAATCTGTAGGTACAGGGTTCGATTCCCACGGGGGCACAATGACCTTCATTTGGGGGTGTGGGGTCCTGGGGCAGGACCCTCTGCTGTCTAACTGTCTGGGTCTGTCTGTGCCCCCCCCCCCCCCAAGCCCAGGTAAGACTGTCAGTAAGGTCATCCGGCACCAAACCAGCTGTGAGGATCGGTGAAAGCCGATTGGCTGTGGCGACTCCTGACAGCCGAGAGGTGAACAGGTGCACAGAGAAACATGTATGTATTCCCATCAACAGCCCGCAGTGGGTCGGCCATGTTGATAGGCATCCTGACTCCGCCCACCTCCTCCTAAACAGGAACTAAATCACTAAGGTGGTCCGCCCCTTCTACGCTCCCTCCTGTGGCCTTTGGAGGAACTGCAACCTTTGCTCACTGGTTTGACATTTGAGAGGGGGCGTGGTCAGTTTGCCAGGCTCCACCCACTGGCTCCACATCCAATGAAGCTGCAGTCAAAGGTTTTTCACCTATTTATTTCCAGTACTCAGCAGTAGGGTTATAGTTTATGGACAAGTTTCTGTTAAGAAATGAATTATCAAAACATAGTTTATAAAAGTGTATAGTAAGCATTACATATATATGCATGAATCAGAACGTTAGAGCTGTCAACAAAAGGGTACATTTGCTCCAAACCTTCTTCTCTAAACTACAGAAATGCAGGCAGGAGGTGTCCACAGGAACTGAGGAGGAGGAGGAGGAAGAAGACGGCGAATGCACAGTTAATATTTTGTGTTCTAGTTCACACGGACTCCTACAGCACTGGACGTCACTGCACGGCTTTCACGGTTATCTTCTCTAGCACCAGCGCTCCTGAGCACGCTGACGGACACACGGAGGCTTAAATAAGAGCAAAGGAACACCAATAAATACGGGGGCGGCGCGGCGGGGGCCCTCCAAGGCTGACAGGAGATAAATATGGAAGAGGAGGGGCTGCGGGAGGGCTCGGCGGTTCCGGTTCTGCTGAAGTCCGGCTCCTCCTGGAGCGTCGGCTGCTCTGGAGTCACCTGTGGCCAGCAGGGGGCGCTGTGGAGCCAAACAGCAGCAGGTCCAGTCAAACGGAGGAAACGGTGCGGTTCTGTCCGGTCCGGGAGTGCAACAACAACCGGTTCTGCCAGGAGACCGCCCCCGTCCTCCCCTCAGTCTGAAGGTCTGGACCCTGGAGGCGGCGGCATGTGCAGCACGCCAGAACTTTATTTTGAAAGACTTCCTGTGGTCCTCCCAGTGCTGCAGGACAGACTTCCTGTCTGCGTCCCAACCCTCCTACAACAGTGATGGTGCAGCTAAGGAGCTATAGAGACTAGAGCCGCTATGCTAGCTTGTTGCGTACGCAACGCTGGACGCCATATTGGAAAGGTCGAGATTCCCGTTTACTGCAGTGTTACAATCACACAGACAGAGTTGGGAAGCGAGTGTGACCTCTCATTACTGTCAGCTGACAGAGGAGAACGTATAGAAACACGTGGAGTGAGTTCATCTCTAGTGAACGTTCAGGCCGGTCTGTTCAACCTCAACAGCAATCTTGTTTCTGGAGGAAATTAAGTTGATCAGGTGGAGAAGAGGGAGGAGCCTAGCGCCAAATCTCTGTCCGGCGGGCGGACGGGGATGTTCACCGAACCGCCCGCCCGGGGGGGCGCCCGAGTCCCTCTGAGGGAGCCTGGCGGGGATCCACTAGCGTCAAAGTCGAGCCCCGGGGCGAGGTCCGGCGCACTGGGGGAATATTTTTGCTATTATCGGCCCGATGTTACGGCGCCGGTGACACAGTCTCGTTCCCTCTGGTCTCATACTGACGTTGTATGTAGCTGCAGGTGTTGAGCGTATTTTAACAGTCGACTAATCGGGTCAAGCGCTCAGCGAATGGAAAGAACACATCTCAACCATCCAGAGCTTTAAACTAACGGAAATGAAGAAGATGAGAGTTTATTCAACTGCAGCTTCTGTCCATCATCAGAACCAGATCACATCAGATGAGAGATCAGGAACATTCCTTCCATCAGCCCCGCCAGGGTATATAGGGTCAAAGGTCACCTGTCAGACAGAGATTGGTGTAAAGATTGTTCCTGATCTCTCATGTGAGAGACGTGGACCAGGCGGGTACTGGTACCGGACGCGTCCCAAGTTTCGTCTCAATTATAAAGTTACGTTTTTAAAGTTTTCAAAATGTAAATTTAGAGTCGATGAATGTTGATCCCGTCCGGCCCACGACCTCAGGTGTGTTTTGGATTTCGGACCCTTGTGTGATTGCGTTTGACACCTCTGCACTAATGGGCCTCTCGGCGAGAGCGTCTCCAGGGCCCCCGCCCGGGCCTCGCTGCACCGGGCCGTGGTCCCCCAGTGCCCTGGCTCCATGCTGCAGGTATGCACGGTTGATGCCATGAACTTCATAACTTCTCATTCCGTCTCCGTCTGAACGTCTGCAAGGACTTCAACTGCGTCTCTGATAACAAAATAATCAAAAAGTTGCGCATGTGCGGCGCTTCCTACATGATACCGAATCAGAAGATCGTTTGACGTGTGGTTCAACACGATGACCTGGGTCTGATTTCTAAATGAAACCAAGATAATTCATGTCACTGCCTCTGCTAAACTCTCTCCTTGTTTACTGACATGTCCAATATGGCGTCACTCTTTTCGCATGTTGGACACGGCTAACAGGTTAGCATAGCATCTCTAGCAATACAACTCAATGGCTGCAACGAGAGTCCAACCGGACTGAGACCACAGAACCTGATCCTGGACCCCAAGAAGGCAGAAACTGGTTCAAAGGCGCCCCCCCCACCACACACACACACACACACACACACACAACACACACACACACACACACTGAGCAGCTCCGGCTCGGGTTCACAAACAAAATCAACATGAAAGTCTGAAAGCCCGGCTCCGCCCACGCTACATGTGTCTGAGGAAACCCAGTTCAGAAACTCCAGAACATTCCACCCCCGGTTCTGCTCGGTTGCAGGTCAGTCCACCGGTGCCTTCATAGGGGGGCGTGTCCGGGTCAGGCTACAGTTTGGCACCTCATAAGTCAAGTGACCCCTCCCTACGCCTATAGGAAAGGCCCCCCGGGCATGCCCAGGTAGTTGGGCGGCGGCGCGGCGGGCGGCGCGGGGCCGCTCCAGTGCACCTTCAGGTGGTGCCGCAGGTTGGACTTGGAGGAGAAGCGCTTGTCGCAGTGCGGGCAGCTGAAGGGCTTCTCCTTGGTGTGGATGCGGCGGTGGCAGATGAGCTGCGTGGACACTCGGAACGACTTGCCGCACTCGGGGCACTGGTACCGCTTGGGCTCGGTGTGGATCCGGCGGTGGTTCTTCAGGGACATGAGGTTGGGGAACTCCTTCTGGCAGGAGGAGCAGAAGTAGGTCCCCGTCTTGTGGCTGTTCTTGTGGTTGAGCAGCGAGCTGGCGTGCCGGTAGGACCGCCCACACTGGTCGCACACGTAGGGCTTGTGCACGCCCGCCTCGCCCCCCGGGCGGCGGCCCTTGTCCGGACCTCTCGGGACCAGCCCCTGCTCTTGCATGAGGGTGAGGTCGAGGCCCGAGCCCCAGCCCAGATCCTGGGAGCCCCCGGGGCGGGGCTGCTGGGCTCTGGGCGGCGGCGGCTTGCCGTGCGTGATCTCCATGTGCAGCCTGAAGCTGGCCGGGGTGGGGAAGGCCCGCTGGCAGGCCCGGCAGGTCAGCTCGCGCTGCTTCTGGTGGACCCGCCGGTGATTGTAGAGCTGCGAGGACACCCGGAAGGCCTTCCCGCAGTCGTGGCAGCGGTGGCGGCGCGTTTCGGAGTGGATGCGGCGGTGGTTCTTGAGGGCGAGCAGGTTGGAGTACGTCTTCAGGCACACGGCGCAGTGATAGACGCCGACGGTGTGGGTGTTCTTGTGGTTGAGGAGGGAGCTGGCGTGGCGGTAGGACCGGCCGCACTGGTCACATCTGTGCAGAGGCAAACAGAGGGGGCGGGGTCAATGACGAAGGGGAGGGGCTGAAGCGCAGCCGCTCGCAGACGAGTCGCTCAGCTGATCTACAGACGCTAACATACAGGTATATGATCTGAAATCCGGCTCACAGCGGCGTTCCACTGCACGCTCCTACACAGGTCACCGGGGAGGGAGTGGCATCACAGTGGGAGGGGTCGGGGAGGTATCTGCCGCTTCCTGCACTGCACAAACCCCACGCCTGAGCTGCCGTCGCCGCCTGATTGAAGGGCCCCGCCCCGCCCCGCCCCTCCCGCCCCGCCGACGTGCAGTGCAGCTAGCCCCAAACACCCCCTGAGCCTCCTGACAGACATGACAGCGCCGGGAGGAGGCGCACACACACCACACGGCAGTGGGAGGAGCATCAGCATGAGGACAGACAGCAGTCAGAGGAGAGACACATGACAGAACATCGGCATGACATGAGTGAAGGAGGCCTACAGACTACAGAGTGAGGTATGCTAACCGGAAGCAAGCGGGTTGACTTATCTGGTCTGTCCACTAATTCAATCTGTCCACACTTCAGAAAAATCCGAATTCCGGCACGCGTATGGTCCCAAGGAAGCCGGATTGGAGATCATATACCTGTAATAGACATGTAGACACCTAAATCATCTCCGCTACTCGCTCAGTCAAGAATCACAAACAACTGACGGGAACTCACGTGTACCGACAGTCTTCTCCCTCCCCGGCGGGCGCGGCGGCCTTCCTCCTGACCTCCACGCCTACCTGGTTGTCCCCGCAGCGGTGCCGGGCCAGCCCAGACCTGCCCTGGAAGCTTTTGCCACAGGAGGGGCAGCCGAAGGGCGTGGCGCCCTCCTCGTGCACCTTCTGGTGGTTGCGCAGAAACCGCGCCAGGCGGAAGGCCTTCCCGCAGGTGTGGCAGATGTGCTTCTTGCGCTGCGTGTGGATGCGCATGTGGTTGCGCAGCGCCATGTAGTTGGTGTAGGGCTTGTCGCAGAAGTTGCAGCGGAAGTTGCCGGTCTTGTGGGTGTGCTTGTGGTTGAGCAGCGAGCTGGCGTGCTTGTAGGTGCAGCTGCACAGGTCGCAGGCGTACGGCCTCTCGTCCGAGTCCGCGTCCGCCGCGCCGCGGTCCACGCTCACCGCGGACGAGCCGGCGGCGGAGGACGAGGAGGGCAGGTGCTGGGCGGGGCAGTCGTGAGCCGACAGCTCGTCGGCGGTGGCGAAGCCTTCGCAGCAGCCGTCGCACTCGAAGTCCATCTGGGCCCCGGGGCCCTGCGGACCCTTGCACAGGCCCGCCGTGGTGTGCGTGGCCAGCTGCCGCTGCGTGCGGAAGCCTTTGCCGCACTCCTGGCAGTTGTGCTTCTTCTGGGCGAAGTGCAGCCGCAGGTGGTTCTTCATGGCCAGCCTGTTGGGGTAGGTGGAGTTGCAGACGTTGCAGTGGTACTCGCCGATTTTGTGGAGGTTTTTGTGGTTGGCCAGGCTGCCGGCGTGCCGGTAGGTCTTCCCGCACTCCTCGCAGGCGAAAGGCCGCCGCCCGCTCTCAGCGGGATCGAACTTCTGCGGCCGGGACGTCCCGGCCGAGGAGTACGGCTTCTTGAAGCCCTGGTTGGGATACTTGACCCCCATCGCCGGACCCTTGGACGGCTCTCCTCTCATCGCCTGCATCTGGGACGGGCCCGGCTGCTGGAAGCGGGAACCGTTGGGGCCGGTCCGGACCAGACCTTTGGCCCGGTGCTCCTCGTGCAGACGGAGGTGGTTGATGAGCTGCTTCTGGATCTTGAAGGCTTTCCCGCACTCCTCACACTTGTGCCTGCAGCAGGAACGAACAGACACTGGTGAGGACCTCATCACATCCAGAACCTTCTCTGTCAGAACCGCTCTCACCACAACCGGAACCGCCGAGGCTCCATGTTCTGGACTCGTTCTCTATCGTTTTTATTCTACAAAGATAGTAAAATGTTACATTATAACGATTCAAATCAATAAAAATAGATTATTGTAAAAGATTTTTAAGACTGAAGCGACGCCGGGGGGCAAAGCATGGTACGGGGCCGGGGGTGGTTACCTTTCATTTTCATTTTCTACTGAGATCTCAGTCATAAAGAAATTAGGATTTGCATTCATGACCTTCTGTTTTTAAAATAATACTTTAGAAATTTGTTCATATTTTGGTCACAAACAAAAGAAAAATGTAAAAGAATCTAGCATCTCTAAATCAAATCTCTCTCTTTTTAATTTTCAAAATAAAAGCTGCTCTGTTCCAACAGGATCATCTCAGTGCAGCTGGTAACCAATACTCTGTAGCATAAGATTATATGTGCTCTGAAATCATAAAGTTTATCTTTGCACATAAATCTGTTCTTTCTGGAGGTAGAGTTGATCAAACCAGACGTCTTCAGGTCAACAGGATGTAAAGACCTACAGAGTTTATCATCCATGTGAACCTCATATCAACAAAATCTGTCAAAGGTTTAAAACATTGGAGGTGGGGGCCAGCAGGCTCCGCCCACTTTCACTGAGGCATTTGATTGATCAGTTTGTAACTTGAGGATTATCAAGAACATGGGATCAGATCCAGATCAGAACAGATCAGTCCAGTTCTCAGATTCAGTCATGTGGTTCATTCAAACCCACACGACTAACAGCTGTGAATCTCAACTACATCAGATTTACCCACAATTCACAGCAAGCGTGTTCATTCCTTCATTTGTGCTGCATCAGATTCCGCTGTGACTCTGACCCCGGGCTCACGTGGCTCGCGTTACCGCTGTAGCCGACGGCTCACGTTAGCAGCAGGTCGACTGCAGACAGAAACCCCCCCGTTATTCGCTGCAGGTCAGCCGCGTCGTCCGGAGAAGTTTGAGTCAGACAAAATGGTGTTGCAGCAAAGCGGCGGCCCGACCGCGGCGGCAGGACGTGAACGCCTGCACTTGTACAGTTACAGGAAGAGAGCGGCGCCGCATCAGAGCCGTAACGCTGGTGGTATGAGCCCGGAGACCAGATCCAGTCTACTGCAGTACAACTGCAGTATATTGCAGTACAACACAGTAGGGCTGCCACGATTAGTCGACTAATCGATGACTAATCGACTATTAAAATAGTCGACGACTAATTTAATAGTCGATTAATCGTTACTTTATATTGTATGAAATCAGAGGGTAGTAAAGTTGAAAGTTATAATAGCATTTTGCAAGCTTTTTGGCATTTATTAAGGTTTTTTAGGCTATTTTCTAGTTGAGCTAATATTTTCAGCTACACGCTAGCTGCTTTGGCTAATTTAAGATTTTTCAATTTTTTTTATTGGCTAATTAGGAGTTTAGCTTATAATTCAGCACCATGCTAGCTATTTTGGCTAACTTTGGCTCTTTTTACTTTTTAGGCTAATTCGGCATTTAACTAATATTTAGCTGGTTATCAACTTCAGCATCTTTACAACCACTTTGGACATGACCCGATTAGTCGACTAATCGGAAAAAATAATCGGTGATTAGTCGACTATTAAAATAATCGTTTGTGGCAGCCCTGCAGTACAGTACACTATAGCCGCCATCTTTTCTTCTGCCTCTTGAGGCAGTAACACAGAGCAGGGATCTCCTGAATGGGTGGATGAAGGCATGACTTCTGATCAGAACCTGATCAGAGCCTGACGGAAACTGATCAGGTTCCGTCAGGTTTTGATCAGGTTCTGTCAGGTTCTGATCAGGCTCTGATCAGGTTCCGTCAGGTTCTGATCAGGTTCTGTCAGGTTCTGATCAGGCTCTGATCAGGTTCCGTCAGGTTCTGATCAGGTTTTGATCAGGCTCTGATCCGGTTCCGTCAGGTTCTGATCAGGTTCTGATCCTTTTCCGTCAGGCTCTGATCCGGTTCCGTCAGGTTCTGATCAGGTTCTGATCAGGTTCTGATCCTTTTCCGTCAGGCTCTGATCAGTTTCCGTCAGGTTCTGATCAGGTTCTGTCAGACTCTGATCAGGTTCTGATCCTTTTCCGTCAGGCTCTGATCAGGCTCTGATCAGGTTCTGATCAGGTTCCGTCAGACTCTGATCAGGTTCTGATCAGGTTCTGATCAGGTTCCGTCAGGCTCTAATCAGGTTCTGATCAGGCTCCGTCAGGCTCTGATCAGGTTCTGATGAGGTTCTGATCCGGTTCTGTCAGGTTCTGTTTTAGTAAGGCTGATGGAGGGTTCTACATGAGCGGTTTCTGTTGACCCGGACGACATCATCCACATGAAGGAACCATGGAGAGCAAAGCGGGGTGGAGTTTCTCGTGTCTCCACCTCTACAACCTTTCCGTGTGGGTGGAGTTTGCTCGTGTCTCCACCTCTACAAGCTCTCCGTGTGGGTGGAGTTTGCTCCTACCTCTTCAGGTCGAAGTGTGTCCTCTGGTGGTTCTTCAGCGCCAGCAGGTTGTAGTAGCGTTTCTGGCAGACCAGGCAGCGGAAGACGCCCGTCTTGTGGGACTTCTTGTGGTTGAGCAGGGAGCAGGGGTGTCTGTATCCCCGCCCACATTGGTCACACTTGTGGGGTTTGTCGCTCTGGTCCACCATGGGCCGGTGCCCCTCCGCCACCACGTCGCGGTTGGCTCCTCCTACACCCTCTGCAGACATTCCTTTGGCCCCGTTCAGACCCACCTTGTTCATCGCCTGGTTCTTTCCCGGGCACAGGTGGGTCACCAGGTGATGGCGGTCGGCAAAGAACAGGCCGCAGTCCACGCAGATGTGGCTGCGGCCGTCTATTTTGTTGTCCCCGTTGGCAGAACTGCCGGCGATGCCCTGCGGGCCGTCGGGCCTCTGGGGGCCGTGGATCAACTGGTGATTCAGGAGGTCCTGTTTCCGGGAGAAGCTCTGGCCACAAGTGGAGCAGATCATCCTCCAGCCCTGCTCCAGACTGGACGGGCCCGGTCCGGTCGGGTTGTTGGCGTGACTGCGCAGGTGGCTCCTGAGCGCTCTGAGGCTGGCGTAGTGGTTGCCACAAACCGAGCACTGGTACACCTCGCCGTCGTCGTCGTCCTCCTTGGCGCTGCTGGCCACGGCCTTGCCGGAGCTCTGGGAGAACACTCTCTGGCTGCCTTCCTTCATGCTGCTGGAGCTCCCAGAAGGCAGTGAGGTTCCTCCAGAACCATGGTAGCTCATGTTTCCCATGAAGCCGTTGGACATGTTGCCCTGCTGCTGCTGCTGTGGGGGGGCCTGCTGACCACGGCGAGGACACATGTGCGACTTGATGCCGGAAACGTCTCCGTAGATCTCCCCGCAGTCGGCGCACATGTGTCTGTCGGCCTGCCGGTGAGCAGAGCTGCTCTGGGACAGCGAGCTGCCGTCAAAACGGTCGTGGAACTCCAAAGAGTCCAGGCCGCTACTGTGGCCGCCGTCGGGCACAAAGTGGCCCGCATCGCCGAGGTTTCCTGGCAGTGAAATTGGAGTGGTGGCGCCGCTGCCCTCCTGGACGTAGCTCTGCTGGGAGTCCAGCGTGAGCGGCTCTGGAGACAGCCAGTCGCTGCTGTCACTGCCGATTGGCTGGTTGGAAGGGCGCCCCTTGTGGCTGCGCAGGTGGCTGTGCAGCGCCGCCAGGTGGGGGTATTGCTTGCAGCAGATGGTGCACTGGTAGTGGCCAGTCTGATGGCAGCGTTTGTGATTGACCAGACTTCCAGCGTGCCGGTAGCTCTTGCCGCATTCGCCGCACTTGAAGCGGCGCTCTTCGTCGTCTGGAGAGTTGGCTTGTGGCACGCGGCCCCCTGAGGGTGAGGCCACCGACCCCTGAGACCCGGAGCCGAGGGTGTCCGAGTTCAGCATGGAGCTCTCCTGGCTGTGGGACGGCGGGTGGGGGTCATGAGTCAGGTAGTGGACTTTCAAAGACTCCAAGTCCGGGTGTCCGGCGCCGCAATACGCACAGGTGAAGATGGGGTTGTTGACTGGGGGACCCATTATGGGGTCATAAGGGCCTCTTTTTTCAGTGGGAAGTGGAGGCAGAGGTAGCGGGTCCCCCAGCGCCGGGGTGTACGCCGGGGATCGAACGGTGCTCAGGTTGTGCGCCATGATGCCGGGGAAGCTGCGCGGCAGGCTGAGGGAGGGCGAGGCCGTGTTGTGCAGCAGGATGTGCTCCTGGAAGTCGGCCTTGTTGGGCAGCGAGATCTGGCACAGGTGGCAGAAGCTGGCGGCCGCGTCGTCGCTTTGGGACGACTGCGAGCCGGCGCCGCGGTCCGAGTCGTGGAGGCTGCCGCTACTGCTGCTGCTGCTCACCATGGTGGCCCCCGGCGTTTTGAACTTGGAGTGAGTTCTCTCGTGGCTGTTCAGGGCAGCCAGGTTGGTGAACTGTTTGAAACACACGGAGCACTTGAAGTTCCCTTGTTGGTGGCACTTCTTGTGGTTCACCAAACTCCCGTGGTGCCGGTAGGTTCTGTCACACTGGTCGCACTTGAACGGCCGGTCCCAGGCGTCGTCCGGTTCGGGGGAGCCTTTCTTGTCCTCGGTTTCGTGGCCCGGCAGGACACTATGTCCCATACCACTATTCAAACCGGAGCGCCCGAACCCTCCCGACAGGTCCTGGGCGAGACCGTAGTCCCGGTCGTCGTGGCCCGCTTCCTCGGGAACCTCCTCGGTCTCCTCCTCGGCGTGCGCGCTGCTGGGGGACAAAGTGTGGATCCGTAAGTGATTCTTCAGAGCCACGGCGTTGGGCAGCGTGCGCGTACACACCGGGCACTGGAAGGAACCCACTTCGTGAGACTTCTTGTGATTGGCTAGGCTGGCTGCGTGCTTGTAAATGCGACCGCACTGTTCGCACTCGAATCGGGGGCTGTCTTCCAGCTGATAGTGTGCTTTCATATGCTCGAGGAGGCTTGGCGTGCTCGGACAGACCATATCACATTCTTTACAGGGGAAACCCTTGGCACGACTCATATCATGCATTGCCATAGTACTCCTCGGCAACGCAGAGGGGGCGGGGTCACGGTCACCACGCCGAAAACACAGGCAGCTTTCAGGCCAGGGTGCTCGCCATTTTCTCCCATTAGTTCCAGCCAATCAGGGCCCGCCTTCCAAGATGGCGGGCCTGCAGAGGGATGGGGGTGTCACACCGGAACCTGAGGCGACCCTGCAGGACAGAAACAGAAAAGAGGAACGTCAGACACAACCTGAGGTCATGGGACAGAACCCTGCTCGTCCAGAGCCTCCACTCCGCCTGTTTGCCCGCTCTCCTTGAACCCCCACCCCCCCCACCCCCCCACCCCAGATGTGACTCTGGCCAAAGGAACGGGTCAAAGACACAGAGTAAGAGGAACCGGGTCAGTGAGACCCGGCAACAGCTGATGACGTGAGATCTAACTGTAAGATTTGAGATGGATTAAATCCTGAAGATCACTCACACGCACGCTCACAGTCCATCTCACGTGCACACACACACTCACGTGCACTCTCACATGCACGCTCACAATACATCTCACGTGCACTCTCACACACACGCTCACGTGCACGCTCACAATACATCTCACGTGCACTCTCACGCGCACGCTCAGGTGTAGCATCAGCTCCTGTCAGCTCCCTGATGACCTGAGGAGGTCCAATACTGCTGGTTCTGGTGAAGAGGAGGTTCTGCAGCGGTACCAGACACCAAACCAGAGCAACTGAGGTCCAACCAGACCAGCAGCTTGGTGGAGCCAGTCCCAGAACATCTGGACCGGTCTTCCTCATCTTCACACCAGAACAAGGACTCCTCACCCTCCTCCTTCCCTTACTCAAACGGGTCGGTACCAAGGTTCGGATCGCCGCCGTCCGTTCCCAGCAGCGCCTCCTCCAGAGGGGCGGGCCGCGGGGCCCCTGACCTTGGCCACCGGGACAAAAGCGGGGCGCCTCTGACGCGGGGGGGTGGGGGGTGGTGCACTCAGCAGCCCCCCCCCCCCCCCCCCCCCCCCCCCCCCCCCACACACACACAGTGGAACGCCACCTGCACCATCAGCGCCCCCCCCGCCCCCCCCACCCCCCAGCAGGGAAAAATGGCTCTGCAGCCGCAGCGGTTCCGGTGCTAACCGCGCTCCCCCCCTTCACCCGAACACGGCGCCCCCCCTTTGCTGAACACCCCGGAACCGGAGCGCGCGGGGGTGGTGGAGGGAGGGGGGGGGATTTACGCCTTTTGACTGAGGGGGGGGGCTGGACTCCGGCTGATGCTCCGACAAGCTAACGGTTAGCGGCGAGCTAGTCGGTTAGCCCCCCACCCCCCCGCGAAGACAATAGTAGAAAACAAACAGAAGCGGGCGTGCACGCGGAACCGCGCTGTCCTGCCCGTGCGCGGCGGTGGGGGGGTCGTTCCGCTGGCGGAGGCTAGCTTAGCCGTTAGCCCGGAGCTACACAAAGATCCCGACAAGCACACCGCGGCCCCCCCTCCGTGAAAACCCGCTTCTCCTGCCGTTTCTGCACCACACTTACCCCCGGACGGCCCGAGCGCCCGCGCGGACAACGACGCACGGTGTGGCACGCGCGACGTGCACAATCACGGTCCAAACACGCCGTTCCCCCCCGCGCATCCACCGACCTCTGCCGCTCCGCTGCGTCCCCCCGCCGTCGCTCCAGCAGCACTTCCTGCCGCTGCTAACGGAGCGGCGCGCGGCCGCACGCGCGTCATCAGCGCCACCGCACAGTCAACCGCTGCAGCGGCACGCGGCGGCGCCCGCGCGGCACCGGAACAACACGCGGCTGCAGAACCGAGCCGAACCGTGAGAGTTCCGAGTCCAAGTTCACCTGACGTGGGGGGGGGGGGGACCTCCAAACAAAACAAAAAACACACAAACAACAAAACAACAACAAGACAAACTAGAAACTCACGAGAGAATTTCTGTTTTACTACTGATGTGACGACAGGAGAGAGCCCCGCCCACCACCGGGAAACATGTCTGCTGATGTCAATCACGATCCATCATCCATCCATCATCCATCCATTCATCCATCCATCCTCCATCATCCATCATCCATCCATCATCCATCCATCATCCATCCATCATCCATCCATCATCCATCATCATCCATCCATCCATCATCCATCCATCATCCATCCATCATCCATCCATCCATCCATCATCCATCATCCATCATCCATCATCCATCCATCATCCATCCATCATCCATCCATCCATCCATCATCCATCATCCATCATCCATCATCCATCCATCATCCATCCATCATCATCCATCCATCATCCATCCATCATCCATCCATCATCCATCCATCATCCATCCATCATCCATCATCCATCCATCATCCATCATCATCCATCCATCCATCATCCATCCATCATCCATCCATCATCCATCCATCCATCCATCATCCATCATCCATCATCCATCATCCATCCATCATCCATCCATCATCCATCCATCCATCCATCATCCATCATCCATCATCCATCATCCATCCATCATCCATCCATCATCATCCATCCATCCATCATCCATCCATCATCCATCCATTAAGGGTGGCTGTGGTGCAGTGGTAGGGCAGTCGTCTCATGATCAGAAGATGATGGGTTCGATTCCTTACCCACCCGTGTGTCAAAGTGTCCTTGAGCAAGACACTGAACCCCAACTTGCCTCTGGCGGGAGGTTGGCACCAGTGTTTGGCAGCAGATCCACCATGAATGGATGAATGATGGATGAATGATGGATGGATGATGAATGGATGATGAATGGATGAATGAATGGATGAATGGATGAATGTGAACTGCTCTGGACCTTCAAAGGAAGACAGAAAACACTATCCAAGTATTGACCATGATAAATCTGTTCTGTCACATCAGATGATTCTCCTCTGCAAACATTTTTATTTTCAGCATCTTTGGGAGCATCAAATCCGTTCTCATCATGTTCCTCCGAGCCTCTCTCTCTGGGTCCACCCCCCAACCCTTTTCTGCTCAAACACTTTCCAGATGTTGGCTTTTGGTAATGTTGGTCATTTCTGATGGTGTTTGTACCTGGAGAAGGACGCAGGTGAGGTGTTATCAAACACACGTGGAGGAGAGGATCTGCTCGAAGAACCAGAAGCTCTGTCAGGGTCAGAGTCTCTGTGCAGCCCGGAACCACGTGACCCGTCCCGGTCCACGGCGAGGGGTCAGATGCCTCACCTGTGGCCTTTAGCTCCATGACAGCTTTCAGGCAGAAGAAGTTCTACCAGAATGGGAAAACACCGGGCTGAGAACACGGCAGGTGCATCAATATCAACGCAGAAACATCAATCTACATGGGTCCACAACCAACCTGAGCAGAACCAGAACCCAGACGACATCCTCAAAGCTGAGACACTCTGTGTGTCTGATGACAAATGTTATTCTGAATAAAAGTCTATTTTTATTCACATTAATGCATGTTTTGAGTTATTTTACTCTAAATGTGTTTCAAAGGAAAATCTTCAACTGCATAGAGTTCAAAACTGAACTGTTCATAGATGTTCTGGTCCAGAACTGTGTGGTTTCAAGCTGCTGCTTCAAGATGCTGGAGCGGCTGAAGGTTTGCTGGTCTGGGGGGCCTCAAAGTGATGCTAGCATCAAAGCTAATCAAGGCTAACACTTAAAGAAACAATCCCGAGTGAAAGGTTCATTAAATCCATCACCAGGACGGAGTTCTCCGGATTCAATGGAACGACACTCCACCTCCGAGTCCTCTGGAAACTCGTACCGCCCACTAGATTTCTGAAGACAAATCAGCTACGAGCTATGCTAACGCTAACACAACAACTGATCCTTACTCAATCAAAGATGGAGCCGAGCACGATGAGGACGTGCACCAGTTGACCAATCACAAAATTCAACTGCAGTACCTCGTTTCAGCCTGTAGGGGGCAGCACTATTGACTGTATAAGTAAGAGCAGTCCTTATTCCTACTTATAGAGTCAAAGGTGTTTGACTGTATCTTCAGGAGTTAAATACGTTTATTTTAACTTGTCAAACGGGCAGACGGCCCTTCTGAGTCGGGCTCGGTATCCGTTAGAATTTCCAGAATCGATTCAATTCCAATATTTTTTGATTCTTTCAATTCTTCAATTCCTTTAAATTTTAAGTTTACACATTTGTGCAGATTTTTTTAGAAATACATTAATTAATAATCTACGATATGATTTAAATATATTCATATGAATCTGATCAGACTAGATTGTTACTTTCATACATGGATTCTACAGGAGAAGTTCTAACAGAAAAGTTCATTAACATTGTTCTGCTTCTCCTGGAGGACGTTTCAGTTTGACCACTAGGTGGCGATCATGCTACAGCATTACAGCTTATTCTAGAAGAAGAAAGAATGAGCAAAAAAATGTATTTTAGACAAAAATGGTTTCTTTAAAAATATTAACTTGAAAGAGTTTAAAATTCCTATAAAGATGTTCATTTAGTTAATATGCACGTTTAGGTCGACCGAGAGTTAGCATTAGCCGTCCCATGGGAAATTCTATTGCGCGTTAGCTTCAAGCTAGCGGACTTTAGCTTTCTGTGCTATTTATTTCTTTTGTGAATCCGTTATTGATCTCTTAAACTCAACTCGATTCAGACTGAATGATCGATTTACTTCAGACCAGCCCAACTTCTAACATCCCATAAATAGAGGTCAACAAAAAAAAACAAGTCGATTTAGAGTTTGGTCACCCTTTAACAATCCGGCGCGGAGCAGCTAGCAGAGGCGTACAGACATCTTCAACCTCTCCTTATCACAGGAAACTGTTCCCCGAGTCCTCAAGTCCTCAGTCGAGCGATCAGTAGACCCCTCCCACGGGATCAGCAGAAGACTCGGTGGCCCGCACGCTTCACTCCAACACCCGGACATGAACTCCGGCGCTCGGATCCTGGATTATAGCTCCGCCTTTAACACCATCCGGCGTGGAAGCTGACCCACAAACACGCCGAACCGGGAACATGTACAAATGGAAATAAAACTCACTTTAATCTTTTTAATCTTTATTCAGGCAAATATGTTGAAAATGTATATAGAAATTACAATTTATTTTTACAGGCAAATTCGTCTGTTGTTTTCTTAAATAACTTTTTAAATGAAACTTCTGATCATTTAGATGTTTGTCTGTGTTTTTATTATTCTTTAATGATAATAAAGGCTAATGATATCTCTGCCGCAAAGCATGCTGGTCCTTCTTACGCTCACCTCCACAGTCTGGGTTCTGCAGGAATTCTGAAGCGTTGGTTCTGAAATGTCACCTTTGTGCTCATGTGAGGAAAAGGTCAGAAGTTCACCTCGTGAACGACATCTCCCAGCATGCCGCGCGGCGCAGGGACGTCATACGCGCGCGCCGGAGGGTTTCTACTGCTGGACGCCGCTCGGGTCTTTGTTTCAGAGGTTCTGTGTTGATCGGTTCTGTTGGTTCCGCTCGGCGGCAGGATGGGCCCGGTCGAGGTGAGTCTCGGTTCCACCGGAAAATTAAGCGGTTCGGTTCGGGCGCCAGAATTCTGCTTCTGCTGCACCGAACCAAGCGGCATCTGCGAGCTGGAGGTCCGTTACCGGTGGAGGAGACGGCCTCAGCCGAACCCGCTCAGGTTCCGGTTCCGAAGAAACAGGAAAAGATGAAGTCTAGTGCAAAACTTCTCCTGATGACGTAAAAACGGCGGGAATCCCAGAGTCTCCGGATGAAAGCCCAACAACTTCCTGTTCTGACCCAAATGTAGACAGAACCGACCGACGTTCTGGCTGCGCGTCAGACACGGCGCTGAAGTGAGCCTCCGAACATTCCACTGAACTCTTCAGACCAGAACGGGTCCGGTTCGGAAACGGCTTGACATCCTGAAGAACTGGATTTTCAGAATAAAATCTGGAGTAAAATGACTGTATAGGGTTCTGGGCTGGAATGCTTTTGGGTTTTTCCATGTTCTGATTTATTTGAAAGAACCTGTTGTTGTGTTTGGACCATCCCTGATCTTTTGGACCGGGTCACATTCTCTGCTCTGCAGCACTTCCTGTCCTCTGAACTCCCATTGGTCCATTCTGCTCCTCCAACAGTTTCTCCATGAAACCAGATTTCACGTTTCCATAACTCCAGTGAAGCTTTCACTGATGTCTGACTGCAGCCGGTTCTGAACCGACCCGTTCTTAATGTGAAAATCAGAAGCCAACTTCAGCGCCGAGCAGCAGAGGGATGAGCGGTTCTGTTCTGGTGAACCCTCCTAACCGGACTCTGGTTCCGTTCTGGATGACCTCCTAACCGGACTCTGGTTCCGTCCGGGTGAACCCTCCTAACCGGACTCTGGTTCCGTCCTGGTAAACCCTCCTAACCGGACTCTGGTTCCGTCCTGGTTAACCCTCCTAACCGGACTCTGGTTCCGTTCTGGTTAACCCTCCTAACCGGACTCTGGTTCCGTTCTGGTGAACCTCCTAACCGGACTCTGGTTCCGTCCTGGTTAACCTCCTAACCGGACTCTGGTTCCGTTCTGGTTAACCCTCCTAACCGGACTCTGGTTCCGTTCTGGTGAACCTCCTAACCGGACTCTGGTTCCGTTCTGGATAACCTCCTAACCGGACTCTGGTTCCGTTCTGGTTAACCCTCCTAACCGGACTCTGGTTCCGTCCGGGTGAACCCTCCTAACCGGACTCTGGTTCCGTTCTGGTTAACCCTCCTAACTGGACTCTGGTTCCGTCCTGGTTAACCCTCCTAACTGGACTCTGGTTCCGTTCTGGTTAACCCTCCTAACCGGACTCTGGTTCCGTTCTTGTTAACCCTCCTAACCGGACTCTGGTTCCGTTCTGGTGACCCTCCTAATCGGACTCTGGTTCCGTTCTGGTTAACCCTCCTAACCGGACTCTGGTTCCGTTCTGGTTAACCCTCCTAACCGGACTCTGGTTCTGTTCTGGTTAACCCTCCTAACTGGACTCTGGTTCCGTTCTGGATAACCCTCCTAACCGGACTCTGGTTCCGTCCTGGTCACCCTCCTAACCGGACTCTGGTTCCGTTCTGGATGACCTCCTAACCGGACTCTGGTTCCGTTCTGGTTAATCCTCCTAACCGGACTCTGGTTCCGTCCTGGTTAACCCTCCTAACTGGACTCTGGTTCCGTTCTGGTTAACCCTCCTAACCGGACTCTGGTTCCGTTCTGGTGAACCCTCCTAACTGGACTCTGGTTCCGTTCTGGTGACCCTCCTAACCGGACTCTGGTTCAGTTCTGGTTAACCCTCCTAACTGGACTCTGGTTCCGTCCACAGCGCCTCCACATGTCCGTGTTCTCCCAGAGCTTCTCTCCCTGCGGACGCTTCCTGGCGGCCGGGAACAACTACGGGGAGATCGGCGTGTTCAGGTGAGCGAACCCAGCGCACCCGTCTGTGCGGCGCGCGGCGGCGCTCTCACCCGTGCGTCTGTGTTCCAGCGTGTCTGCAGCCCTGAGCCCGGACGCCGGCGCCGCCAGCCTCAAACCGGCCCTGACGTTCAGAGGTGAGTCCGGCCGGCCGGACCGGTCCGGTCCAGCAGAAGGTTCTCCCGGTGACCGCTGGTTCTGCCGCAGCTCACGAGGGTCCGGTCTTCAGCCTCCTGACCACGGACGGCGTCCTGCTGAGCGCCGGGAACGGTGAGATCAGCGCCTGGAACTGGACCGAGCTCAGCAAGAAGGTAAGGGTCCACCGGACCAGAACCAGAACCCTGTTCTCTGGACCGCACACTGACCTTTGACCCTCTTCCTCAGAGCGTCAAGCCTCTGTGGAGCAAGAGGCCGACCTACAGGTGACCACGCACGCAGACACGCCCCCCCACAGACACGCCCCCCACAGACACGCCCCCCCCCCACAGACACGCCCTCCCCCACAGACACGCCCCCCCACAGACACGCCCTCCCCCACAGACACGCCCCCCCACAGACACGCCCCCCCCACAGACACGCCCTCCCCCACAGACACGCCCCCCACAGACACGCCCCCCACAGACACGCACACAGAGACGACCAATCACTGCGCTGTTTCTGCAGCTCCAGCCTGGAGATCCCAGAGATCAACGCCATGGTGTGGAACGCTCGGGTGAGAGACTCACAGAACCCTACAGCGGTCCATCAGAACCAAACAGAACCCTACAGCGGTCAATCAGAACCAAACAGAACCCTACAGCGGTCAATCAGAACCAAACAGAACTCTACAGCGGTCCATCAGAACCAAACAGAACCCTACAGCGGTCCATCAGAACCAAACAGAACTCTACAGCGGTCCATCAGAACCAAACAGAACTCTACAGCTGTCCATCAGAACCAAACAGAACCCTACCGCGGTCCATCAGAACCAAACAGAACTCTTCAGCGGTTTGATGTGATCTAGTTGGTTCTGATCCGCTTTGATGTGATCTAGTTGGTTCTGATCCGCTTTGATGGGATCTAAACGATGATAAGAACCTTTCTAACTCAGATAATCGGATATTTTCCTCTCAAATCGACCAGAACCTGATCAACATTCCGGTCCAGTCTGTTCACTTTGTCTTTGTGTCGTCAGGACAACAGCGTGGCGGTGGGGGGCGGAGACAACAGCATTCACGTCTTGGATCTGGAGCACGGCGTCTTTAAGGTGCGTTCGAGTGCGGCGTGTTCACGCGGAGCGGCACACTGACGGTCTGTCCGCAGGCGGTCCTTCACGGACACACGGACTACGTTCACTGCTTATGCATGAGAGAGCGGGAGGCGGAGCTTCTGTCAGGCGGGGAGGACGGAGCGGTGAGGATGTGGGGTGAGTGACCGGCGCCATCTTTGAGCTTCATCCTGTGACGATGATGATGATGATGGTGGTGGTCTGCAGACAGCAGGACCGGCCGCTGCGTTCACTGCCTGGAAGTCCACAAGTATGAGGTGAGAAGTGGGGTCAGAGGTCACTGGGTTCTATCGGGTTGATGGACGGGTTCTGATCGTGGTGCACGTGTTTCAGGCGTGTGCACGGCCCCAGCACGGAAAATGGATCAGCTGCCTGACCACCGACTCTGACTGGATGGTAAGGAGACCTGTGAGGCGTTCGGGTGCAGCCGGAACCGTTTCTGGGGGGAGCAGGGAGCTTCCTCACTGAGGAGTCTTCCTCACGGAGGGGTCTTCCTCAGAAGGTTCTGAACATCAGCAGACGAAAGACCCAATCCAGAGATTCTGAAGCTGGACCTGCAGGAGTCAGGGTCATGGTGAAGGGGCGGGTCATGTGACGGGGTCATGGTGAAGGGGGCGGGTCATGGTGAAGGGGCGGGGTTATGGTGAAGGGGGCGGGGTCATGGTGAAGGGGGCGGGGTCATGTAGACTCTGGTCGGTTCCTGACGCTCCAGGTTCCTCCAGAGACAGACTTTCTCCTGCAGCGGTCTCAACTGCGTCTGCGCAGCTGATCCGTCTGTCGTCCTGCAGGTGTGCGGGGGGCCCCGGCGCTGTCCCTTTGGCACCTGCGGTCGTTGTCCCCCACCTCCGTCTTCCCGCTGAGCGGCTGCCAGCGCCAAGTCGCCTTCCACCAGGACGCGGTGAGCCCCGCCCCGCCGCAGCCGACGCGGCCCTCGCGGCTACGCTAACGCTCTCGTACCTGCAGATCCTGGCGGTGGGGAGGGGCCGTTTGTGTCTCACTGCCTGCTGGGGGGGCGGTGAAGGCGCAGATCCCGTGCACGCCCCAGAGCCTGAACACGCTGCAGGTCAACGCCGGCAGCTCGGAACACAGGGGTAAGGCCCCGAACGCAGCGCGCGCGCCCCCACCCGAGGGCGCGGGCCCACCCGAGGGCGGGGCCCACCCGAGGCCGGGCCCACCCGGGGGCGGGCCCACCCGGGGCGGGGCCACCGCGGGCGGGGCCCACCCGGGGGCGGGGCCCACCCGGGGGCGGGGCTCTGACAGCTGTGGCTGTTGCAGGTGCTGACGGTGGGCGGGAGCAGCAGCTGCATCGACGTCTTCACCAACCCGTCCTACAGAGCCTTCTCTCTCAGCTTCTGACGCTTCAATAAACGTTGAAACCAGATCTGTGTCCGTTTGATGCGGGGGGGCGGGGTTTAGGGTCACCTGACCAGGTAGCTCACTTCCACTTGTCAACACACACACAGTGAGGAAGAGTTTTATTAACCCCTCCCCCAGCAGTTACAAAATCAAACACGATCAATCTCAGAACAGTTAACCAGAATGCATTGGGGCAATCACATGACAGTCCTGCGGCGGTGGGTGGGCGGGGCTTCAGGCCGCAGACAGGCACGCCTGCCGGACGCTCTGGGCCCAGGTGTGGAGCAGCTCCGTCACCGAGTGTTTGTCGGGCAGCTGCAGCAGTTTGGACGTCATGTTCTGGTGCACGCTCTGCAGGAAGCTGTTGGCACCTGCGGACGCACAAACGCATCACCACCAGCCGCCCACGCTGCCGCCGCCGCCGCCCGCACACTCACCGTACTGCTCGCCGTCGTCGCTCCAGAACGGGCTCTGGTCCGGATAATCTGCAGGAATGCTGAGCTGCAGCGGAGGAACGCTGGGAAGGTTCTTGTCGTCTGAGGAGGAGCCGACAGGGGGAGGAGTCACAACCGGAACCAGAACAACCCAGACCCGCAACACGAGACCCGACCAGAGGAGCGTACCGGAGTACGTCCAAAGAAGTATCCAAGTACAACTGCAGGAGTAACTCACGTTACATTCTGAAACTAAAACATCAGACCTGCAGCTTCATTCTAGAACAACATTTTCTACGTCTTCGTCGTTTAAACTAGTTTCAGGATGAACCGGTGACCTCCATGACCTCAGCGTCTCCGTCCTCACAGCTTCTCCTGCAACTACTGACACTGGAGAAGTCCGGAGCTCTCAAGCATCGCGGGGGAGGAGCTAAAAGGGGGCATCACAGGGGGGAGGAGTTTAGACAGTATAGACATACGTTCCTAGATCACATCTACTCATTAAAACTAACTCGCTTTAACGTAATCAAGATGACGGGGCGGCTGTGGTGCAGTGGTAGAGCAGTCGTCTCACGATCGGAAGATAGTGGGTTCGATTCCCTGCCCGCCCATGTGTTGAAGTGTCCTCGGGCAAGACACTGAACCCTAAATCTCCTCTGGTGGAGGGGTTGGTGCCAGCGTTCGGCAGCGGAGCCACCACCAGTGTGTGAATGTGTGTGTGAATGTGTGTGTGACTGAAGCGCTTTGGGCCCTCGAAGGAGGGTAGAAACCGCTGTACAAGTATACGCCATTTACCTTTGAACTCCAGGGGGAGTACAGTGGGGTCAAAGGTCATTTCAGACCTACCTGATGGAGCTAGCGTTAGCATTAGCATATGTGTCCAAACGCGCTGAAGTTTCCAATAAATCCTACAAAGACTGACTTCTGAAGACTCCGCCTCCATCAGTCATGTGACACATGGACTAGATGAGTGTGATGTCATCAGAAAAGCCTCCAACCACATTCAGTCATTCTAACGTGTTCAGATGTTGGAGGTGATTGGTCATTCTGTGTCATTGTTTCTATGGAAACCACTCTGGGGGTCAATAGTCAGAGCAGAGACGACATGACAGACGGCTAACGGCTAACCCTAACAGCTAATGCTAGCTCACCCAGCTTGCAG
Source organism: Oryzias javanicus (assembly GCA_003999625.1). Lineage (NCBI taxonomy): Eukaryota > Metazoa > Chordata > Actinopteri > Beloniformes > Adrianichthyidae > Oryzias > Oryzias javanicus. Next base: position 27,873,648 of record CM012444.1, read on the forward strand.
AGCAAGTGCACGGTGCCGTTGTTGCTGCAGAAGGAGGGGTCCAGGTTGACCAGGAAGCGGACGTCCAGGCGCGCCACCTCCCCCTGCAGGATGTTGGGGACGGTCTGCCGCTCGTCTTCCTCCAGCTTCCTCTTCCTCCCGGGGACGTTGGGGCCGCTGCGGCAGAGACACGGGTGAGACGGCGCAGACGGACGGCGGCTCCGGGCTCAGACGCTCACACCTACACGATGGGCGGCCCGTGGATGGCGCTCATGGCGGGGGCAAACGTCCGGTACAGGGAGTGGTTGAAGACCGGCGAGCGGATGTTGGTGATGATGGCGTCCAGCAGAGGCTGGCACAGGTACTGCTGCTTGGTGGCCATGGGAGGGGGAGGGGGGGTGGGCTGAAAGAGACACAGATGACCTGCAGTGAAGGGTCAGAAGGGCTGGTTCTGGAGGTCCAGCAGAACCAGCGCTCGAGCAAAGCTCTGCAGACCCGGGAGGGTGGAAGTCCTTCAGGATAGTTGGAGCACCTGAAGCAGCGTGACGGTCGACCGGTACCGGCGCCGACGTAAGGAATGTGGACCGGACCAGATCCTGGTGGATCGGTCTTCTACGGTTCACAAACACTGAAATCTCCTGTTCCCACTCAGTTCAATCACAGACCAGCTCACGGCCCTGTGGTAGAGTGTACGACCCAAGACTGACCCCCCCAGCATTTAGGGGTTGAGCCTCTGTGCCTGCAGCTCACCGCTCCCCCAGGGGAGGGGTCAAGTGACTGAACCTTCAGCTCAGTTCCCCCTCTCTGGTGGTTCAGGACTGACCTCAGGTCCAGAACCTGCTGCCCCAGAGGACCGGGCAGACCCCCTCAAACAACATCTCTGTTCTTTTAGTTCTAGGACTTGAATCTGGATCAGATCAGATCAGATCAGATCAGATCAGATCTTCCAGAACAAACGGATGATGCGTGCGTGTTTACCACAGCCATGTCGTTCTTCAGCTTCTCCAGGGCGATCTCACATTTCTGCAGCGTCTTCAGAGGACACCTGTGGATCAGAATGTGGGCGTGGTTACAGGAGGGGGACGAGAGGACACCAGAGGATCAGATTCTGGGCGGGGCTTGCTGCTGGTACCTGATGTTCGGGTCGGTCAAAATGTTCAGCAGACTCTTCATCTTGCTCAGGTCCTTCTTCCTGTCTGAGAGCAGAAGCAGAGCTGAGCCTGGTGCTTCCGGACCAGAACCGCTCGTGGGTGCGGCCCAGACCTCACCTTCGTTCTTGTCGATCTTGTTGATCATGCGGCGAAGAGGCTCGATGTATTTGGACAGCTGCTTCAGCTTCTCGATCATGTACTGCTGGTCCTCCAGAGAAGGACTCATCACAGAGCCGGGGTTACCTGAAGGGGCGGGGTCAGATTACCCGGCCGACCTCGAGGGTTGAGGTTCTGGTACTGACTGCTGGCATACCTGGAGTGTTGAGCGGTCCTGGGGAGGGAACGCTATAGATCTGAGGGGGTCTGCTGGAGGTGGCTGTGCTGGGGGAGGGCTGAGGGGAGGGGCTGGGCTGGAAACCTCCTCCTGGAGAGGGAGTCGGGCCGGAGCTGACGGAACCAGAACAGAGTTGGAACTCGGGCTGGGCGATATGCCAAATAAAGAAAGTCACTGTTGTTTCTATTTTATTTCACGATTTCTATTTCATCACGACTTTTAAAAAAATAAATTCAAATTGACAAAAATGTATTAAAATGATTTTAGTTGAAAGAAGTTAGCACATTTTGAAGTTTTTATTTCAAGCGTTAGCATTAGCATTAGCGCTGTATCTTCCGGCCGAGCTTTCTCCGGTCTGTTGACCAAGAAAAAAGATCAATTGTGACGGCACGGATTAAGAAAATTATGTGTGAACTCACTTATACTTCTTACAAAGACAAAACAAAGAAAGTGCGAATGACAAGATTTAGGCTCTTAAAGTAGCTAGCTACGAGCTAGCAAAACAATGCAGCAACGTTCATCTTGACCGCACATTTTACGTGTTTCCAACATGATTTCCATCAGTTTTTGTGGAGGTTGAACGTAAATACGAGCGATTAACATCCGCCATGTTTTAAAACATGAAACTTTAATAAAAACAACCAAGCTAGCATGCTAGCCGTGAGCTGCTAGCACCCACTGTAGCACACAGTTCACGGTTCCAGCCTCATTTCTCTCTATTAAAATGCTATCCCTGTCATGTGATGATTCATCTCCATCAGATTATTTTGTTGTCGAGGTTTTTTGAACTCGATGACTAAACCCTGCGCCTCCTTTTGAGCTTCTTTTCGTATTTTTTGGACCTTCACCATTCATTACTTGAGAAGACTCGATACATAGCAATGCGGCACGTCTGTCACGCCGTATGTCACGTGACTTACAACAAAAAACACTGGGGGGGAGGAGCAGCTCGGATTTAAAGTCACAGGCAGCTTTTGCCTTCTCGCTCTTGCAGCTTTTCGTAGAAGATCGTGATAAAACGATCGTGATAAAACGATCGTGATAAAACGATCGTGATAAAACGATCGTGATAAAACGATCTCTCAACAATGACAGATCGTATTGGAGATCGTATCACGGTTTTATATCGTCATATCGCCCACCCCTAGTTGGAACCAGCACCATGTCAGAGCGTGTGTGTGTGGGGAGTGTACCTTTCCTACCTGACTGAGTTGGGCTGTGAGGTGGTTGGCTGGGGTGATGGCTGAGGGGGCGGTGGCATCTGTGGCGTTGGCACCTGCACAGGTGATGGCGATGATATCATGGCGTGCTGCACCTGTGATTCATGGTGGAGGGTGTTATTCGCTGTCTGGTTCCGGGGTTTCCCGCTCTCCTGGTCATGAGCCTCCATCGTGGGGGCGGGGCCACACACTCTAAAAGGAGCAGACACACCCCCACGTGGAGCGGTCCAACACTCCTCCATGTTTGAAATGGCGCCGACCCGACTGGACCAGAGAGTGGAACAACAGGTTCTTCAAAAACAACTAATGGAATCAGCTCACGATCCAGAACTGGACCAAGACCAGCTCTTCTTGGAAGGAAAACCCAAAGTTCTGCCTGACTCCGGTTCTGTGTATCTGTGATTCTGTCCAAGTTATCAGTCCGTTTATTGTTCTGATCAGTCTTGGTTCTTAGTCTGGTAGAGTTTCTGTTTCTGTGGTTCTGTCAGCGTGGTTGTGCTGCAAAAACAGTCCAGCAGAACAGTACCTGAGCCGATATCACCTGTCCTCCAACCGCACTGGCAGGGGTGGGGGCTGCAGAGGCGTTGGGGGGATGGGCGGGTTGAGAACGGGTCGGGTTGGCCGGGTCAGATTCTGCATCGTGGGGCGACCCAGCTTCAGAGAGAGACAGCAGACTGAAGCACCTGGTCCTGCACCGTGACATAAAGTGCCGGTTCTGGACTCACCTGTCCAGGTGCAGCGCCAGTGGTGGAAAGCTGGGACTGGGTCACTATCTGCGGGTGGTGCTGCTGCATGGTGGCACGGGCCTGCTTTCACACACAAGAAGAAGGAAGGGTCAGGACGAGGAGCTGGGCCGGGCCCGGCCCGCGGGACGCCAGAAGTACCTGGAAGGCTTTGAGCTGCTGCTGCTGCTGGCTCAGGGAGGTGGGCACATGCGGCACGGACGCCATCGGGCCAGCTAGAGACGAGGACACCATGTTGGGCTGCTGCAGCTGCTGGGAGTGGGGGGGGATGGGACCCGGCGCCGCCTGGACTTGGACCTGCTGTCCCATCGGATGGATGGACTGAGGCTGGGCCTGAGGGTGGTGCTGCAGCTGCTGGAGCATTCGCACCTGGTGCATCTGCAGAAAGGAGGGCAGTCGTCATGGAAACAGCAAGGGGGAGGGACTAAGGGATCAAAGTGCCCAACGGATCAAATTTAAAGTTAAACAATAAGTTGATGTCCGAAGACCGTCCCTGCTGAAAGTAACGACTGAACAGGTAGGAGCTTGTGGGTTGAGCCACAGATAACCTGCAAGTTAAAGGAATGTCGCGGAACATCAAAGAAACGTGGCGGGAGGTTAAAGAAACGTGGCGGGAGGTCAAAGAAACGTGGCGGAAGGTCAAAGGAACGTGGCGGGAGGGTAAAGAAACGTGGCGGGAGGTCAAAGAAACATGGCGGGAAGGGAAAGAAACGTGGCGGGAGGTCAAAGAAACGTGGCGGAAGGTTAAAGGAACGTGGCGGGACGGGAAAGAAACGTGGCGGGAGGTCAAAGAAACGTGGCGGGAGGGTAAAGGAACGTGGCGGGACGTCAAAGAAACGTGGCGGTAGGTTAAAGGAACGTGGCGGGAGGGTAAAGAAATGTGGCGGGAGGTCAAAGGAACGTGGCGGGAGGTCAAAGAAACGTGGCGGGAGGTCAAAGAAACGTGGCGGGAGGTCAAAGGAACGTGGCGGGAGGGTAAAGAAACGTGGCGGGAGGTCAAAGAAATGTGGCGGGAGGTCAAAGAAACGTGGCGGGAGGGTAAAGAAACGTGGCGGGAGGTCAAAGAAACGTGGCGGGAGGTTAAAGAAACGTGGCGGAGGGTAAAGAACGTGGCGGAGGTCAAAGAAACGTGGCGGGAGGTTAAAGAAACGTGGCGGGAGGTTAAAGAAACGTGGCAGGAGGTCAAAGAAACGTGGCGGGAGGTCAAAGAAACGTGGCGGGAGGGTAAAGAAACGTGGCGGGAGGGTAAAGAAACGTGGCGGCAGGGTAAAGAAAGGTGGCGGGAGGTCAAAGAAACGTGGCGGGAGGTCAAAGAAACGTGGCGGGAGGTCAAAGAAACGTGGCGGGAGGGTAAAGAAACGTGGCGGGAGGGTAAAGAAACGTGGCGGGAGGTCAAAGAAACGTGGCGGGAGGTCAAAGAAACGTGGCGGGAGGTCAAAGAAACGTGGCGGGAGGTCAAAGAAACGTGGCGGGAGGTCAAAGAAACGTGGCGGGAGGTCAAAGAAACGTGGCGGGAGGTCAAAAACACGTGGCGGGAGGTCAAAGAAACGTGGCGGGAGGTTAAAGAAACGTGGCGGGAGGTTAAAGAAACGTGGCGGGAGGTCAAAGAAACGTGGCGGGAGGTCAAAGGAACGTGGCGGGAGGTAAAGAAACGTGGCGGGAGGGTAAAGAAACGTGGCGGGAGGGTAAAGAAACGTGGCGGGACGTCAAAGAAACGTGGCGGGAGGGTAAAGGAACGTGGCGGGAGGTCAAAGAAACGTGGCGGGAGGTCAAAGAAACGTGGCGGGAGGTCAAAGAAACGTGGCGGGAGGTCAAAGAAACGTGGCGGGAGGTCAAAGAAACGTGGCGGGAGGTCAAAGAAACGTGGCGGGAGGTTAAAGAAACGTGGCGGGAGGTTAAAGGAACGTGGCGGGACGGGAAAAAAAACGTGGCGGGAGGTCAAACAAAACGTGGCGGGAGGTCAAAGAAACGTGGCGGGAGGTCAAAGAAACGTGGCGGGAGGTCAAAGAAACGTGGCGGGAGGTCAAAGAAACGTGGCGGGACGTCAAAGGAACGTGGCGGGAGGTCAAAGAAACGTGTCAAGGAAACGTGGCGGCGACGGGGGTAAAGAAACGTGGGCGGGAGGGGTAAAGAACGTGGCGGGAGAGTTTAAAGAAACGTGGCGGGAGTGTTAAAGAAACGTGGCGGAATACGTGAGGTCAAAGAAACGGTGGCGGGATGGGGAAAAAACGTGGCGGAGGTAAAGAAACGTGGCGGGAGGTCAAAGAAATGTGGCGGGACGGGAAAGGAACGAGGCGGGACGGGAAAAAAACGAGGCGGGACGGGAAAAAACGTGGCGGTGAGGGTAAAGAAACGTGGCGGGGAGGGACCAAAAGTTGGACAGCGGGAAAGAAACGTGGCGGGACGGGAAAGAAACGAGGCGGGACGGGAAAAAAACGAGGCGGGACGGGAAAAAAACGTGGCGGGACGGGAGAAAAACGTGGCGGGAGGGTAAAGAAACGTGGCGGGACGTCAAAGAAACGTGGCGGGACGTCGAAGAAACGTGGCGGGACGTCAAAGAACCGTTGGCGGGAGGTTAAAAGAAACGTTGGTGGACGTCAAAGAAACGTGGCGGGACGTCAAAGAAACGTTTGGCGGGAGGGTAAAGAAACGTGGTGGGACGTCAAAGAAACGTGGCGGGACGTCAAAGAAACGTGGCGGGAGGTCAAAGAAACGTGGCGGGAGGTCAAAGAAACGTGGCGGTGAGGTCAAAGAAACGTGGCGGGGAGGTCAAAGAACGTGGCGGGAGGGTAAAGAAACGTGGCGGGCGGGGAAGAAACGTGGCGGATTTGAGGGTAAAGAAACGGCGGCGTGGCGGGAGGTCAAAGAAACGTTCGCGGCGGGAGGTTAAAGAACGTGGCGGGAGGTCAAAGAAACGTGGCCGGTAAAGATGGGAAAAAAAACGTGGCGGGAGGGTAAAGAAACGTGGCGGGAGGTCAAAGAAATGTGGCGGGACGGGAAAGAAACGAGGCGGGACGGGAAAAAAACGTGGCCAAAGAAACGAGAGAAAGAAACGTAAAGAAACTGGCGGGACGTCAACAGAAACTTGGCGGCAGTTTAAAGAAAAAAACGTGGTGGGACGTCAAAGAAACTTTGGAAAGGGAGGAAAAAACGAAACGTGTGGACGTCAAAGAAACGTGGCGGGACGTCAAAAGAAACGTGGGGACGTCAAAGAAACGTGGCGGCACAGGGTAAAGAAAACGTGGCGGGACGTCAAAGAAACGTGGCGGGACGTCAAAGAAACGTGGCGGGAGGGTAAAGAAACGTGGTGGGACGTCAAAGAAACGTGGCGGGACGTCAAAGAAACGTGGTGGACGTCAAAGAAACGTGGCGGGAGGGTAAAGAAATGTGGCGGGAGGGTAAAGAAATGTGGCGGGAGGGTAAAGAAACGTGGCGGGAGGGTAAAGAAACGTGGCGGGACGTCAAAGAAACGTGGCGGGAGGGTAAAGAAATGTGGCGGGAGGGTAAAGAAACGTGGCGGGAGGGTAAAGAAACGTGGTCATGATTTGGATCAGAAACTCCACGGTGACCTGAATGACTCCAGAACAGATCCACTCTTCTAGATCTGAACAAAAGAACTGGACTTTTGACTTGATTCTGGAAATAGATGAGTGACCAACCCATCGATCTTCAGAACCAGTCCTGACCCATTTCTGGGAGGAGTCTACCTGATTTTGCTGCTGCTGGTTTTGCGCCTGCAGCTGCTGGTTCTGGTGCTGCTGCTGCAGCTGCTGGTTCTGGAGCTGCAGCTGCTGGTGCTGCTGCTGCAGCTGCTGGTTCTGGTGCTGCTGCGCCCTCAGATGCTGGAACTGCTGCATGGCGGCGGCGTTCTGCTGCTGCTGCTGCTGCTGTTGGAACTGCTGGAACTGCTGCTGCTGCATCATCTGCTGCATGGGCATCGAGGCCGGCGCTGGAACTGCAGAGACAGAAGCGGAGGATGGGGCGCCCGCAGTTCTGAAGCAGTCATGGACGGGTCTGGAGGCTCAGTCGCAGCATGCTGAAGCGCAGACACGCGGCAGTTAGGGGGCGCTGTGGACAAGGAAACACTCACTGCCTTGTGGGTTTCCAGGCACCCCTGCCATGGCATGCTGGCCTGGCTGCCCCATGGCCCCCATGGCCCCCATGCCCCCCATTTGAGCCCCGGCGGGGCGAGGCCCCATTCCGATGGGGCCAGGGCCCACTCCAACCCCTGTCAGGGCATTCATGGGATCTAGCAGAAGGTAGACAACAAACAACATTAAGCCCATCCAACATGCAGAGCGAAGATAATGACGGCCACGACTGCAGCAGAGAGCAGAACACGTCCAGAACAGGACCGGGGGGGCCCGCTTACCTGGACCCGCCAGAGACTTCTTTTCTGTGGAGAGGCAGAGGACAGACTGAGCTGAAGGGCTTACGAACAGAAACTCCACGGCTCCGTCGCTCCACAGCGAGGGAGGACCGTGGAGGGTTCTGGGGAGCGTCCAGCCGGACTCAAAGTGGCGTTTCACAGGAGCAACACTTACGGATGTCTCTGAAGTGGATGATGAGCCGCGCCACCAGCGAAAGATACTCGTCCTGGAAAACAGCAGCAGGGTCAGTTCTGACCCCAACCAGCAGGTGGAGCAGTCGCACGACCACAACTCACTCGGGTCTTGGCCTTGTTGTAGACTTGGTTCTCCATGTCCGTGCCGGACTTGTGCGCCGTGGTGCTGGGCCCCGCCTTCCTCATGGCGTCATCACTGCACACATACACACAACTTCACCGAAAGTTCTCTGCTGCCACCCTCAGCTCAACCTGGAGAACTGCACTCCTGAAGAGGAACCATCACGTGGCTACGGGCCGCCGGGATCAGGCTCCTCCTCTTCCTGTGTCGGCCTTCACGTTTTCCTGAAGGCCGACACAGAGAGAAGAGTCCGCCGCTGGGACGCCTCAGGTCCTCGTTAGATACTGAAGACCAGAAATGGTGTTTTAACATGTCCGCGTGATGGAGGACACGTATGAAGAACATTAAAACTGTCTTAGTATTGATTTAGATCGTGATGATCAGGAGCCGACAAAAACCCGCCGCCTGAACCAGCCCGGCTCTGGCAAAGTCTCCTTGCTCCAGCTCCGAATCTTCCATCTGCAGAGCAGTAGATCCATGAACGTCTGAGCTGGATCAGAACTGGACGGCCGCAGAGCTCCAATATGGATGTCATTTTTGCTATGCTAATGTTAGCTTAGAGTTGTGAGAAGTTGTAAGCTACTTTGTTCCTCTGTGGCTTTGGCCGATTCCAAAATCAACTGCACTAGAAATTTCCCAGCAGGCTTTGCAAAAGACTAGCTTGCATCCATGTTCACTAAATTATCTAATATAGACCACAATCCATTGCAGGAAAAAACGTATTTAAATGTTGAACCATCTGCATTTTCATCATGGAGTGGAAAATAGACGTGAAATGTTTGCATCGAAACGCGTGTGACGTCATATCCGGCGATTGGAAAAATGAAAGAAAAGTAGAGAGCATGAAGTCGGAACCGCTTCTAAAGTCCAGGGAACTTGATGGTCTTTATGGGTTCGGGCGGGAATTCGGACCGAACCTCAGACGTGTTCATGTTTGACACGAGTCTGTTCAGGATTCTGCTGCCGAGCCCTCAGCGGACCAATGACCCCGCAGCTCCGTGTCTATCTGGACCGTTCCAGCCGTTAAACCGAGTCATTAACTAACTACTCATCCGGACAAACTCCTCGCTCGTGGGACACTCTGCGCTCGTGACGCTGTGAAAGCGGACAGCTAGCTTTAGCTTAGCTTTGGCTTTAGCTCGCGCGGCTAACAGACCGGAAGCTGTAAATGAGCTACATCCGCGTGAGCGAGCGGAGCTTCTCACATCTGAGCGACCACTTTCTGTCGGAACTGCGTGCTCCTCCAGTCGCTGTCGGAACCGGGGACTTCCATCGCGGGATTCGGTTCTGCAGACTTCAGGACAGAAACAAACAAACCGCGGTTCTTCTTCTTCCACTAAATACTCGCAGAGCAAAGGCGCACTGCTGCCTCCTGCTGGTGAGAGAAGGAAATACACTCCCTGGATGTGTGTCCGAATTCTTGATTTGTGACTCTTTCGATATATTTAGTGTGTAATTGTGTGTATTTGCAGTTGTGTACTTAAATGTATAAACTTATAAAAACAACATACAATTGACTCATCACTTGAAGTTACAGCAGACTGAAATCCAAGCAGCTGAAGATCTGAGTGAGTTTCCTCTGAATAATGAACGTTCACAGAGCTAACATGGAATCTGCACATCCATCTAAGAGTGGATAAATGCAACAAGGTAGTGAATACATGAGGTGCTCATGAGGGGGGATTGGGGGGGATTCTAGCATTGAATCTACATCAGAGCCGCATGGACCACGGCAGGAGATGGTGCAGCTTCACCGTCCTGTTTACGACACCAACAGCACCGATTCGGACTGAGATGGCAGAACTCCCTTTGGACTGGAGGAGGCTACAACCAGACGTACATTACTGGGCGGATCTTAAAAGGAGTAACCTGGATCACCCAACAATGAATATAGTCCAGGAAATATGGGAAACCCAGAGAAGTAACAGGGCAGAAAGGGTTCGACATGGGGATAGCTGATCGCCCCACCACGGGTGATCCAAGGGTACAAAATGAATATAATGGTTATATGAAAATATACGGTGATGCACCAAAGGGTTGAGCGTTTAACATTTCTGTTTCCATGCAGAACTGAGAGCTCTGCTGTAGACTCTGAGCTGGATTGAGGTCAAGTTTAGAGTCTTATTCACTCAGATTCTAGTCACGATTGATGAGTTTAAGCAGTTTTTCAGACCTGCTACTGGAATGAAACAGGAGAGACACAGTTTACATCAGCAGGACTCTCTGCTCACACAGGAAACGAGAAGCCTGTTGATGACGTGCATAATCCTGTTAGCATGAAGAGGCTGTCTGTGTCCAGACTTAGATCTGATCTTAGATCTGATCTTAGATCTGATCTTAGATCTGGTCAGACACCATTTTATCGTCTCTTAAACAACATCCTCCTGATAAATGAATGTAGAGCTGGTTCTGATGGTTCGTGGGGAGTTCTGTGTTCAGTCAGTGGACGAGGATAACCGATGTTCTGATCCGTTTTCTCCTGTCAGGCAGATCCCATAGATCATTCTGACTCCGTACCGGCAGGTGGCGGTAATTCCCCGTGACGCTGTGCGTCATCCGCCATTACACCGCACTGGAGGAGGAAGAAGAAGAAGAAGAAGCGCGCAGATTTGAAAAACAAAGATGGCGGCTCGAGCGTAAGTGACCGAGTTGAGTCCGGTAACCGGAGCTCTGTTCGTTCCCGCGAAAGCTAACGCCTCGTTTGTTTGTTTGTTTGTTTGTTTAGCGTTCTGCGGCGCTGTGACCCCGCCCTCCTGGAACCGGCCGGACACCCGGACCGGGACCGGGACGCAGAGACGGTTCTGCTCTCCCTGTCGGTCCGTCCGGTTTCTGTTTACGTGAAATAAACACAAACAGAGTCGAACTCCGCCTGAATTCTGGTTTTGTGTTCAGGACAGCCGGCGGGTCCAGAAGGTTCTGTGGCGGCAGCTGTTCGTCCTGGACTCCATGATGACGTCACTGGAAAGTCTGGAGTCTGCGCAGCAGCTGCAGACGGAGCCACGCCCCTCCCAGGCAGGTCAGAACACCTTCACGTCTGCGTCTGTTCAGTCACGAGCACGAGCCCACACACCTGTACCTGTGCGTGTCAGAGGGCGGGGCCAAGGCCAGCTGGAAGGCTCTGAAGGCGGGCGGCGTGGCGGCGGCGGCGCAGACGGAGGAGCTGCTGACGGCCCTGCAGGACCGCCTCCAGCAGATCCACCACAGAAGACACGCCCTCTCCCAGCTGCTGCGGAGGCTGCACAGCCAGGTGAGCGCACGTGCTCGTGTGTGTGAGCTCTGTTACCATGGCAACCCTTGCCCCTCCCCTCAGACGCAGCATCAGGACCAGCTGGAGGGGGCACTGCTGGCGGCCCAGAAAGCTTTGCGCTCCTGTGACCATCATGTGACCCAGCTCAGGGCGGAGTCAGAGGCGGTGCTTCGTCAGCTGCTTGACTGGCAGGAGCTGAGTGACAGGTAAGCCCCCCCCGTGTCACATGACCCCCCCCCCCCCCCCGCTCTGGAGCTGCTCTGATTGGCTGATCTCCTTACAGCCTGCAGCTGCTCGTCACGGCGGCGCAGGAGGTCACGCAGGTCGACCTGCTCTCCTTCAACCAATCAGAGCTGTGCGTAGAGCTCAGGCCACGCCCCCCTTTCCCTGTCGGCCCAGCAGCTCGAGCCTGTGAGGTTGACGGTCACCTGGAGCTCCGAGGGCTTCAGCCTGCAGGTGAGGCTCTGCTCAGCTGTCCTGGCCTCCGATTGGCTGCAGTAACAGGAAGTGCCTGCAGGTGGACGAGGGCGTGGCCGACCTGGGGGGCAGCCGCGTGACGGGCCGGCGGGCGGAGCTGAGCGCCGCCCTGCTGGATGTGCTGCAGAATTACGCGGGGCAGGTGGAGCTTCTGTCTGAGATCCAGAGCCTGAGGTCGAGGTGAGGGGGCACACCTGAGCTTGACCTTTGACCCTGACCCCAGCCTTTAACAATGCCGTTTTTCCAGCTTCGCCATCGACTGGCGCCCAGCTCAGCGCCTGCTGCTCTACCTGAAGACGGCCTCGCTGGTGTGTCACCTGCACGTGGGCGAGGGATACCCCAGAGGGGGGCGAGCTCGGCTGCTGTCGGTGCAGCGGGACGGGCAGCCGGTGGACGCCGGCGGCCTGCAGGTGAGGGGGTTCCCCGCCGCAGGCCGGCGTTCGGCCGCAGACGCTAACCCGTCTGTGTTTCAGCCTCACAGAGAAGAGCCGAGTCTGACGGAGTGGCTGGTCCTCCTCTGCAGCAGCCCCGCCCTCTGACCCGCCCACCTGGACACCGCGCCTCCTTCCTGCAGAAGCCCCGCCCACCTGGACACCGCGTCTCCTTCCTGCAGCAGCCCCGCCTCTGACCCGCCCACCTGGACACCGCACCTCCTTCCTGCAGCAGCCCCGCCCACTTGGACCCCGCACCTCCTTCCTGCAGCAGCCCCGCCCACCTGGACACCGCGCCTCCTTCCTGCAGCAGCCCCGCCCACTTGGACCCGCACCTCCTTCCTGCAGCAGCCCCGCCACCTGGACACCGCGCCTCCTTCCTGCAGCAGCCCGCCCACTTGGACCCGCACCTCCTTCCTGCAGCAGCCCCGCCCACCTGGACACCGCGCCTCCTTCCTGCAGCAGGATCATCTTTCCTCCTGATTGTAAGCTGAGTGTCAATAAAGTTTTTGAGGTTTCCTGAATGTGTGGCGACTCTATTATGAAAGGAAGTCGTAGAATGAAGAGGAAGGAGACGGGAGGTCGGTCTGACGCAGATCTCCATGTTTTCCATCCTCTGGCGGTTGCTCCGCCCCTCGGGGGACGTCAAGGTTATAAGCAGTAAATTGAATTTTGGAAATCTTAAATAGTCTGATGAAACCTGCGTCAGCATGGATTGATAAGTTAAACTTACCCAGAATGCCTTGCTGACAATAGAAATCCAAAGATAACTCTAGAAAATGATTAAAAGAAATATCCCAGATGTAGCATCAAACAGACGGATCAGGAAGTTCTTCAACATAATAGTGATCAATGTGTGAACCAGAACTGTGAGCGCTGACGGACCGGTTCTCTTCAGACTCATGTCAGAATCAGAACTGTGAGCGCTGACGGACCGGTTCTCCTCAGACTCATGTCAGAACCAGAACTGTGAGCGCTGACGGACCGGTTCTCTTCAGACTCATGTCAGAACCAGAACTGTGAGCGCTGACGGACCGGTTCTCTTCAGACTCATGTCAGAACCAGAACTGTGAGCGCTGACGGACCGGTTCTCCTCAGACTCATGTCAGAACCAGAACTGTGAGCGCTGACGGACCGGTTCTCCTCAGACTCATGTCAGAACCAGAACTGTGAGCGCTGACGGACCGGTTCTCCTCAGACTCATGTCAGAACCAGAACTGTGAGCGCTGACGGACCGGTTCTCCTCAGACTCATGTCAGAACCAGAACTGTGAGCGCTGACGGACCGGTTCTCCTCAGACTCATGTCAGAACCAGAACTGTGAGCGCTGACGGACCGGTTCTCTTCAGACTCATGTCAGAACCAGAACTGTGAGCGCTGACGGACCGGTTCTCTTCAGACTCATGTCAGAACCAGAACTGTGAGCGCTGACGGACCGGTTCTCCTCAGACTCATGTCAGAACCAGAACTGTGAGCGCTGACGGACCGGTTCTCCTCAGACTCATGTCAGAACCAGAACTGTGAGCGCTGACGGACCGGTTCTCCTCAGACTCATGTCAGAACCAGAACTGTGAGCGCTGACGGACCGGTTCTCCTCAGACTCATGGTTTCACATCTGAAACTGAGCATTTATAAAAGTGACGACGACTGTTTTCCAGAAACGGTTTACAATAGAAAACACAGATCTTTTGATCCTGAACAACGTGAAAGACTTCCTGGACCTCTTGATCCCGCTTGATCCCGCTTGATCCCGCTTGATCCCGCTCTGTACGATCCAGGAGAGAGCAGACACTTCACGTCACACCCTAACAACATGTTCAACTATCTGCAGGAATCTGTTCTGATCAGAGAAAAGACACGTGAACTGAGGTATCAGCAGCATGAACCGACCACAGAACATTTCTGTGTGATCGGATCAGAACCCACAATCAGAACCACAACTATCATATCTTTGAATACTAACAAACCATGTGGACAAAATACAGGAAGATAAGAGCTTAACTGAAGTACCAGTACTAGTGGTGAAACAATACTATTAACTAGTAATTCAAATACTAATACTGCTATGCAGAAAATGGAGACGGGTTTATTTAGTTTTAGTTTATTCATTTTACTCTCTTCTCTTCTTAAAGATCAGAATCTCTGTCAATCATTTTGGAATTATTTTATCCACTATATGTGTCAAATGATGGATGGATGATGGATGGATGGATGGATGATGGATGGATGATGGATGGATGATGGATGGATGATGGATGGATGATTGAATGATGGATGGATGGATGGATGATGGATGGATGATGGATGGATGAAGATGGATGGATGATGGATGATGGATGGATGATGGATGGATGGATGGATGGATGATGGATGGATGATGGATGGATGATGGATGGATGGATGGATGATGGATGGATGATGGATGGATGGATGGATGAAGATGGATGGATGATGGATGATGGATGGATGATGGATGGATGATGGATGGATGATGGATGGATGGATGGATGGATGATGGATGGATGGATGGATGATGGATGGATGATGGATGGATGGATGATGGATGGATGATGGATGGATGGATGATGGATGGATGATGGATGCATGGATGGATGGATGATGGATGATGGATGGATGGATGATGGATGGATGGATGGATGATGGATGATGATGGATGGATGGATGGATGATGGATGATGATGGATGGATGGATGGATGATGGATGATGGATGGATGGATGATGGATGATGGATGGATGATGGATGGAATGATGATTATGTATTTCTTTGTTACCCCCCCCCCGGTCATTGTGACGTCACGTGTCCTCCCACATCTCCGTTCCTTCTCTTTATAAATCTTCTTTTTCATAGAACAATATATCTCGTCCTCAAACTTCCACAAACGTCTCTGTTTTCTTCCTCGTCTCCATCTGAATCGGTTCGGTTCGGTTCGGTTCGGCTCGGCTCTGCAGACGCTCGTGCCCGTTAACGTCACGTGTTCTCGGTTGGTGCACAGGCTAGCAGTGAGCGGAGAAGCTCCGGTCCGGGTCCTCCGCAGAGTTCTGGCCCGGACGAGCACGCGCAGACCTCTGCAGGGATGAGCTAGGCTGCGCTGGAACGCACGCGCTTTCAGGTAGGAGGCACCTGTCCGCGCGCGCTGCACCTGCAAGGCTCCATACGACACACCTGCCTCTTCGGCTAACGGGGGTCCGCCGGTCCTCGGGCCGGTGTGCGCGTGCACAGGTATCCCGATGTTAGTCACCCAGATCCCGGTTCGGAACCACCGGGATCCAAAGAAACCCAGATTAGTTCTAGGCTAGCTAGATGCTAACGATGCGATTTGCTTATGACGTCATTGTTTGTCTCAACAGAAAACAGAAGAAAACCGGATCGAATGTAATAAAACTTTATTGTTCTCAGGGTCGATGACAGCAATGTTACGGAGGGAAGTCTCAATAAAGTTTCTTCGGGTTATTAGGATGAAAGAAGAATGGTACGAAACCGTTATGCTGCGTTCAGGGACCCGAGCTGATTCTCATGAAATGGTGTTGCGTTTAGGGGCGGTAGTTTCTGTTTTTCAGCGGATTGTGGTGTGTTCAGGGCCTTTATAAAGCCGGTTCTAAGTGGATTGTGCTGCATTCAGGGACCAATAATTAAAGCTAGATCTCAGTGGTATGTGGTGTTCAGGGACCCTCGATTAAAACTATTTCTTAATTGGTTTGGAACCGTTCAGGGCCACCAGATTAATGCTGGTTCTTAGTTGGTCGTGATGTGTTCAGGGACCTGGTTTACAGCTGGTTTTCAGTGGTTTTATGGTGCGTTTAGGGATCCGGGGTTATATTTGGTTTTCAGTTGTTTTATGGTGCGTTCAAGAACCTGGTTTAAAGCTGGTTCTTGTTTTTTTTTAATGTTGCGTTCAAGGGCCTGGTATAAAGCTGGTTCTCAGTTGGTTGTGGTGCGTTCAGGGACCTGGTTTAAAGCTGGTTTTCCGTTGGTTGTGGTGTGTTCATGAACCTGGGTTAAAGCTGGTTCTTGGTTTTTTATGTTGCGTTCAAGGACCTGGTATAAAGCTGTTTCTCAGTGTGTTGTGGTGCGTTCAAGGACCTGGGTTAAATCTAGTTTTCAGTTGTTGTGGTGCGTTCAAGGACCTGGTTTAAATCTGGTTCTCAGTGGTTCCATGGTGCGTTCAGGGACCCTGAATTTAAGCTTTTTCTCAGTGGCGTCGTCGGTCTGTAGAGTTCTGGACCGTTGATTCTGATGCTCCCCAGAACCACCTGAGGTTCTGTGGTTCTGGCTCGGTTCTATTGGTCCCACAATAAGAAGCTGACATGTTGGAACGTGTTCTGGTCTCTGATTGGTCTGAATATAGTTAAGCCCCGCCCCTGTTTCTGCTGCAGGATGCCCCTCCCTCCACCTCCACCACTGGGACCTCCGCCCCCCACACCTTCAGCCAGGTGAGGACCCCCCCCCCCCCCCGACTGTGAGACAGCCGTTTGATACGATTGGCTTATGACTGTTCCCCCCCCAGCTCGCGGCCACGCCCCCCAGGCTGAGCGGGGATCAGGCGGGCGGCCGCGGCGCCCTGCTGTCCGACATCTGCAGAGGCACCAAGCTGAGGAGGGTGGAGGTGAACGACCGCAGCGCCCCCCAGCTGGACAGTAGGACCCCACCCCCCCCACAGAGCACCCATACTTCCGCTTATACCAGTACCTGCACCAGAGCCAGCAGGGGGCGCCGTCCCAGGAGCCCAGGAGGACCGCGGACAGGAGCGTAGCCCCGCCCCCCCAGAGTAAGAGCATCATTTCTTCTCTTCAGGGGGGGGGGCACAGGTGGGGGTGGAGCTCTCACACCTTTACCTTCCATCAGTCCTGACTCAAATGAAGGAAGGTAAAGGTGGGGGCGGAGCTCCAACACCTGCTGAGCAGATCAGGAACTGGGAACGCAGTCCCACCAAAACAGGAAGAACTATGGCAAGAACATCCAGGGGGCGGGGCCAAGAGCCAGGTGTTTTCCAGAGCACAAAGGCTGCTCACCTGTCCAGCAGGTGAGGCTGCTCACCTGCTGGACAGGTGAGGAGCAGCTGTTCAAATGAAGCCCCTCTGGTTCCTGGAGGGGCTCCAGAGCTCCGCCTTCAGGAGGACAGGTGTAACGAAGGCTCCGTTTTATGTTTCACGGTGATGACATCATCAGAGCCCCCATGTGATGTCACAACTGTTCTCTGTGGTCCTCAGAGTCCAGAGGAGGTGGAGCATCTGCAGGAGCCAATAGGAGCACAGCTGAGAGCCCGTCAGGTCCGGCTCAGCCAACCCCCAAACAGCGGCCAATCGGAGGTGAGAACCTGTCGAAACAAAACAAAACGAAACGAAACGAAACGAAACGAAACAAAAAAAGAACCAAAACTAATTGAATTCCATCTCTAAACCACAAAGAGAATGTTCCTCATTGAGCTTCATGCAGACTAAATAATCTGGATATCTGCCCTTAGACCCCCCCCCCCCCCCCCCCCCCCCAAGATTTGAACTAAATTGATTGACATTTTCGTCAACGAATAAGAATGAAACCAAAATGCTCGACGTCCAATCATAACGGCTGCTGGTGGTGGAGGGCGGGAGCCAAAGCAAAGCGATCCAATCAGAACGCAGTCCTGCAGCCGGCCCAGGAGGGCCTGTGAAGAGGACATACAGGTGTGAATGGCTTACAGGACAACAGCGCCCTCTGCTGGCTGCCCGTGGTCCTGCAGGACACCACACCTGAGGTGACCCCGTAGAGAGGGGTTCCTGCAGTAATCTTATGTTCAGACATTTATCATTAATTTATCATTAATGGGAGAGAATTTTATTTTATTTTCTTTCAACCTGTTTTCAGTTGTTGAAGCTGAATCAGCAGAAATGACAGAAGTAAAGAGATTTTTAAGTGATGTTCATATTTAATCATAAAATGATTTTCCTTTAATCTTTAGAAAACTGAACTTATTTAAGTCAAAATGTCTGTCAGAATAAACACTAGTGTGTACGTGTGTGTGTGTGTGTTTGTGTACATGTGTGTGTTTGTGTGTGTTCGTGTTTGTGTGTGTTCGTGCTCACGTGTTGCAGACGGCTCGTCAGGACGCTCCGCCTCCACGCGGGGTGCTGCCCCCCGCCCTCCGACCCTTCGTGGTGACGACCCCGACAGGCCCCTCCCCCCGGCTTCGTCTCCGACAGAGAGTCTCTCTCATCGACCGTCCCTCCCCAACCTCGCCCCCTCCCCCTTCCTCCCCCTCCCCCAGCATGAAGCACTCCCCCTCTGCCGTGCCACCCCCCCCACCCTCCCATTGTCCCCGTGACCGCGCCTCCCCTCCCCCCACTTCCTCCTACAACAGAGAGAAGGCCCTCCCACCGACTCCCCGCAGCACCCCGCCTCTGCCCTCCAAACCCCCCCCATCTCCACACAACAGCAAACGCCCTCCCACCTCAGGAGGAAACCCCGCCCCCACATCGAGCTCCTCGCTGGCTCCGCCCCCGCCTCCCTACCTCATCGCTAACGGCCCGGTCGGTGGCGACCCCGCCCCCGAGCTCCCGCAGCGCCACAACTCTCTCAGCAACAAGAGGACGGCCCCCTTGCCCGGTAGCCACACCCCTACGAGAGGCCCCGCCCCTCCTCCTCCCTCATCCCCCACACCGTCCCAGCTGGGCGCCAACAGGCCGCGCCCACCGTCAGAGAAGGCTCAGGTAGAGGCCCAGGTGAGCTCCAACACGTTTTCACGCCGTTTTTCTCGCCGTTTGTCATCACCTGTCCGTTTCCTCAGCCCCCCCTCTCCTGGTTCCGTCTCCGGCGTCGTTGAGGGTGGGAGGGAGGGAAGCCCCTCCTCCCCCTCCCTACAGGACCCACGGCAGCCCCTCCCTGTCATGTGACCCCCCGTCAGGGGGAAACCCCCCCCCTCGCCCTCCCGCACCCCCGCCGCTCCTCCGCCGCCTCCTCCTCCCCACCGTAACGGACACCCCCTCGCCCTCCGTCACTCGTTCCTTCGTGGGTGAGTTGGTGCGGCTCGGAGGACCCCCCTCCCCTCCCCCCGCTGATCCTGACCTTTCACCTTTACCTGCAGATGACTTTGAGTCCAGGTACTCCTTCCACCCGCTGGACGACTTCCCGCCTCCGGACGAGTACCGTCACTTCTCCAAGATCTACCCCAGCCGGGGCAAACAGAGGTGAGATCCAGCGGGATCAGATGATCAGATCTTACATCATTATTGATCTCTTCAGATTATTCTGAATAAGAGTTTGTATGAAAACTATGGATTATAGTGACTGTTTGTAGATAAACTTTGTTAAAGTGTTTGTTAACTTTCTGTGGGATATAAGATGTCAATCATTCTGGATTATTATGGGCTGTAGGAGGCCGTCCTTCCTGAATTAAACAATGGAGGAAAACTTGAAATAATTGATGATTGATTTTCTTTGCAGTGATGAGAGGAGCTCCGCCCCTGCCTCCGGTCGGGAGGTGAAGCAGGAAGCTCCGCCTCCAGCCGGGAGGTGAAGCAGGAAGCTCCGCCCATGAAGTAGCAACCCCCCCATCACTGATAAAGACACTGACACCCCCACACACTGCAGGAAGACAAACACAAATTGGCTACCCCCCCCCCCCCCCCCCTCTACCCGGGCTCCTCTGATCAACAGAACCAGAACTGGAGTCCAGTTTGTGGGCAGGACCGTCTTAAAGTGCCAAACGGACTGCAGTGATGCTGGGCAGAACTTCATGTCGAACAGAACACCCCCCCCCCGCACACCCTCTATGTTTGCCTTATAACCTGCAGACACCTGACCCCCCCCCACCCCCCCACCCCCATAGAGGACTGGAAGCATGTTTACAGCAACTGTGACAAGAAATAAACCTGCAGCTTCAGAATCTGTGTAGTTCTGGTGGGGGGGGGGGGGGGGCAGACTGGTTACCTGTCCAGGTGTGTCTTGTCTTCAGATATATGAATGTTGAATAATAAACAGTAATAATAACGATTAATAACAATAATCCTGTTTACACAACCTGTGAGGAATGACTTCAGCTCAGATCCAACAGTAAGTTCTCTGAGAGGATCATGTGATCAGGAGCCACTCCCTCCGGTTGGTTGAGGTTCAAGTCCTCGTCCAACCGCGACTGCCGGTACCTGGATAACCTCCACCGTCCTCACAGAGCTGGTGGCGGCTCCGCTGTGAGCTCTGAAGCAATGTGGGGCTCAGTGTGTCGCCCAAAGACACAATCTTCCAATCTGAGGTCGACCGCTGCACCACGGCCGCCCCAGGTCCAGAACGGGTTCCAGGTCACGAGGAGACGGGGCGACGCCGAAAGAGAATCGGACCTAAAACCGACCCATTCTTACATAAAACTATTGACCCGTGATACGAGAACAGAACCACCTCAGAACCGTTCCTGAGAAGCCAACCTGAGTCCTAAATCTGGTGATCCAGATCTGGTTCTGTATCAAAGCTGGTACCAGATCCAGCAGCACCAGAACAGGAAGGATTTCTCAGGTCGGCATCACCTGGAGCAGGTGTTCATCACGGATGAAACCGGCGCCAAAAGGAAAAAGAGACCCGTCTTCAGTCTGAGCTGCTGTCTGTTTCCAGATGTCAATAAAGTTTTCAGTCACTCAGCATGGTTTCATCACAGTTCTCACTCTGACTCAGAGACCACAACTGGATCCTTTTACTTTAAACAACACTGGATCAAGA
This sequence comes from Oryzias javanicus, assembly GCA_003999625.1. Classification (NCBI taxonomy): domain Eukaryota; kingdom Metazoa; phylum Chordata; class Actinopteri; order Beloniformes; family Adrianichthyidae; genus Oryzias; species Oryzias javanicus. Next base: position 27,894,616 of record CM012444.1, read on the forward strand.
ATCCGTTCTTTACCTGGAATGTTCTCCGAGCGCCGCCGGTCTCCGCCTCAAATCAGAGCGAGACTGAAAGTGAATTTTCCATTAGGAATCTGTATTTGACAGTGATTGTTGCTGATGCTGTGGGAACTCTCATCACTCCGTGTGGTTCTGTTCCTCTGCTGTCATGTGTGGTTCTGTTCCTCTGCTGTCATGTGTGGTTCTGTTCCTCTGCTGTCATGTCGGACTGAAGAATCTCGGACTTCCTGTCTGGACAGGACGCCGCCTCGGAGACGATTCAGGAGGATCAGGATCAGATCAAATCTGTCCCACTGATCCTACATGATGTAACCTTGTGCTCTCCGGGACCCCAGAAGACAGACAGGACATCCATTTAAGGGCGGGGTCATCTGGACCCGGAGGAGAGAACGAGGGTTGATAAGACAACTTCTGCTCTCCCAGACACAGTCACCAAAACATCCATGTTTATAAATGACAATATAGATTCTAAAATTCAGATGATGTTGGTGATTATGTTTCTACAAATCTACGTTTTCTTCTTCACATTCTCCCTGAAATAATGAAATACTTTGAATCATTTTCAGTTTTTCTGTCTGAACGTTTCAGAAGCTTCAGGCTTTACTGTCTCATTATTATTTAAGACGTTACAGTTACTCATTACTTCAATCATTTTGGGTCTTTTTTTTTTTTTTAATGGGGCTGCAGTTTTTTTTTTTTAATAACTTTATTGCAAACATCAATTTCAATACAAAAAAGGTGCAAAATAGCCATTGCATGTGTATACAAACATTATAAACTATTAGATAAAAATAAATAAATCAAAATAACACAAAACAAAGTAAAATTAAAATGCCAGGGGTAGAATTAAATAAGAAAAGTCATACAGTGAGTGAATAAAATTAAAGTCAGATCATTTGCAGAGTTTACATTTTTTTAAAAATATTCTGTATTGCAAACAAATTTCAATACATTTCACAGCCTTTTGGTTTTTTGAAAAAAATATTGATTCAATATATAGCTTGGCCTCCACCAGAAACAAGGAAAATTTAGGAATTTTGTTAGAGAATTTGCATTTATGGATATAAAATTTGAAAAGAAAAAGGAATAAATTGATTAAAAATTGAAATGTCAGATTCCTATGTTGGTGGAAGCCAAACAGAACATGTTTCCAAAGTAAAGAAAATGACAGAGCAAACTTGTATTGTATTGTATTTATTATTTATTCAAACAAACAAAACATGTAGTTAATACAATGTAGTTATAAGTTACAGTCACATGTATATGAGCTTATTACACAAATAGGTATGCAAGTCCTGAATTTATGTTTGAAAGGAGGCAGGCAGAAGCATTGCTTATAAACGCCTGCCCCTGAGGTCAGTTTGATAGACAGTTACATAGATTGAACAATGAGACAAAAAATTACATTCATTATTATATATTTTATCAAATGGATATACAGTATACTATAATAGAAACCCTTGTATTTACTCTACTCTTATATATATTCAAGACATTCTGTATTTTGTCCATGTTATACATTTATAATCTTTTTTAAACAGGAATAAATTATTACATTGTTTTGTTCCAGACTCAGATTATTCCACAGTTTCACTCCACATACAGACACACAGAATTCTCTCCTTTTTGTGCGGATGGTAGGTTGTTTGAATTTTCCTGTACCTCGTAACTTATGGGAAGTATCTCTCAGCAGAATAGTTTTTGAATATTATAAGGTAATATTTTATGATATGCTTTGTATAATATTTGAACTGTTTGATAATTTATGAGGTCTTCTAATTTGAGTAGTTTTGACTGTATGAAAAGTTGGTTTGTGTGCTCCAGGTATCCTACTTTATGAATAATCCTGAGTGCCCGTTTTTGTAACATGTATAATGGGTGTACTGTGGATTGATAATTATTTCCCCATACTTCATTACAGTATGAGAGATAAGGGAGGATTAATGAACAGTACAGTGTACGAAGAGTGTTTTGGTCCAGATTATATTTACATTATTTATTATTGAGAGGTTTTTTGAAATTTTCAATTTTAGGTGTCCTATGTGTGATTTCCAAGATAATTTGGAGTCAATTACTAATCCTAAAAATTTGTTTTCCTGAACTGCTTCGATTGGTATTCCATTTATATTAATTTGTTGATTGGAATTTTCATCATGATTTCCAAACATTATAACTTTTGTTTTGTTCAAGTTTAATGATAATTTGTTACTGTCAAGCCATTTTTTAATAATTTGCAGTTCCTCATTGATGGTACTAATTAGCATATCATAATTATCATTACTATAAAATATATTTGTGTCATCTGCATATAATACAAGCTTCAATAAATTGGAAACGTTAAATATATCGTTAATATACAAGTTAAATAATTTAGGTCCTAGTACAGAGCCCTGAGGGACCCCACATGTGATTACGAGGTTGCATGATTTGTATTTTTCTATGGTGACATATTGAGTTCTTTCTGTTAAATAGCTCTTTACCCATTCCCCTGCTATTCCTCTAATCCCATAACGTTCTAATTTATCTAATAATATTTTATGGTTTATTGTATCAAAAGCTTTTTTAAAATCTATGAATAATCCTGCTGCATATTTTTTTTCATCCAGTGCTTTTGCAATTTCTTCAACGGCATCAATAACTTATAACAGAAGAAATCACAGAAAATTTTCCAGAAAGATTTTAAGAAAGGGCAATGCCAAAAGAGATGAGTCACTGTTTCTTGTTACAAAAGGAACACAAAGTATCAATATCAGGTTTAAATCTTTTTAAATAAGTTTTTGTGGGGTAGAATCTGTGTAAAATTTTATAAGAAACCTTAATGAGGCTGCAGTTTCTCCTCCGCTCCAGAGAGGGCGCCGTCACTTCCGGCGGCCGCCCGTCAGTCCCGGAAACGCGTCATTCATCCGGAAAAACATCTGCTCCACGTGAAGGAGCGCGCGCGCCCACGTCCCGCTGCGGTTCTGGAGCTCCAGCACCGACATGGAGGACGTCATCCCGCTGCCGGTACCGGAGGGACGAAAGGCGGCAAAGAAAAGAGTTCGGTCCGACCCGGCGGGAGAGGGCCGGAACCGGCGCGACAACGCCAGGAAGCTGGCGGTTCTGGGCGCGGAGGACGAGGCGGTCCGGCGGCTCGAGGCGCAGGTGTTCGGAACCGAGCACGAGCTGCTCGACAGGCTCGCGCAGGTGAGTCGTCAGAACCCGCGCGTGCACGTGCACAGTCACGTGAGAGCGGAACGTTCAATGGAAACGCGCGTACACGCAGCCGGTGTGAACTCAATCACGGTCACCGTGTCTGTGACGTCCATCAGGGGGAGGAGCTTCGGCCTGGAGCAAGCCTCCTGGAGGCGGAGCCTGAACATGAGTCTGAGAGCGAGGGGGAGGAGCCAAGGCGTCCCAGGGCGCCCGCCTGGGTGGATGAGGATGACGATGGCGTGGAGGAGTGAGTGCTTCATCCTGGCGTGTCGTCCAGCGCCGGCGCCGCCATTAAAGTCCTGTTCTCCGTGCAGGGTGGACATGACGCACCGCTACCGCAGGAACCTGGTCCGAGGGGGGGCGGAGTCCAGCATGACCACGGAGCGGCTGCAGCAGCGGATGCGGGACGAGTGGGTGCACACGCTCCAGACGCCGCCGTGATCCTCGCCGCCGCGTCCTCTGACCTGTACGCATGTCTCCCAGGTTCCAGAAGTCCATGGGGGGAACGCCGTCGTGGGCGGAGCCCGGCCGCCGGAGGAAGACAGGTGAGCAGAAGGTGAGACCTGTAGTTCCTGCCCCGCCCCCAAACTCACTCTGCCGTCTGCAGCCCCTGAGGAGGAGGAGGAGGAGGAGGAGGAGGACCTGCTGAGGAAGACGGGGAACCTGGTGGCGTCCTCAGAGAGCCTCCCCAGCGGCGTGCTGAAGGTCGGTGCCCCTCCCCCGTTCACCCGTGCTGCAGGATACAGTCTGACTCTGACCCCCCCCAGATGAAGAAGTGTCTCCACGCCAACAGCGCCCGCCCCTCAGAGGACCGGCTGACCGCCGTGCAGTTCCACCCCTCCGCCCAGGTCGTCATGACGGCCGGCCTGGACCGGTCCATCTCCCTCTTCCAGGTAGGGGGGGCACCACTGACAGTATATAGAGATGGACAGAGCGCCCACAAAGGGCGGAAGGCGGTTCAGCCGCCATTTCCTGATGAACGGACGCTTTCTGACCAATCAGGAGGGGCTTGTTGGAAAGCCACACCCCTTCCATAGAAAGCAGCGGGCGCCACATCCGTCTATCGAGATTCCAGGGCTATCTGGAGTAGGTCATGTGACTGAGCTGGCTCCTCCCCTCAGGTGGATGGAGAGAGCAACCCAAAGATCCAGAGCATCCACCTGGAGCGCTTCCCGGTGCACAGCGCCGCCTTCAGCGCGGACGGCCAATCGGTGATCGCCACCAGCCTGAGGAACCGCATGTTCTACCTGTACGACATGATGGAGGGCCGCGTCTCGCCGGTGCACAGCGTCAGAGGTCAGCCCCGCCCCCTACAAGCCCCGCCCAGCCATCAGCACGCCGCCACACGCAGGTCTTTGTGTCCAGGTCTGAACGAGTCCAGGGTGAAGGAGTTCTCTGTGTGTCCTGACGGGGGCGCTCTGCTGCTGACCGGGACCAGGGGATACCTGCACCTGCTGACGCTCAAGGTGCCGCCGCCAGCCGCCGCCGCCAGCTTTTTCCCGCCTTTTCCTTTCTTCTTCCTTCTGCTGAATCCTCCTCCTGTTTCAGACAGACCTGCTTCTGTCCTCCTGTAGGGGGCGCTGTGGGTCTGAATGACGTAGCAATAACGTCTGCTTTTCCCCCAGACGATGGAGGTGGTCCGCAGCATGAAGATCAACGGGAACGTCGGCGGCGTGGCCTTCTCTGGCGACGGCGGCAGATTCTTTACAACCTCGGGTGAGTAGGACAGGACGTGACATCATCGGAACAGGTCATGTGACGGCTGCGTGATCGTTCTGCCGGCGTGTGCAGAGGACGGCGAGGTGTACGTGTGGGACCTGCGCAGCAGCAGGTGCATCAACCGGTTCGCCGACGACGGCTGCGTGAGGGGGACGTCCATCGCCGCCTCTGCAGACGGACGCTTCCTGGCCTGCGGGTGAGTCGCTCCCAGACCGCCGCAGACTTCCTGTTGTGGAGGAATGCTCATAACCTTGTTCACATGTCACTTCTCCACGCTGCGGCGCGGCGCGAGCGCTTGAGGCGGAGCGAGCGCCCGAGGCGGCGTGAGCGCCCGAGGCGGCGCGGCATGAGCGCCCGAGGTGGTGACTTGTGGTGTCTCCGCCGTACCTGAATCTGATCAGAGATCAATAACCTTCATCCACGCTTCACTTCCTGTCTCATCGGTTGGCCTCCAGGTTTCCTGGCTCTCTGATTGGCTGACGGGTGTCCACCTGTTTCAGGTCTCAGTCTGGAGTGGTCAACATCTACTCCCAGGAGGCGTGTCTCAGTTCAGCCAATCCCAAGCCTCTGAAGGCGGTGATGAACCTGGTGACCGCCGCCACCTCCCTCGCCTTCAACCCCACCTCGGAGATCTTGGCGATCGCCTCGCGGGCGGAGGACGACGCCGTACGTTTGGTAAGACGGCGACTGAAGCAGATGATGAAGACGATGATGATGAAGGTGCTGACCCCACCCCCACCCCCACAGGTGCACCTCCGCAGCATGTCGGTGTTTTCCAACTTCCCCGTGGCCAACAGGAAGTTGCTGCACCGAGCCGCCTGCCTGCACTTCTCTCCTCACAGCGGCTTCTTCTCATTGGCTAACAACAAAGGCCGCGCCCCCCTCTTCAGGTGAGTGTGAGCGTGGTGAGCTGTGACGCCGTGACATCATCGTCTGAGGATCTGTCGTCTGCGTTCAGGTTGCTGCATTACAAAGACTTCTGAGGGCCGTGCTGGGGGCGGAGCCTCTGCTCTGAGCGTCGGGGGAGGAGCTTCAGCGTGATGATCAGCTGACCGTGTTGATCTGTTGTCATGTTAGATGTTAATAAAGTTTTGACTTTGACCGTTTTGTCCGCGTCGTTTCTGAAGGGGAGGGGCTACTGAGCGACTGTTCCGGGGTCTGGTACGGTGGTGTAGCGGTCAGCCCTCGTCCCTCACAGTCAGGTTCACATCCTGGCTGCTGTGCAGGAGCGTGCGACCGTCCGGGGCGCAGCCCGCCTTCTGCTGGGATAGGCTCCAACGTCCCCGTAACCGACCCGATGGGGCTTCCAGAGGCTGGGACTAAGCTCCTCCCCCGACTGAAGACGCCATGACGGCCTCACCTGGACGGAGGAGGAGCTCACAGACAAACTGAGGTGGGACGTCACCCGCGGAACGAGGCCCAACCCCCCCCCGGAGCGCCACACCTCGGTCCATCAAACCAAGAGATGATTGGATGTCGACCTGGTTCCATGTTCTCTCATAGCCTGAGGTCCCGGTCCGGAGCGGAGGCGCCAGCAGGGGGTGCACCTGCCCCCCCACTGCCCCCCCCACATGTCACTATGCTTGCATCGATGCGTTTCATCCCTAAACCATCAGAAGGTTCTGGATAATTGAGGGAGGGGAGGGGAGGGGAGGAGCACGCCAGCTGTCCGGTACGTGCGCACGCGTGCAGGTGCGGGGGGGGGGGCATGAACCGAGTTTGAAGGAAAGACCAAGAGAACCAATAACTGTTGTGATCTTCTGGATTCTGTAGAGATGTAGATCTGAGGTTTTGATTTTGTTTATAACTTCCCTGTAGAATGATCTTCTTCTCCTCCTTTTGGTCTGTCCCCTTCAGGGTCTCCACAGCCAATCATCTTCCTCCACCTGTCTTCATCATCCTCTCCTCTAACTCCATCCACCTTCATGTCTTCATTCTCTGCATCTTTGGTCTTCCTCTAGACCTCTAGACTCAGCATCTTCTACCAATATCTTCTCTGTCTCTCCTCTGAACATGTCCAAACCATCTCAGTCTGACTTTATCTCCAAAACCTCTAACATGTGCTGTCCCTCTGATGGATTCATTCCTGATCCTATCCATCCTGGTCTCTCCCAAAGAGAACCTCAGCATCTTCATCTCTGCATCATGGCCGCTCTCTCTTAAAGTCACAGTATCATCTGCAAACATCTCACTCCATGGGGATTGTTTTGTCATCCGTCCGTGTACGTCACTATCACGTGATCAAAGTCTCAGCAGATACTTCATGTTCTGATGTTTTTAAGGTTGTTTAGTGATTTTAGAAAACACAGATCATGTTTCTCCTGCCACAGGTCCGGAGGTAGAGCTCCTCCCCCTCAGAACAGCTGCAGGTGAGTGAGGGGGCGTGTCCTCCGCACCTCCTCCCTTCTCGCTCGGGTCTGTCACTCAGATTCAAATCCGTTTGCGTGTTTCGAGTCGCTGGCTCCGCCCCCAAACTCACCTGACCGCTTCCTGCACCTGTGGACCCGCCCTGAGGACCGAACCAACCTGAGATTCAGGTTGGAGGCAGAAGCGGGAGCAGGTGGAGGAGAGACCGGTCGCTGCTGCGTCAGAGCCAGCACCTGTCCTCAGGTGAGCCTCAGGAGACCAGAGCTGCTCGAGCGTCTGCCGCGTGGATCCAGGTGATCGGCTCTGAACCCACCTGTGACGCGCGCGTGCCAGCTTCAGGTGCGTGCTTGTTTTCAACCATCTTCCTTCACTTACGAAACAGAGTCTCTATGAGGGCGAATCAGAAGCGTGTGATGTCACTTCCGGTTTCTCCTGCAGTCCAGGTGTGTGTGTGTGTGTGTGGTGGGGGGGGGGGGGGGGGGGGGTCGTTGTTCCGTGGATGTATCAGTCAGGAGGGTCGGAGCTAGTTACAGCTGGCCCCGCCCCAGACTCACCTGGACCTCAGGCTTCTATCAGAACCAGTCTGGAGGTTCTGGGTCACTGGAACCCACCGGGTCCAGAACCGGTATCAGGATGATCCGGGACAGTTTGATCATCCTGAGGAAGTGATGCTGAAGTTGCAGCCCGTGCTCACCTGAGCGTGGCGAGAGACGGGGAGTCCGTCCTGAGGTCGCTCCCGGACCCGGGTGGCTCCCGGACCCGGGTGGCTCCCGGACCCGGGTGGCTCCCGGAACCGGGTCGCTCCTGGACCCGGGTCGCTCCTGGATCACCGGTGGTCTCCTGGAACGGGTGGCTCCTGGACCCTGGGGGCTCCTGGAGACCCGGGTGGCTCTGGAATCTGGAGCTCCAGCGTTTCCAGTCGCGCCGCTTTCCTGCTGTTCACACAAGTTCCACCTGACGGATGAGCCTGCTGGCCCCGCCCTCCCTACCTGTTTACAGCCGGTGCAGAGGCCCCGCCTCCTGCTGACTCACACTTACCTGTCAATGTGCCAGAGTTCAGGCTCCATCAGAGGAATGTGGACCAGGCTGGTCTGGAATTCCAGAAACGGGTCATTCATGCGCTTCAGAGGAAACTTCTGACAGCAGACCGTCCTGATGGACCGCCGAGGTTCTGCTGGATCCTCAGAGGTTCTGCTGGATCCTCGGTGGTTCTGCTGGATCCTCGGTGGTTCTGCTGGATCCTCAGTGGTTCTGCTGGAACCTCAGAGGTTCTGCTGGATCCTCGGTGGTTCTGCTGGATCCTCAGAGGTTCTGCTGGATCCTCGGTGGTTCTGCTGGATCCTCAGTGGTTCTGCTGGAACCTCAGAGTTTCTGCTGGATCCTCGGTGGTTCTGCTGGATCCTCAGAGGTTCTGCTGGATCCTCGGGTTCTGCTGGAACCTCAGAGGTTCTGCTGGATCCTCGGTGGTTCTGCTGGATCCTCAGAGGTTCTGCTGGATCCTCGGTGGTTCTGCTGGATCCTCAGTGGTTCTGCTGGAACCTCAGAGGTTCTGCTGGATCCTCAGAGGTTCTGCTGGTCCTGGCCTTTCCTCACCGATGGATGACCCGTCTCCGTCGGGCTGGCAGGTTCCTGATGCTCCTCTTCAACCAGCTGACGGTGGCGGGGTCAACGAGGTCAAAGATAAAGTCAACCTGTAGTAGCAGAAACCAGCCGGCACCGAGGGTCCAAAACCAGCAGAACCGGAGAAACGGGATGAACCGGAGCCAGAAACTTCAGACCCTCATGGGGGAGGTGGGGGGGGGGGGGGGCTTCAGATGTGTGGAGTGATCCTCACTGTAGGTCTCTTCTGAAGGCCAGGATGACCCCCCCCCCCACCCCCACACACTCACACCAGACCAAACCACCTAAAATCCCACTGTCAGATGATCACCAAGGTTGGGGGTGGGAGAGGGTGGGGGTGTTCCTGAACATCTCTGATGATGCGTCTGCCCCCCCGTCTGCGTCTGCTCTTCCGTCTGCTCTTCCGTCTGCTCCTCCGTCTGCGTCTGCTCCATCGTCTGCGTCTGCCCCCCGTCTGCGTCTCATGTTCCTGCTTCGGTTCCTGTATTGCAGAACCATGGCGGAGGCTCCAGAACTCTTCTCTGAGCAGGAGCTGACCTGCTCCATCTGCCTGGACCTCTTCACCGACCCGGTTTCCACTCCCTGTGGACACAACTTCTGCCAGGTGAGCGGAGCCTGCAGCGCCCCCTCTGGTCTGTAGGAGGATGTTCACCTGAGACCTGCCTCTGTGTTGCAGGCCTGCATCGGTGGTTACTGGGCGTCCAGCCAGGTGTGCACGTGTCCGCTGTGCAAGCGTCAGTTCGACGAGCGCCCGCTGCTCAGCATCAACAAAGTCTTTGCGCTCATCGCAGACAAATATAAAGTGGCGCACTACAGCGCCGCCGGGCTCCCGCCGCCGCCGCTCAGGAACAGTTTACCTGTTGCTATGACGATGGCAGAGGACAGCAGATGCACCAACCCATTTTTGTCACCGCCGCCGCCGTGTGAGAAGGCGGCGAGCGCGGGCGGTGACGTGGTGTGGTGTGATGTGTGCACCGGCGTGAAGCGTCCTGCGGTCAGTTCCTGCCTCACCTGCACCGCCTCCTACTGCGACGAGCACGCGCAGCCGCACCTCACCACGCAGTTCTACTCCAAGCACCCCCTGATGGACCCCCAGGAGGCCCTGAGGGGCCGCACCTGCTCCATGCACCGCCGCCTGCTGGAGGTAGAGGGAAGTGCAGGACTGTGGTGTCCGTGGAGGACCGCTGCTGACGAGTCCGTGTGTCCAGGTGTACTGCCGGACCTGCCGCCGCTGCATCTGCGCCATCTGCGTCCTGGAGGAACACCGGACCCACAAAACCGTCTCGGTCCAGACGGAGCGGCTGAGCAAACAGGTAGAGGGGGGGGGGGGGTCGCTGCGGGGGCACTCCAGCAGCACGGGGGGTCAACCCTCTGCTGTCTCCAGAAACAGATGGCTCGGACGGAGCAGGACATCCTGAACCGGATCCGGGAGAAGGAGGGCCGCGTGGGCGACGTGAAGAGGAGGCTGGAGGGGGTCCAGGTCTGAGGGGCCCCGTGCACAGGTTTGTGGTGGGGGTCACACGTCCTCACCTCTGTTCCGGTGCCGGTCCTCAGAGCTACACGGGGCGCGAGCGGAGCGAGGTGGAGAACCTGCTGGACCAGGTGACGGCGGCGCTGGACCGGATCCGGACGCAGGTGGTGGGCCGGATGGAGAGCCAGCTGGACCCTCTGGTGTCCAAGGGGGAGAGGGCGGTCAGCCGTTTGGAGGCGGAGCTTCGTCAGCTGAACGAGAAGCGGGCGGAGCTGGAGGTCCAGGCCAGCAGTCAGGACCACATCCGCTTCCTGCAGGTGAGCAGCGGGAGATGAAGGAGGCGGGGCTCTCAGGAGCCAATGGAAACATCTGGACGTCTTGCAGAGTTTCGAAGAAGCCACGACTCCTCTGGGGGAGGAGCAGACAGCGGAGGAGGAGGAGGAGGAGGACGGGGAATTCTCCCTCCACTTCCCGCTGGAGGAGGTGAAGAGCGGCCTGGTGGAGGTGAAGGAGAAACTGGAGGAGATCCAGATGGGAGACCTCCTTCCCGGTGGCTCCAGGAGCTCCCGAGACTCCAGAGGCCTCTGTGAGTTCACGGTCGTACGGTTGAACGTGCACGCTCCTCCGTGGCGCCCGTGACTCCCTGCTCAGTTTCTCCAGGTGACCTGATGGCGGCCGAGAGCATGATGAGCCTCAGAGGGAGCACGGCCAGTCTGAGGAAGAGCCAGTGGTCACTGAAAGGTGAGGAGGCCGCTCCGCCCCCTGCTGGGCCGGAGGTCGGGTTCAGGGTTCTGACAGGAGGTTCTGTGGAGGTCCAGGTGCTCACAGTCTGTCTCTGTGTCCTCAGATGTGAAGAGGCTCAAGCAGGTTTCAGGTACAGACCGCCCTCGCAGCCGGATCTCCTGCTGTTCTGGTTCTGAACTAAAATCCGTTTCCTCTTGCAGGACACAAGAAGGCTCGCGCATACATGGGTAAGACCCGGAGGGTTCTGGGCTCGGACCTGGAGGGTTCTGGGCTCGGACCCGGAGGGTTCTGGGCTCTGACGCGGAGCGTTCTGGGCTCGGACCCGGAGCGTTCTGGGCTCGGACCCGGAGGGTTCTGGGCTCGGACCCGGAGCGTTCTGGGCTCGGACCCGGAGCGTTCCGGGCTCGGACCCGGAGCGTTCGGAGCTCGGACCCGGAGCGTTCTGAGCTCGGACCCGGAGCGTTCTGGGCTCGGACCCGGAGCGTTCCGGGCTCGGACCCGGAGGGTTCCGGGCTCGGACCCGGAGGGTTCCGGGCTCGGACCCGGAGGGTTCAGAGCTCGGACCCGGAGGGTTCTGGGCTCGGACCCGGAGGGTTCTGGGCTCGGACCCGGAGGGTTCTGGGCTCAGACCCGAGCGTTCTGGGCTCGGACCCGAGCGTTCACTCGGCTCTGGTCCGACACTGTGCTCCCCCCTCAGAGGACGTGACGCTGAACCCGGTCACGGCGTACCCGTTCCTGATCCTGTCCGAGGACCGGAAGCAGGTGAAGCGCGGCGAGAAGCTGCAGTTCTTCCGGAACAGCCAGCACAGGTTCGACGTCTGGTCCTGCGTCCTCGCCAAGGAGGGCTACAGCTCCGGCCGGCACTACTGGGAGGTCAGACCAGCGCGCTCCGGGGCGACACCGGGTCCGGGACGCCACGTTTACCCTGCTCTTTGTCTTGAAGGTGTTTGTGGGCGAGAACAAGGACTGGAAACTGGGCGTGGTCAGCGAGTCGGCTCAGAGGAAAGGCCTGTTTGACATGAGCCCCGCCAACGGCTACTACGCCATCTGGTGGAGCGGGAACCAGCTGCGCGCGCTCACGGCACCCCCCCTGACCAAAGTACGCTCAACCGTCCTGCAGCCTCAGAGAGACGAGCTGGTCACATGCAAGATGGCGGCAGAAACCATCTCTGTCTGGAAGCGGACATTTCCTAAACTTTAGGAGATCAGATCTCAGGAGAACATCTCACTTCTACCATGAATGTCAGCTTCCTGGGCTTCACCTCATATCTGCTGTCATTGAAAGATCTGTCCTCCACAGGTGAAAAGTCACCACCCCAAGCTGCGGCAGGTGGGCGTGTTCCTGGACGTGGACGAGGCTCAGGTGACCTTCTACAACGTCAAGTCGGGCTCAGAGATCTACAGTTTCCATGGAAACGCAGAGTTGACCGACAGGATGTTCCCGCTGCTGGGAACCGGAGACAAAGAGGTCCCTCTGATCCTCATGACCACCCAGCACCACCTGGCCTGATGGGCCGGACCACGGGAAGGGGGCGGAGCTCTGCCGTCAGAGGGACGTCGGCCTGTGCGATACTGATGATTCACTCCTGGATCTGCAAGAACCTTTTGCTCTCATTCTGTCTGAAGAACGAAGGTGCAGCTGAGACAGAACCAGAACCAGAACCGGACCAGAGAGCTGGTGCAGTCACAGCACAGAGGAGGAACCGGAACCGTTTTTATCTGGGTTTATGTATTTGTGTAGCTCTGTATTTTCAGGACATTAAACTATTAAACTCTTGGATTCAGCTCCGTCCTGATGTTTGGGTTTTGAACCTTCATGTTCTCTGATGGGTCCAGTTGACCCTGATATCGATGTGATCCCCCCATGACAACTGTGGACAGGATTTCATGTCTGCCACACACATCTGGGAAGATCAGATTCCTTGAGTTCAAAGTTCAGCGGGTCCAGATGACCCGCTTTAATGTAAACACGCCTAGGACAGCAGAACAGTTTGAATTTGGGTTCTGGAAACTAAAATCCTGATGTGATGGAGAAGACTTGAGGCCAGGGATCACCGACCGGATCCTGAACCAGAACCTGGGTTAGAACTGGACGCAGCTGTGGTGCAGAGTGCAGCACGCTCTCACCATCGACTCGACACATCCACGCTCGCAGTTTCTCTGGGTAAAAGGATCCGTGAGGAAGCGGATCTTTCCACTTCAGAGAAACGATCCCATATGGATCCCCGGAGATCGTTGTTTCCAAACGATCCCGTATGGATCCCCGGAGACCGTTGTTTCCGAACGATCCCGTATGGATCCCCGGGGACCGTTGTTTCCAAACGATCCCGTATGGATCCCCGGAGATCGTTGTTTCCAAATGATCCCGTATGGATCCCCGGAGACCGCTGTTTTCAAACGATCCCGTATGGATCCCCGGAGACCGTTGTTGTCAAACGATCCCGTATGGATCCCCGGAGACCGTTGTTTCCAAACGATCCCGTATGGATCCCCGGAGATCGTTGTTTTCAAACGATCCCGTATGGATCCCCGGAGACCGTTGTTGTCAAACGATCCCGTATGGATCCCCGGAGACCGTTGTTGTCAAACGATCCCGTATGGATCCCCGGAGATCGCTGTTTCCAAACGATCCCGTATGGATCCCCGGAGACCGTTGTTTTCAAACGATCCCGTATGGATCCCTGGAGATCGCTGTTTCCAAACGATCCCGTATGGATCCCGGAGATCGCTGTTTCCAAACGATCCCGTATGGATCCCCGGAGATCGTTGTTTTCAAACGATCCTGTATGGATCCCCGGAGATCGTTGTTTTCAAACGATCCTGTATGGATCCCTGGAGATCGCTGTTTCCAAACGATCCCGTATGAATCCCAGGAGACCGCTGTTTCCAAACCGCTCTGCATGATCCGTGGAGACAATCCTCGCTTACTTCCGTCATTTCTCCAGACTTTAACTCCAGGAAAAGTTTCCTGACTGGACCTCTGCTCCTGCTTTAGGCCTTCAACCAGAGGTTCTAGGGAACCTGCTGAGGTGGAGCGTCCAAACTCTGACCGGAAGACAGCAGGTTCAATTCCTGTTGTGTCCTTGGGCCAGACGCTGAACCACAGGTTGTTCTGGGGCTCTGCAGCGGCGCGGACGTGTTTGTGGGCAGATGGAGCTGGAAGTATTAAACGGAGGTCATGGTGGGGGGAGGGGGCTGCAGAGCTCAGAAGACGACCCCCCCCCCCGGTAGAATTCTGGTGAGTGGAAAACTGCTTTGTGATCTGTGGCAGGGGGCGGGGCAAACCTTCACATGACGGGAGCTTCAGTGTCATGTCATGTGGGCGTGTCACACGGAAGCTTCAAGTTCATATTTTATTTAACATAAATCATATTGCAGTCGATGTGAACAGCTGGGTTTCATATACACAAGAATGTTTAACTCCTCCCCTTTCTGACTCCCCCCCCCAACAGAACTCCAAATGAAAATAAAATGCTCCTCCCACTCAAACGCAAAAGTCCCGACCCTAACAAGCCCCGCCCACCGGCGCTCCATGTTTTAGCAGCAAACTCCAAACGGGTGCGACGGCGCTCGCCGTCTTCAGACGCTGCGTCTTCAAGACACGTAAGCCCCTCCCACAAAGATCAAGACCCGCCCCGTACCAGCAGCTGCTGATGTCAGCATCATTTTAAGGCATGTTCATTCAAACTTAGCCCCTCCCCCTTTGAGGCAGCTCCCCTCCCTCTCTGACCCCTACCCAAATTTAAGGCGGATCTTTTCTCCCCCCCACCCGTTCAGGGTGGGCGGGGGGGTCTGGAGTTTGCTGCTGGCCTATGGACCAAAGAAAGGAGGTGGGAACAGGAAGGGGGCGTGTCTGAATGTCAGCCGCTAAATAAAAAACCAAAAAGAATCCAGAAATCTTCATCCTCCTCCTCCTCATCCTCACCGGTCTCGGGCTGACCCCCCCACCTTCCATAAAAACAGCTGGACATAAAAGAATGTGAGGGGAGGGGGCGGAGCTTCTTTCTTCTGCCGCGGCCCCCAGCAGACTGAGGAGCGAACAGGACAGGTGTGTGAGGGAGGGGGGCGGTGGTGCCGGGACGCCGAGCTATTTCAGACATCTCTCAAAGTAGGTGGCGCCCACGTAGCCCCCCCTCAGGGAGCGGTGGACGTTCTGCTCGAAGAGCCGCCGGTTCGTCTGTAGGACCTCCGCCGCCTCCTTGTTCAGCGGGTCCTCCGGGTTCGGCTCCTGAAACCAGACGGGACACGGGTCAAACAGAACCGGCGCTGGAAAGGTCCGTCTGGGCTCCAGAACCGCCTCTGATGGAGACTTGACCCGTCTAGAACTTCAAACCTGCAGTTTGGACTCCAGTTCTAGACGGTTCTGGTTTCCTACGATCAGAAACGGCGGTTCTCTAAAGAACTTCCAGAACCTTCAGAAGGAAAGCGGGTCGCAGAGTAAGGCTGGGTCGATACAATCGATGAATCCATGTGAATCAGTTTAAACTTAAAAGATCAATAATTGATCCATGAATTATTGATTGATTTAGCAGATGAAGCTAAAGAAAGTCTGCTAGCTTGATGCTAACATTTACTGGGATTTCCCATAGGACGGCTAATGCTAACGTTCAGTCCACATCAGTTTTTTGATCACACTTTCTTCTTCTTCTGGAGTGAGCTGTAATGCTATAGCATCATCGCCACCTAGTGGTCAAACTGAAACGTCTCCAGGAGAAGCAGAACAATCGGAGTGTCTCTGTTTGAGGATCCGTGTAGATCTGGATGATATTAACTTTATCTCATTATTTCACTGATACATTTACAGTCAGTGAACTCGATCAGATTCATGGTTAATGACTCGATCAGTTTTATTATTTAGGATGAATATCAATTATTGTGGGCGGTCTGAGGCACACCTGTGCACTAATCCTGATGTCAGATCAGCATCTTGATGTGGGATGGATTAGTGTGTTCACTGATTAGTGATCAATGTTAGAGAGAAATGGGAGGAATTTCAGATCTTATCAAAAACTAAATTCTTTATATTATTTTTGTTGAGTGTCATGGTGTCATGAACAGATGACAAACGCAGCAGAATCCTGCAGCAGGTTCAACCGGAGGCTAACATCAACAAGCTAGCGATGAGGTCACAGGTTCAGACTCCAACGCTTTAAAAGGTTTTAAACTGACAGCAAGTGTCTCTATTGGTTTGTCTTAACATAAACAACCTCCTATAGAAGCAGTTTATGTTCAATGTTCAGCTCTTCCTGCTAACTGTGCTAAGCTAAGTGCTAGCTCCTCAGGACCCCAGCTGTTCTCTGACATGCCTGTTTTATTTATCTGACAGAAATGAAAGTTCAACACAAACTAATAACTGTTTCTAATGATCTGATCTAGTCATGAACACTCATCACATTCATGATAAAACATCATTTATTTTAAATAATTCTAAATGAGAACAGGAATCATATTTGGTTAAAAATGTTCAATAAATCTAAATATATTAAAGTTAAAGTCACTAAACGTTCTCACATGAATAATTATCACTTATAGAAGAAGAAAATAGGATTTATTTCTAGTTTATATTGTTCTATTATTGATAAAAGAAGCTTAATGAATATAAATAAAGGGAAACACTGATCTGGTGCAAACCTGTTCAGTTTGTTCATGTTTTAAACGTGTTACAAAAGGATCGGATCAGGACTCGGTATCTGCAAATACACAAAATCCAATGACTTGAAACCGGACCGGGCCCAACAGAACCCGATCGGGACGTCCTGGGATAAATGTGGAAACTCTGAATTGAATTGATAGAAAAAAATCAGAATCAAATCATTTCTGGACCAAACAGAACCGCGTGCCGGGCCGCTACTAGAACTGACTAAACTAGAATGGGGGAGCCTGGTTGACCCACAAACACACCTGCCCCGCCCACTTCCAGCAGTCACTTACTAGAAACAGATACTGCAGGCCGTAGATGATGGAGTTTATCGTCAGCACCGGCTTCCAGTCCTCTCTGTGGAGCAGAAGAGCACACATGAACCTCCAGAACTCCTGAGCCCGCTGGGCTCGGTTCTGAAGAACTGACCTGAGGATGTTTAGACAAACGTTTCCTTCCAGGTCAATGTTGGGGTGGTACACCATCGTCTCACACTTCACCTTGGGGGGGTCGTGGGGGTAACCCTGTCCTACCTGAAAAACAAACTCTGATGCTGTCTGCAGGAAGAGAAGGGGCGGGGCCAAACGGCAGGTAACCTTACCTTAAAGCTGAAGACGAACTTCCCTCCTTTGTAGAAACCCTGAGACAGAAACACAGCCAGCTTCAGAGCGCCGCCCCCCACACAGTGCTGTGGGCGTGGCCAAAGCTAAGGCGACCACTTACAGTGCTGCACTCAAAAAGGAGGGAAACTAGCGGTGTGAGGGTCCGTTTGGATCAGAGGCCACGGTTCTGGACACGCGTGTACAGAACCATAAGAACATTTAATAAATAAGCTTCAATGACCAAATGTTTGCATATAAATATTATGTATCAAGTTCTGTCGAGGCTTATTGAAAACGTGATCTGAAGCGTCTCCAGACGTTCATTTAGCTTTTAACTGGTTTTTTTATACTGATCTGAAACCACAAAGCACAGTGAAGGAAGACTGATGGTATGGGCCAGAGCCTCAAGCCTTAGAGTAATCAGAGTACACCGGACCGACTCCACAGAACTTTTTATCTGGAACCGGTTTAACCTGCGATGGGATCGGAGCGGTTCACATTCCAGAACCGAACTACTTCCTGTTTCCTTTCTTCACTCATGTCATTTAAATCAAGATACCACGCTTTTATTCTGAAAGTCCAGGTGAACTGCTGCTCATCCAGAGGCTCCAGAACTCATCAGGAACGCAAAGACCCGACGGCATGATGTCCACCTGTGGTCACCTGTGAACCCATGCAGAGCGCCGCCGGGACTCGAACACGCACCTCATCCGGAGAGATGATGAGTCTGAAGTTGAGGAGGTCGTCATCGTCGGGGAAGCTGATCTCACACGTCTTTGGCAGGTTCAGCTCATTGATGTCTGCAACACAGACACACCTGTCACTCAGGATCCTGTGAGTCACAGGACCGCACCTGGAGGACACACCTGTGTGTCTGCAGGACGGTACCTGGAGGACACACCTGTGTGTCTGCAGGACGGTACCTGGAGGACACACCTGTGCGTCTGCAGGACGGTACCTGGAGGACACACCTGTGCGTCTGCAGGACCGCACCTGGAGCACACACCTGTGCGTCTGCAGGACGGTACCTGGAGGACACACCTGTGAGTCTGCAGGACACACCTGTGCGTCTGCAGGACGGTACCTGGAGGACACACCTGTGTGTCTGCAGGACGGTACCTGGAGGACACACCTGTGTGTCTGCAGGACGGTACCTGGAGCACACACCTGTGTGTCTGCAGGACGGTACCTGGAGGACACACCTGTGTGTCTGCAGGACGGTACCTGGAGGACACACCTGTGAGTCTGCAGGACGGTACCTGGAGGACACACCTGTGTGTCTGGAGGACACACCTGTGCGTCTGCAGGACGGTACCTGGAGGACACACCTGTGCGTCTGCAGGACGGTACCTGGAGGACACACCTGTGCGTCTGCAGGACGGTACCTGGAGGACACACCTGTGTGTCTGCAGGACGGTACCTGGAGGACACACCTGTGCGTCTGCAGGACGGTACCTGGAGGACACACCTGTGCGTCTACAGGACCGCACCTGGAGCACACACCTGTGTGTCTGCAGGACGGTACCTGGAGGACACACCTGTGCGTCTGCAGGACCGCACCTGGAGCACACACCTGTGCGTCTGCAGGACGGTACCTGGAGGACACACCTGTGCGTCTGCAGGACCGCACCTGGAGCACACACCTGTGCGTCTGCAGGACGGTACCTGGAGGACACACCTGTGCGTCTGCAGGACGGTACCTGGAGGACACACCTGTGTGTCTGCAGGACGGTACCTGGAGGACACACCTGTGTGTCTGCAGGACGGTACCTGGAGGACACAACTGTGAGTCTGCAGGACACACCTGTGCGTCTGCAGGACGGTACCTGGAGGACACACCTGTGTGTCTGCAGGACGGTACCTGGAGGACACACCTGTGTGTCTGCAGGACGGTACCTGGAGGACACACCTGTGTGTCTGCAGGACGGTACCTGGAGGACACACCTGTGAGTCTGCAGGACACACCTGTGCGTCTGCAGGACGGTACCTGGAGGACACACCTGTGTGTCTGCAGGACGGTACCTGGAGGACACACCTGTGAGTCTGCAGGACACACCTGTGCGTCTGCAGGACGGTACCTGGAGGACACACCTGTGTGTCTGCAGGACGGTACCTGGAGCACACACCTGTGTGTCTGCAGGACGGTACCTGGAGGACACACCTGTGTGTCTGCAGGACGGTACCTGGAGGACACACCTGTGTGTCTGCAGGACGGTACCTGGACCACACACCTGTGCGTCTGCAGGACGGTACCTGGAGACACACCTGTGTTGTCTGCAGGACCGCACCTGAGGAGACACACCTGTGCATCTGCAGGACGGTACCTGGAGGACACACCTGTGCACCTGTGGCTCCAGGACTGCATTAGGACCCCCATGTACCACCAGATATATTAATTGTCGGTCTGCATTTAGGCTCCGCCCCCCAGTGGGAGGGGCATCTGACATTGGACAACAAGTAATCAGGGATAGTTAGACCACCATCACCTGAGCCCCCCCCCTCACCTGCCAGGTGTGACGCTGGGCAGACTGGACCCGGATTCGCTGGGAAACACCCCCCACACCCCCACATAGGTGCGGGGTGGGTTACCTGAGTGACCGCAACCTGCGGGCCCGCCGACCCCTCCACCCCCCACCCCGCAGCTGCTCCTCACTTTGTTTTTGAGTTTAGCCGCGGCTAACAGCTAGCTTAGCGTTAGCATGTTAGCCGGATCTGCCGCTGGCCCGGACGTTTCTCCGTACCGGGACCGGGGCCGCCTGAGCGCGACCGGACAGCAGCCGGCCCGGTCCCGGTCCCGGCCCGGCTCGGTCCGGCCCGGCTCGGTCCGGAAGCCCACCTTTCTGTATTCGGAGCTGGGCCGCGCTGGCTTTCTTCCCCCCGGCTCCGGCTCGGTTTCCTCCAGCAGATTCCTCGTCTTTCTTCTGCTGCTTCAGAGAAAACAGCTTAATCATCTTCACCTCGGTCAGGGGGGGCAACCTAGCGAGCCTTCGGGGTGCGCGGTCCCTCCGGGTCGTCTGCGACGGTTCGGAGGTTCGGATCGGTCCTAACAGCACCGGAACGTGGACGAAGCCGGCGCGTCTGAACGGGTCTGAACGGCAGCTGCTAGCCTGCTAGCTTAGCCTGTTGGGAGGGGGAGGAGGAGGAGGAGGGGGGGTCACACTGACTGGACCCCCCCCTCCCAACACCCCCCCCCGAAGGAACTCTAAAGAAAAACAAAAGACGTAAACAAAAAGAAAACTGTACATTTGTTTCTTTTAGGGTTTTAAATAAAGCTTTATTCAAATCCTTTCTATTGGATTGCAGCTTAAATTCATTCAGAATTAATAGAAATATAATTAAACTGAAAACATTTAAATTGAACCCGGAAATATTTTAGAAGTTTTTCCTAAACAAACAAACAAACAAACAAACAAATGTTTTTATTTCCTGGTAAAAACAACTTTTTTCCTAATATTTCCTCGTTAGTTTTTACAGTTTTAATGTTTCATTTGATTATTTTCTGCATAAATAGAATGTTTTTCTCTCGGAATAGTTTTTATTTTTGTTTGTGTTTGTGTTGGGGGGGGTGTATATTTATTTTATATTTATAATCGAGTTGATCTTTAACAGATTTAAATTCTTTAACAGTAAATGGATATTTCCCATAATGCCTTTCCCCCGCACTTCCCTGTTGTGACGTCACCAAACAGAGGTGGGGCGTACGCACTGTCGCTCCCCATTTTTTATTTACTTCTTTTATTTATTTATTTCGCCGCTCCGTCCCCCTCCCACACCGACGCGGCGCGTGCGGTCACCTGCGTGATGTAATCAGTGCGGAGGTTAAACGTGTCAGGGCGGCGCGCGCGCGGGCTCCAGATCACGCTCCTCACGCCAGCGGGCGCGAGAACAATAGCCGCGCGCTGCGCTCACGCGAGCGGCTCCTGCGGGAGTTTGTGCGGGAGAGAGAGCTGCGGAAGAAAGGAGCGGCGCGTGCGTGTTTGCGGGGAAGGAGAAGACGGCGTAAGGTGCGGGTGGAGAGAGATAGATCCACGCTGCAGAGAGAGAGAGAGAGAGAGAGCGAGCACCGCAGCAGTCCGAGGCCCGATCACCTGATCGATATCGATCAGTGTTGGATCGAGGTTTGGGGCCCGCGTGCGTCTCTGAGGCGGGAGCCCCGGGATGGGTCGCGCGTGAAGCCCCGGAGCCGCCGCGGCAGAGAGGTGTGGAGGGGAGGGGAGGGGAGGAAGCGGCGGAGCTAGCGGGGCTAACCGGAGCTAACAGGCTACCGTCCATTCTGATGAGCCGCGGACGAGCATGCGCGCTCCAACGAACAGGTGAGAGACCGCGCGGCGCGTGCGTGTGAGTGGTGGTGGGGGGGGTCCTTCTGTCCCGGTCCTGCTGGTGCTTCTGCACGCGGGACCATGATAAAAGAAGCCGCCGCGAGGGGGGGGGGGGCAGCCTGCTAACCCGCTAACGCGTTAGCATGCTCTCATGCCCTCGTGAGCAGGTACGGGGAGGTGGGGGCGGAGTGTCAGGACAGGGAGAGGGGAGAGTGCGCAACCGGTGCGACGGAGCGCAGGTGTGAGTTCCTGTTAGCCTTTAGCTGCTCACCTGTAAGCCCCACCCCCAAGTGAGCAGTTAGGGTCCCGATCCGAGGCCGGGCCACAGCAGAACCTTCTGGACCTGCAGCTGGTACCGAGGCAGTCACGGTCCACCTGCTGGTCTGATGGAAGCAGCTTCAGGTGCAGCAGGATGCTCTGACCTCTGACCTCTGACCTCTGACCTGCTCCAAATCCTTCTGGATTTCAGGGAGAATCTCCAGAACGGAACCTGGGAAGAAAATGAAATGTCATCAAGTCTGAGTTCAGGAAACGGCTAAACCCAAATTTAACTCCTGATCAAAGATTATTCTCAGATCAGAATAATCCGGAAACTCCATCTGATCTGATGCTCCTTTAGTCTGATCAAAGGAAAGATAAACAGTTTATCCAGCAGTTATTACTACAGGTGTGTTTGGTGGTGAAGCAGAAGAATGACGCTCTGCAGACGCTCTGCAGACTCTCTGCAGACGATCTGCAGACTCTCTGCAGACTCTCTGCAGACTCTCTGCAGACTCTCTGCAGACTCTCTGCAGACTCTCTGCAGACGCTCAGCAGACTCTCTGCAGACGCTCTGCAGACTCTCTGCAGACTCTCTGCAGACTCTCTGCAGACGATCTGCAGACGATCTGCAGACGCTCTGCAGACTCTCTGCAGACGATCTGCAGACGATCTGCAGACGCTCTGCAGACTCTCTGCAGACGATCTGCAGACGATCTGCAGACGCTCTGCAGACTCTCTGCAGACGATCTGCAGACTCTCTGCAGACTCTGCAGACTCTCCGCAGACGCTCTGCAGACGCTCAGCAGACTCTCTGCAGACTCTCTGCAGACGTCCTGATAGGAACTCCTCTGATTTCTGTCAGTGTGTCTTTTATTTTGAAATGAATCTGTGCTGCTCTGTAAAGGAAAAGAAGTTCAAATGTCTAAATATTGAAAGTTCTTCCAGGACATCTTCCTCCTGTAAGGATCGGTCCAGCATGACCTTAGCAGTTCTGACTGGTTCTGGTCTCTTCAGGTTCTGCTCGTCTCTGTGTTGCAGTTGACTCCTCCAGAGATGTCGGGCAGTAAGGCGCTGAGCGGAGCTGCTAGCGGCGCGAGGCGCAGGCGCACGCGGTGCCGGCGCTGCCAGGCCTGCATGAGGAGCGAGTGCGGCGAGTGCCACTTCTGCAAGGACATGAAGAAGTTCGGCGGGCCCGGCCGGATGAAGCAGTCCTGCCTCCTGAGGCAGTGCACGGCGGTGAGTCCGAGCCGGGTCGGGGTCCAATTGGGGGTGGCGGGGGTCAGGCTGCTCTACAACAGAACCACCAGAGAACAGGAAACCAGGAGAGAGCAGACAGGAAGTGAGTTCTGGTGCTCTGAACACCGCAGCAAATCAGGCTCCGCCCCTCGTCAGGCTCCGGCCCACAGAGGTCATGTCAGGACAAACAACAGAGGGTTTTCTCGTGCGGTTCAGTCTGTTTGGGTCGGATCATCAGAACCAGTGTCGGTATCCCGTCCTCCTCTTCGCTCTCATTCTGCTGCACGTTCAAGGGTTCTGACCATCACAGAGAATACCAACATCCAGAACCAGCCGGCTCCGAGACTCGGCTGCTGACACAGTCACGCTGGAGCTGTCGGTCCAGGACTGGACTGTTCTGATTTACAGAATCTTTCCAGAAAGGAAAGAACTTTTTGTGTTAAAGATGTGCTGGACCAGAGCTCGGGTCCAAGAACATCGAGTTCTGTCTGGTCTGAGATCAAGAAAAGAACGTCAGAACTTCTCCAGGTCTGCTGGTAGAGTAGAGGAGCAGAACCGAGTCTCATCAGCAGAATGACAGACATGAAGGTTCTGCTGCACAACCACAAAACCCAGTGACCTGCTCTACATCCTGTCTGCCTCCGAGTCAGCCTGACCTCTGACCTCTTCTTCTTCTTCTCTGATCTGAACGCAGAGAAGCTGTCGGGCTCTCCTGTCTGGCTCACCTGTCGGGTTCACCTGTCAGACTCACCTGCGCTCTCACCTGTCGGGCTCACCTGTCGGGCTCACCTGTCGGGCTCACCTGTCGGGCTCACCTGTCGGGCTCACCTGTCGCTCTCACCTGTCGGCCTCTCCAGTGCTCTCACCTGCACTCTCACCTGTCGCTCTCACCTGTCGGGCTCACCTGTCGCTCTCACCTGTCGCTCTCACCTGTCGCTCTCACCTGTCGCTCTCACCTGTCGGGCTCACCTGCGCTCTCACCTGCGCTCTCACCTGTCGCTCTCACCTGTCGGGCTCACCTGCGCTCTCACCTGAGCTCTCACCTGTCGGGCTCACCTGCGCTCTCACCTGTCGGGCTCACCTGCGCTCTCACCTGCACTCTCACCTGTCGGGCTCACCTGTTCTCTCACCTGTCGGGCTCTCCTGTTCTCTCACCTGTCGGGCTCACCTGCGCTCTCACCTGTCGGGCTCACCTGCGCTCTCACCTGTGTTGCAGCCCGTGTTGCCGCACACGGCGGTGTGCTCCGCGTGTGGAGAGGCAGGGAAGGAAGACACGGTGGACTCTGAGGAGGAGAAGTTCAGTCTGTGCCTGATGGAGTGCACCATCTGCAACGAGATCATCCATCCCAGCTGCCTGAAGGTCAGTCTGATCAGAGGTTCTGATCCAGTCTGATCCAGACTCTGAGACCTCCATCTGAGCTGCCCTGGGGGGTTGGGGGTGTAAATGTTCCGAGCGGTCTGGGTGGGCGGAGTCACATCCTGGTCTCTGTGTTCTCCTCAGATGGGCAAAGCTGAAGGAATCATCAACGATGAGATCCCCAAC
Source organism: Oryzias javanicus (assembly GCA_003999625.1). Classification (NCBI taxonomy): domain Eukaryota; kingdom Metazoa; phylum Chordata; class Actinopteri; order Beloniformes; family Adrianichthyidae; genus Oryzias; species Oryzias javanicus. The sequence continues at coordinate 27,919,343 of CM012444.1, forward strand.
TGCTGGGAGTGCCCCAAATGCCACAAGGAGGGCAAAACCAGTAAGGTGAGGGCAGAACTTGAGAACCCAGCAGTCTTCTCACAGAGGACAGAGGTTGCATGTGGTGGAGTGGTTAGCACTCACAGTAACAAGGTTCTGATTCCAATCCCAGCTTGGTTCTGTCTGGGGTCCGGTCCTGTGAGCGACAGAGCAAACTCCACTATACTCTGTACTCTACATTCCCATACTCTACTATACTGTACTCTATTAAACCATACTGTACTTTAATCTACTCTACTGTACAGAGAGACAACATCAACACAAAACATAAAGAAAATGAGAGACATTAGAAAACAATAGAAAACTGGAACCATTTGACTTTTATTGATGGTATGAAGGAAGAGAATCTGCAGGAAATCCTTCAGTATGGATCCAGAATCAGAGCAGATCATTACTGACAGAAGAAACCAGATTACATCCTCAGAGCTGAGACTCTTTTGTCTTTCTTCATGTTATTTTGAATTAAAGTCTTTATTTGTTGGTTTTGAACACTTTCATTTGTGTTTTGGTTTGTTGTTGCAGAGTTTTCTGTTCCCTCCAAATGCATTTAAAAGGAAAAAAGCTTAAAATGTAGAGAGTTCTTCATGGGGGGTGCAAAACAGTAAAGATTGAGAAACACTGCTCTGCTGTACCACTATATACTTTGATGTACTCTACTGTACCACTATATACTTTGATGTACTCTACTCTACCACTATATACTTTGATGTACTCTACTGTACCACTATATATACTTTGATGTACTCTAGGGCTGCCACGATTAGTCGACTAATCGATGACTAATCGACTATTAAAATAGTCAACAACTAATTTAATAGTCGATTAGTCGTTACTTTATAATATATGGAGTCAGACTGTAGTAAAGTTGAAAGTTATAATGACATTCTGCAGCTTTTTAGACTATTTTGGCATTTATTAAGGGTTTTCAGGCTATTTTGGAGTTTAGCTAATATTTTAGCTTCATGCTAGCTATTTTGGCTAATTTAGGCTTTTTCAGTTTTTTAGGCTAATTTGGAATTGAGATAATATTTCAGCTACATATTAGCTCTTTTGGCTAATTTAGGATTTTTTCAGTTTTGTAGGCTAATTTGGAGTTTAGCTAATATTTCAGCTACATGTTAGCTTGCTAATTGTAAATGTTTACAGTTTATTAGGCTAATTTGGAGTTTAGCTAATATTTCAGCTACATGTTAGCTATTTTGGCTAATTTGGGATTTTTTACACAGTTTTTTAGGCTAAATTTGGAGTTTTTTCTAACTGTCTTCAGCTATATTGCTAGCTATTTTTAGCTTATTTAGGATTTTTTTGTTTTACAGCTAATCATATTTCAGTTTTTCTTTACATCCACTTTGTCCATGATCCGATTAGTCGACTAATCGGAAAAAATTAATCGATGATTAGTCGACTATTAAAATAATCGTTTGTGGCAGCCCTAATGTACTCTGCTGTACCACTATATACTTTGATGTACTCTACTGTACCACTATATACTTTGATGTACTCTACTGTACCACTATATACTTTGATGTACTCTGCTGTACCACTATATACTTTGATGTACTCTGCTGTACCACTATATACTTTGATGTACTCTACTGTACTCTACTCTTGCATCTGTCCAGGACCAGGCCGATGGTTCTGGGAAGCGCAGGATGGATAACGGGGAAGTGGGTCGATGGAAACTCACAGATGACCCTCCCCCCAAAAAGAAAACCCCCCTTTCCCCTGAAGAGGGGGGGAGGGCTGAGGGGAGTCACAAGAGGAAGAGGGAGAAGGAGCAGCCTGACAGCGGTCCTAAGAAGAAGGTGTGTCTATGGTGTCCACCTTCAAAGACCCGTTTAGAAGTGAAGGTTCTGATGGTTCTGTTTGGTTCTGTTCTCTCCAGATGAAAGGTGGACATGAAAAACGTCTGAAAAAGGTAAACCCCCCCCCAATAAAAAATCACACACACATCACCACAATCAAACGAGTCAGAATCACAATCAGGCAGAATAAAGTCTTTCATTCTGTTGGTGCAAAGGTGAGCTGACACCTGTGCTCAGGTGAGTCTTTATGTGGATGATAAAAGGGGGCAGAACGCCAAGACCCCCCGCCGAGCAATCCCGCCAAACACCCAGACCAAAGCACGCGGGACACCAGACTCTTGGTTCTGTCCAACATGAGTGACTGTAGCTCAGCATCCCATAATATGACTGGAAAATGGCTGCCACCAAAGCTGCTGACATGGCGTCCCTCTGTGTAGAATTCTCCACATCATCAACGACAGACGTCCCTGCAACAAGACCTGCAGGTCCGGCTGCAGCTGCAGGTCCGGCTGCAGGTCCGGCTGCAGCTGCGGCTGCAGGTCTTGTTGTTTCTTCCTCCTCCAACGTCTTCGTCTTTCTCTGCAGAAACCCAAACAGGAGCCCGGGGAGTCCAATGGTCTCCTCGTGTCTCCTGCAGGATCTTCAGGAGGAGTCCCGGGATCTTCTTCTGGCGTCTCCTCCTCCTCTCAGTCGGGGGCGGCGGGGGCGGGGACGTCCAGCGCCGACCAGCGCTCTCACCACCGTGAGAAGCTGGAGCGCTTCAAGAGGATGTGTCTGCTGGAGCGCCGTCCCGAGTCCTCCTCCTCCTCGTCCTCCAGCTCCGAGTCCGACTCAGAGTCCGACACGGATAATTCGCTGAGGGGTGAGCAGGGGGGCGGTTCCTCCCCGTCCTCCGCCTCTCCGGTCCCGCCCTCCTCCGTATTTAGCAGCGTGAGTCGAGCGGAGAGAGAGCGGGGCCGCGCCGAGCGGGACCGGCGCCTGGCAGAACTGGGCTTCAGCGCCAGCGAGGAGTCTGAGGGGGGGGGGGAGGGGGGAGGACGATGAACGGGAGGAGGAGCAAGGAGAGGGGGGCGGGGACAAAGCCAGACGGAGAGGAGGGGGCGAGGTGAATTTACGAGGGCGGAAAGCGGGGATAATGGATGAAGAGGAAGAAGACCCGCCCCCTTCTGAGAGGGTGAGAAAAAACTCCTCCTCCCTCCCCCCTCCCTCACCTCTCTCCTCCAATCAGCAGCCTCCGTCCTCCAAGCACGACGGCTTCACGGTGAAGCCGCGGAGCAACGGGCAGGAAACCCGAAACGGACGGACTCGAGGTGGGGGGGGGAAGGAGGGCGGCGAAAAAGAGAACAGCAGCGGAGCTCTGACCAATCACAGGCACGCGGGAGGAGGCGGAGCCAAAGGCGCCGGCGGCCGCAGCATCAAAGTCCGGAGCAACAACAAGAACTCTGTTTCTAAGAACGGCGCCTCCATCCCCCCCTCCAACGGGGCGGGGGCTCTGGGCAGCGGCCTCATCATGTCGGTGATGGCGGCGGCGCCCTGCTCGCAGCCGTCACGCCTCGCCCCGCGCTCGCAGGTGATGAAGCGCAGCCCGCCCGCCGTGCCCTCGCCGCCGCGGCCGGTCCAGATGGAGCGGCACCTGGTGCGCCCGCCCCCCGCCTGCCCCGAGCCCAGCTGCCTGCCGCTCGCCTGTGGCTCCGCCCACGTGATCACGCGGGACGTGTGGCTGCGAGTCTTCACCTACCTGAGCCAGACGGAGCTGTGCGTGTGCATGAGAGTCTGCCGCACCTGGAGCCGCTGGTGAGTGACGCACACGTGCACGGACACACGTGCACGGACACGCACGTGCACGGACACACACGTGCACGGACACGCACGTGCATGGAGGCCAATGTGCACGGAGGCCAACGTGCACGGACACGCACATGTTGGGGGCGGAGCTTCAGCTCCATGTTGGGGGTGGAGCTTCAGCTCCATGTTGGGGGTGGAGCTCCACCTCCATGTTGGGGGCGGAGCTCCAGCTCCATGTTGGGGGCGGAGCTCCAGCTCCATGTTGGGGGCGGAGCTCCAGCTCCATGTTGGGGCGGAGCTCCACCTCCATGTTGGGGGCGGAGCTTCAGCTCCATGTTGGGGGTGGAGCTTCAGCTCCATGTTGGGGGCGGAGCTTCAGCACCATGTTGGGGGCGGAGCTTCAGCGGCATGTTGGGGCGGAGCGTTCTGCTGCATGTTGGGGGCGGAGCTTCAGCGGCATGTTGGGGGCGGAGCGTTCTGCTGCATGTTGGGGGTGGAGCTTCAGCTCCATGTTGGGGGTGGAGCTTCATCTCCATGTTGGGGGCGGAGCTTAAGCTGCATGTTGGGGCGGAGCTTCAGCTGCATGTTGGGGGCGGAGCTTCAGCTCCATATTGGGGGTGGAGCGTTCTGCTGCATGTTGGGGCGGAGCTTCAGCTGCATGTTGGGGGCGGAGCTTCAGCTCCATGTTGGGGGCGGAGCGTTCTGCTGCATGTTGGGGGCGGAGCTTCAGCTCCATGTTGGGGGCGGAGCTTCAGCTCCATGTTGGGGGCGGAGCTTCAGCTCCATGTTGGGGGCGGAGCTTCATCTCCATGTTGGGGGCGGAGCGTTCTGCTGCATGTTGGGGTGGAGCTTCAGCTGCATGTTGGGGGTGGAGCTCCAGCTCCATGTTGGGGCGGAGCTTGCATGTTGGTTCACCCTGAGACTGCCCCCCCCAGGTGCTGTGACAAACGGCTGTGGACCCAGATCGACCTGAGCCGGCAGCGCTCCATCACCCCCCCCATGCTGAGCGGCATCATCCGCCGGCAGCCCGTCTCCCTGAACCTGGGTCACACCAACATCTCCAAGAAGCAGCTGATGTGGCTCATCAACCGGCTACAAGGTGAGGCTCTACCGGGTCAGAACCGGACCTTCAGGTTCTCTTCAGGTACCTTTCAACCAAAACGCAGGCCTCGCCCCTTTTACAAGGTCATCTCTGTAAATGACCCTTTGAAAGTGGGTGGAGCCTGGAGAGGCTGCGGCAGCAGACCCGCTCAGCTGCATCAGAACCGCGCCCTCGTGTTCTGGGGGACGCCGGCGCAGCAGAGCGTGTTTAAACTGCACCCCCCCTCCCCCACAGGTCTCCAGGAGCTGAACGTGTCCGGCTGCGCGTGGCCCGCCGTCTCCGCCCTCTGCCAGGCGGTCTGTCCGTGTCTGAAGCTCCTGGACCTCAGCAGGGTGGAGGACCTGAAGGACACTCACCTGCGGGAGCTGCTGCTCCCCCCTCCCGACACCAGGACAGGTGAGACTCCGCCCACCCAGCGGCGCGTCGGCGGCGCCGCTCCTGACTCTGTGCTCTGCGATCGGCTCAGCTCACGGCGAGGGAAGGGCGGGCCGGTTCCAGAACCTGACGGAGCTGCGCCTGTCCGGGCTGGACCTGAGCGACTCGTCGTCCCGCCTCCTGGTCCGTTACACCCCCCACCTGAGCCGGGTGGACCTGAGCCACTGCGCCAACGTGAGCGACCAGACGGTGCTGGCGCTCACCTCCCCCCTGTCCCCGCTGAGGGACAGCCTGACCCACATCAGCCTCGCAGGTAAGCCCTCACCTGAGGCCCCGCCCTCGGCCCCTCCCCCTCCCCTCACTGCCGTGTCTGTGTGCTGCAGGTTGCTCCAAACTGACGGATCAGAGCGTGCTGCTGCTGCGGCGGTGCCCCTCCCTGCACACGGCGGACCTGCGCTGCTGCCAGCTGCTCCCCCCGACGCCGCGCAGCTGCTCTCCTTCCCCCCCACCCCACCTCCTCCTTCAGCTCTCCTGTGGACGGGACGGTCCTGAAGAACACCTAAAGCTCTGTTGTACCTGACAGTCCGGCCACAGGCCACGCCCCTTTTACACTACAGTCTGGAGAGGTGAAGGGCGTGACCCCCGAGCGTGTACAGACCTGTCCTCCGAACACATGGGGGTGTATATACAGCAGTTTCATGGCCCCGCCCCTCTTCCTGCTGCTGACCAATCATCATTTAGCTGTTGTGGTCTGATTCTGCGCGCTGACCATCGTTTAAATAAAGTTTATTTAAACCAAGGAGCTGCACAGGAAACTCCGCCCACTTAAACCTGCAGGCTGACTGGACTCATGAGGGAGGGGCTGCGCCCAAACCCGATCTGGTTCCATCCGGTTCCGCTCGATGGACGTCCTTCTGGTCGGTCGCGTTTTCTCAGGATTTTTGTTTATTTATTTATTGCCCGCCCCCCCATTCCTGCTGACAATGCCCCGCCCACTCCTGCCTGAACACCCCCTGTTGACGCTGCCCGTCCTCATGGGGGCGGGGCCATCCTGTGATGGCTTGGTGGTTGGTTGGGGGGGCTGCAGGCCCTTTTGCTGTACCTGTGGGGGGGGTGTTGTGTTCAGGGTCCGCTCAGAGGTGGGGGGGGGGGGGGTCTCTGATTCAGTTTTTATTTAAAAAGAAAAAACATTTTGTTTGTTTTTGTAACGTTGAGCCTCTCATGCTTTGATCTGCTGCTGGATCTTTGTTTTTGTTTACATTTGTTTACATTCTCTGACCTGGGGGGTGTGGGGTCGGTACGCAGGAACCCCTGCTGTCTCATGACTGCAGCACAACAACCACTGTTTGTTTGTTTGTTTGTTTGTTGTTTTTGTTGTTTACTGTACCTGGATTGTACCTGATCCCTCCGGATTGGACGGATCTCCTGAAAGCTCTTATCCAATAGGAGGCCGGACGTTTCTGGACCTCAGAGTTCTGAGGTGATTCAAAGATGCACTGGACCTGCCTCCTCCTCCTCTTTCTCCTCCTCCTCCTCCTCCTCCTCCTCGTCCTCCCCCCCCCCCCCCATCCATGTTTGCCAAATGTTTCCTCGTTCTGATCGGGGCACCTCCCTTCTTGGTTTTTACTCTTTGTTCTGGGCTCTTCCGAGCCGTCGATGGTAAAATGACAAACGACCAACTCGAGGCAGCTAAGTCTGAGTGACTGAACACCAATAAAGAGGCAGCGGCTGGTTTTCTACTCTCTGTGTTGCCTTCGAGGGTTCCTGTTAAAACTGGGGGAGTTGATTGACTCAAAACTACACAGAAACACTCAGATGTGTGAGAGGGTATCAGACAGGTGTGTTCAGGTGAGTTCATTAGAATGTGGGGGGGGGGGGGGGGTGAAGTGAGAAGAACCTCTGTGGACACAAAGAGAAGCTGGAGAACTCTAACACTAGAGCCTTCTCACTCTGAGGTCAGAGTGCTGACCGCTACTCCACCACGCCGCTTCCTGTGAGTCTCCCAGCTGTGTGGTGGTACATCTTCCTCCTAAAGTCCTGAAGACGACCTTCCTGAACCAGCGTGAGGGCGGGGCTCACGTCAGAACCAAACAAATTCACGAGGAACTCCACGAAGAACCAGAACGACACCAGAACCGGACTGTCATCCCTCTGCAAGAAAAACCTGAATACAAACACTGGTCAGAAGTGGGAGGAGTCAGCTGACCCATGTGATCTTCCAGGTTTGACCTTCCACAAACTTATTTGTCCCATTCTGCTTCACAAACCTCCGAACCAGGAGGAAGGTAGACTTGCCGGGCTGTGACTCTCACGTCCCTGGACTTGAACGCCTCACCGTCTTCATGAGTAATACAAGAAGTCATTCAGTTTCACCAAAACAGCCTCAGTCAGTCCGCCGGGGGCGGAGCTGCTGACGGACCACGACTCTCCCGTTATGGTCTATTGAGCTGCTGAAGCCTCAGGAGCTCCACCGTCTCCGAGATGCTCAGAAACCCACAGCAGCAGAAGGTCAGACCCAGTGGGTTCAACCGCTCTACATCCCGGGTCTCACATGTTCTACAGGTCTGAGGCTCTAAAACCTCCAGGTCAGGTGTAGTCAAACGTTTCCTTTGCCGCCGTCTCCCTGGTCCACTGACGGCCGACTGAAACTTAGGGTTTCAGCCTCAGGTTTCTTCTTCTTCCTGACTCAGGTTTTTTAAGAGTTTTTCCCATTGACTGTTCTTCCTTATACAGTCAATGGTTTTTCCTTACAGAGGGGGAGGGTCTAAGAGCAGATAACCAGTTTATTTAGTCTGTAGATATCGTGCATATTTTATGACTAATTTAATGCATTTGTATAAACTACCAGCTTGAAGCCCAATGAGGCAAATTTACTTTGTGATATTAATAAAATTGAATTGACTGACGGTGGACAACAGTCGATTGATGGTCCACTGACCCTGCTGAGGCCTTCAGAGATTCTGATTGCAGCTAAATGAGGGTTTAGTGTTGGAGTTGTTTTAAACAGATGCAGAACTGAAGCATGAATGTTTCTGCCATGGAAACCCAACAGAGGCTCCGCCCACAGACCAGGACCAGCTGATCAGGAGCAGGTAGATCCTCCTGGAAGGATCCTGAAGAAGTGGATCGTTTCTGGATGGAACCGAGGATAATTTGAAACCAGAGAAAACTGTTTCTGTCAAGTTTCAGAATGATTTCAAGTTTCCGGATGTCACAGATTCTACAGAACGAACTGAAGGGTCTGATCCCGTGTGGACATATGTGGTCATACGTGGATGAAGAGCAGCAGAGGAATCACATCTCCTGCAATAAAGCAAGTGAAGTTTCAGCTGAAGCGGTTGCTGAAGAAGTCCAGGAGGAAAGCTGAAGACCAAGTCCTGTTCAGGACCTCCACCTGCTGGAGGTGATGGGCTGCAGACAGGAATCCCACGGGTCTGCAGAAGCCCCCGGGACTGGTGGGTCAACACCGCCTGGATCTTCATCAGCCCCCAGCACCAGAGATGCATCAGCACCAACCAGAAGATGCTCCAGAGTAAACACAAAAACGATGTCTGCTGAAAGATCAGCAGTTCAATAAAGCTCAAGTCTCTCAGAATGATGCACCTGTTCTACTCTAGACAGATCTATGCGTCTGATGTTCACTGCGATGTATATCTATGTTGAGGAATGAATGAGATTCTGCTCTAGACCCCTCAGAGCCGGTTCTAATGGACCGTCGAACCACTTCCTCCAACTCTTCTCTTCTGGAAGTTCCCACGTCCCCTGAAGGCAGCACGTCGAGTCTGTACGTCAGTGCGTGATATCCTTCCGCGTGGGTGAAGCGCGCGCTCCTTTCCCTCCCGACGATTCAGGATGCGGATGGGCGGCTGCGGAGCTTCGACTCGCTGCTGCTCGGCTCGATCGTAAACATTTCCCCGCATCACGCGAGTCCCAAACCCCGAGCGAACACCGGAGAGCTCCCGCCGCGAACCGAGCCCGCCCTCGACGGCACCGAGTGAGCGCCGTGGAAGAAATCTAATCCGCTGCGGCGGTGCGCGGCAACAGAACGTGTGAGAGACGAGAGCGGCGGCGGCATGGAGCTCATCACCATCCTGGAAAAAACGGTCTCTCCGGGTAAGCGACCACACGCGCCCCGCGGCTCCGGCTCCGGACGGCGGGAGGAGCGGGAGAGGCTCCGGCGGCAGCGGCTAGCTGGCCGGGCTAACGGTGCTCAGGCTCCGGCCTGACTGCCGGACTCTTCATCCGTGCGGTACCGGCGTGGATTAGAACCCCGCCACCAGCAGTAAAAGTTCGGTAAAGTTCTGGTCTTTGGTGGCGGGGGTGTTTTCGGGTCTCCGGGACACCGGGCACCGCGGGCTGCAGCGGCGGGACCGCTCCCCGGAGCGACCCTGCCCATGCCGGCGCGGCGGCATTAGCCGTTAGCTTCATGCTAGCAGCAGTTTCCTTCTCGAGCGCGAGCGTCCTCGCGGACTGTTCCGGGGCGCGTGCGGCTGCCCGCGTGCGGCAGTCAGAGAAGGCCGGTTCGGCCGGGTTCGAAGGCTGTGTTTCGAACTTCGGCGGGATCGGACCGCGCTCCTTTAGCGTGCTCGAGCTAGCTAGCATGCTAACCGTGCTCTAGTCCGGGGTTTACGCGCATTCCGCGAACGCATCGTGCTCTGTTTTCAGGTCCGGGCCCCACGTGGGACACCGGTTACGTGATGGCTGGTCCCGGGCGGGTGGGCCGGTCCGGACGGGACGGGGCTAACGCTGGCTGACCTCTCCCCCTCTCCCCGCAGATCGGAATGAGCTGGAGGCGGCGCAGAAGTTTCTGGAGCAGGCGGCGGTGGAGAACCTGGTGAGTTCGGTCCCGGTCTGCGGGGAGGGGAGGGGAGGGCGGCGGACGGAGCATCCTGAACAGCTGGACCCCCCCGACACAGAGCTCTGACGTCATCAAGAGTTCTGGTCAGAAATGCTCCTCCTCTCTGGATCCTGCTGGTTCCGAAACATCCTCCTGGAGGACAGGCTAGGGACAACCGCAGACTACAGTGAAGGAAAAAAGTATTCAGTCAGACACCAACTGTGCAAGTCCTCCCATTTTAAAGAATAACCCTGTCATTTCATCAGAGGTAAAGCTCAGCTATGAGAGACTCAGTGTATCTAGAAATGATGGTGAAAAAGTTCAGAGCAGAGATGTTTGGTCCATTCCTCCATCAGATCTCCTGTAGATCAGAGATGTTTGGTCCATTCCTCCATCAGATCTCCTGTAGATCAGAGATGTTTGGTCCATTCCTCCATCAGATCTCCTCTAGAGCAGAGATGTTTGGTCCATTCCTCCATCAGATCTCCTCTAGAGTAGAGATGTTTGGTCCATTCCTCCATCAGATCTCCTCTAGAGCAGAGATGTTTGGTCCATTCCACTGGCAGATCTCCTCTAGAGCAGAGATGTTTGGTCCATTCCTCCATCAGATCTCCTCTAGAGCAGAGATGTTTGGTCCATTCCTCCATCAGATCTCCTCTAGAGCAGAGATGTTTGGTCCATCCCTCCATCAGATCTCCTCTAGAGCAGAGATGTCACATTTCATCTTGAATGCTGATAGGAGGTTTTCCCTCAGAATCTGACCATACATGGTTCCAGTCATTCTTTCCGTCACACGGATTATCCTGGTCCCTTTGCTGAAGTACAGCCCCAAACCATGATGCTTCCACCCCCATGCTTTACAGTAGGGATCCTTTAAACCAGGGGTGTCAAACTCAATCGCACAAGGGGCCAAAATCCAAAAAGTGTCTTAGGTCGAACAGGATAAATATTTATTAACACTAAAACTAGATTTTTAAAAATGTAAAACCGTAATTTTTTAACATGATTATGAACTAGAGATATAACAGGGTGTCAAATTAAATTGAACAAAGACGCCAAGGTTGAACAAATGAACCTTTTTTTTATAAATAAAGTTTGATTTGATTTGATTCAATCTGGAACCAAACAATGAAAATTGTTAAACATTTTAACAATGAATATTGAACAAGAAAGATTTATAGAATTTTAAACTGCTGACATTCACGTTAAAGTTTCCAAAACGAAATATAAAAATAATGTAACCTTAACATTAAAAATCAACAATATTTACGATTAATATTAGTTATTGGTTTACTGGAATGATTTTTTCTGTTGAATCATTTTGTCATCTCAATCTGGCCCCTGGAATCAGACACCTTTCCCCCCTTTTCAGTGCTGGGAGCCGCGTGTAAAAACTCTACTACTACTCATAATAATAATAATGAAACGTATCAATGGCATATTAAAAGAGTGAAATAAATATTAAATACCTCCTCTCTGAAGTAAAGACGGATCATTACCGACATCCAGGACCGCTGCTGACACAGAGGAGGGGGCGTGTCTGCCTCTGTTGCACCCAAACAACAGCAGAGCATTATGGGATTTGTAGTAAGAGCGATGAATGCGGTGTTACAGCGCTGCCACTGTATAATACGGGTGGGCCAGCTCTAATATTAATTTGATATTGCAGCATAATTACATTTGGCCCACGGGCCAGAGTTTGACACCTATGCTTTAAACAGAACAGAACCAGAAAGTTCTATACTTTATTATTCTGATCTCTCAGATCCTCGAGCAAACTTCAGACGGTCGTGTACCAGCTGCTCCTGCAGGGTTCGAGTCCCGGCATAGTGGTGTAGTGTGTTACTGTAGCAGCCTCTGTTCTTTTGGTCCCAGCTCTCTGCAGGTCATTCACCAGCTCCCCCCGTGGGGTTCATTCTGACCCCACAGGGTGAGATCTGCCCCAGATGGAGGCAGATTCTGAGGTCTTGTTTATCTTCCATTTGTTTCTGACCAAAAGTTAAAATAAGTCCATCATTTTAGAATCAGACGGTGTGATCTTCTGGATTCTGTTTCTCATGTGAGGTTCACCTCTAATGAAGTCTACAGACCTGTCGTCTTTGGGACAGTTGGTGGCCGACTGAATACTTTTACTGATCTTCCTCCAGAGTTTCAGACGTACTGAAGGTTTTGACCTTCCTCGTGCTAGCATGACGCTGCAGGATGTGACCTTTCTATGACCCTTAAGACCAGCCTGCAATGGTCAGACTGAGGGGTAGATGCTGCAAAGCATGATGGGAACTTTTCTGTCTGGATTCAGTCTGAACGTCTCTGGTTCAGCTGAAGACCTCGATGTTCCTGCTGCACGGGTCCAGTGGCGTCTGAGCCTGAAGATGGTTCTGATGGGGTTCTGCTTGGTTCCGATGGGGTTCTGCTTGGTTCCGAGGGGTTCTGCTTGGTTCCGATGGGGTTCTGCTTGGTTCCGAGGGGTTCTGCTTGGTTCTGATGGGGTTCTGCTTGGTTCCGATGGGGTTCTGCTTGGTTCTGATGGGGTTCTGCTTGGTTCTGATGGGGTCCTGTTTGGTTCCGATGGGGTTCTGCTTGGTTCCGATGGGGTTCTGCTTGGTTCTGATGGGGTCCTGTTTGGTTCCGATGGGGTTCTGCTTGGTTCTGATGGGGTTCTGCTGTGCTCTCTCCTCGCTGCAGCCCACCTTCCTGGTGGAGCTCTCCAAAGTCTTGGCGAATCCCGGGAACACGCAGGTGGCCCGGGTTGCCGCCGGCCTGCAGGTGAAGAACTCGCTGACCTCCAAAGATCCCGACGTCAAGACGCAGTACCAGCAGAGATGGCTCGCCATCGACGCCAACGCTCGCCGCGAAATCAAGAACTACGTAAGTGCCGCCGAAGGCCGCTCTGGGCGCAGGGGGCGGAGCTTCACGGGTCCCGTTTCTCCCGCAGGTCCTACAGACTCTGGGCACGGAGACGTACCGTCCCAGCTCCGCCTCGCAGTGCGTCGCCGGCATCGCCTGCGCCGAGATCCCGGTCAACCAGTGGCCCGAGCTGATCCCTCAGCTGGTGGCCAACGTGACGGACCCGTCCAGCACCGAGCACATGAAGGAGTCCACGCTGGAGGCCATCGGATACATCTGCCAGGACATTGTGAGTGACTCTGGCGGGTCTGGACCTGCAGCTTCACTGCTTCTCTCGCGGTTCTGGAGGTCCGTTTCTTCATCAGAAACTTTAGAACCGCTCCATTTGGATCCAGGATCTGATACTCTGCAGTTTCTTCTAATTCGTGGATATTTTTCTTTACCAGTTTAAAACTCTGGAGGAGAGAACTAGAAGCTAGCGGTCAATCAGAACAGACGTGACCAGAGGACAGGTAGATCACCTGGAAAGCTGCTGAGCTTCAGCCGTGATCTGTCGAACACGATCAACATTTATTCAACACTACACGTTTAAAACCTTAAAACAGAATTATGAAAAGTAACAAGTCAGGAATATTATTCCAGAATAAATCAACCTGAACATTAAATAACTTTCAATATTTTACTCTCAGTAAATAATAAAATATATTTTGTCAAAATTTTACTAAATAAGCGCAAGATAACATCAAGCCATAATAACAGCATAAAACGATCTGGAGATCCGGTGTCGGTACCACCGGTACCACCACCGGCCTGCAAGCTGGGCTCGGGGGTTGTGACTCGTGGTGACATCACACTATAGTGACTCAGACTAACGACTCGGCTGTTTTGAACCGTTTTTCTGTACTGAAACTGATGTTTATAATAAAGTTTATTTAGAAAAAAGAAGAAAGCGTGTGCAGATCTGCTGGGATATTCTTGATCATCTGCTCTGATGTCACCGAGCAGAACGTGAGCTGCATGTTCCCGCGGGATTTCCTCCAAAAACAAGTTCAACGGTGCCAGGATGTATTTTGAAAATATTAGAACGGATAGAATGGATAAGTCGTCATCAAGCCACGCCCCCCGAGCCGATCCGATACCTACACCGGATCCGACCCCCGGGCCTCGACTTTGAAACGGGCTGTAGGACAAGGTTTGGTTTACCAACGAGAATCAGGGACATCTTTGGGTTAAACTTTCAAAATAAGAGCGGTTAGCTTGACGTTGCCGTTTCATTGATTGTTAGTTCTGGAGGTCGTTGGTGCAGAACCTGCGGCGCTGCATCCGTCTGCAGCTTCAGTTCTTTAACATGAAAGCTTCTACGTAGAATACAATATAATCTTCATTGATGCCGTACTCGGCCCGCCCACAGATCCTTTAATCGTTCTGGATCGTAAACCATCCAACTTTTGAAGCAAAAGAAGACGAAGAAAAATGACAAACTAATAATCAAATAAACAAAAACGGGTTCTTTTCTAAACTCAGACTCAAATCTGAGAGAGATCCAATGTTATTTTCTGGCTTTGAAAGCACCAGAGAAAGTCCTGGTTCTACTGGAACAGAACCAGCCGGTTCTGAGGCTCCGCTCAATGTCTGAGGACACTCAGTATTCAGACGTCAGGAAACGTTTTACCTGAAGCGGGTCAGAACCTGACGGGTTCCTGTGTGTTCAGGACCCGGAGCAGCTGCAGGAGAACGGGAACCAGATCTTGACCGCCATCATCCAGGGCATGAGGAAGGAGGAGCCGAGCAACAACGTCAAGCTGGCCGCCACCAACGCGCTGCTCAACTCGCTGGAGTTCACCAAGGCCAACTTCGACAAGGAGGTGGGCGGGGCTCTGGGCGGGGCCGTGGGCGGGGTCACGTCAGGCGCGCTCTGAGCTCTGCTCTGTGTTTCAGACGGAGAGACACTTCATCATGCAGGTGGTGTGCGAGGCCACGCAGTGTCCCGACACCAGAGTGAGTATGCACACGTGCGCGCTCCTGCGTGCACGCCCCCCCTCACGCCTCTGTGCTGCGTTCAGGTGCGCGTGGCGGCGCTGCAGAACCTGGTGAAGATCATGTCGCTGTACTACCAGTACATGGAGACGTACATGGGCCCGGCCCTGTTTGCGGTGAGGACGGCGTGTTTCCGGCGGCGCGGCGGCGTGCGACCCGTCCTGACCTCTGTCTGTCTGCAGATCACCATCGAGGCGATGAAGAGCGACATCGACGAGGTGGCGCTGCAGGGCATCGAGTTCTGGTCCAACGTCTGCGACGAGGAGATGGACCTGGCCATCGAGGCTTCAGAGGTGCGGCGCCGCTCCGCTCACCCGCACGGCGGCGCCGCGGTCTGCTGACTCACCACTCCTCTCCTCCTCCAATCGCAGGCCTCCGAGCAGGGCCGCCCCCCCGAGCACACCAGCAAGTTTTACGCCAAAGGAGCGCTGCAGTACCTGGTCCCCATTCTGACCCAAACGCTGACCAAGCAGGTGAGCGGAGGGCGGCGCCGGGGCGCGCGGCGCCGGGGCGCCTCTCTGATTCTGTGTCTGTGCAGGACGAGAACGACGACGACGACGACTGGAACCCCTGCAAGGCGGCCGGCGTGTGCCTGATGCTGCTCGCCACATGCTGCGAGGACGACGTGGTTCCTCACGTTCTGCCCTTCATCAAGGAGCACATCAAGCACCCCGACTGGCGCTACCGCGACGCCTCCGTCATGGCCTTCGGCTCCATCCTGGAGGGGCCCGACCTCAACCAGCTCAAGCCCCTAGTCATCCAGGTAAGTGGCGGCGGGGCGGGGCTCCGCCCTCACCCGCCGCTGACCCCCCCCTCCCTGCAGGCCATGCCCACGCTGATCGAGCTGATGAAGGACCCCAGCGTGGTGGTGAGGGACACCACGGCCTGGACTGTGGGGAGGATCTGCGAGCTGCTGCCCGAGGCCGCCATCAACGAGGTCTACCTGGCCCCCCTGCTGCAGTGCCTGATCGAGGGGCTGGGGGCGGAGCCACGGGTAGCTTCCAACGTGTGCTGGGTGAGCTGCAGGATTAGTCTCGGCGTTCCCACCGGGATCGTTTGAGCTCCATGGACAAAACACGTCTGCGCACGTTTTTACGTCTGTGTTCAAAAGAGCGGGAAAACTTTGATCTATCGGGGACTCGGATAGGGACGTGTAGATGTCGACCTTTTCAAAACGTGGACGTAATAACCGTTTAGAAATCGGTCATGACGGAGAATCAAGAACGTCGGATCAGACGGAAACCTTCACCAGACTCGCCGCTTCACGCTTCCTGACCTGGGATCCGGTGGATGCCCGGTGTGTCTGGAGCGTGAAAGAAGGGCGCCGCTGTGAGTCTGATGGTTCTGGCCGTCTCCTCCTTCAGGCGTTCTCGTCCCTGGCCGAGGCGGCGTACGAAGCCACGGACGCGGCGGAGGACCAGGAGGAGCCCAGCACCTACTGCCTGTCCTCCTCCTTTGAGATCATCGTGCAGAAGCTGCTGGAGACCACAGACAGGTACGCCCGTCGTGCGCCGAGCGCGAGCTCCGGTCTGCGCCGGGCCCGGCCGCTGTGACACAGTTGTGCGTTTGTTGTGCGTCAGGCCCGACGGTCATCAGAACAACCTGCGCTCGGCGGCCTACGAGGCTCTGATGGAGATCGTGAAGAACAGCGCTCAAGACTGCTACCCCGCCGTGCAGAAGACCACGCTGGTCATCATGGAGCGGCTGCAGCAGGTCCTGCAGATGGAGGTAGGACCGAAGAAACGACGCTGAGGCAGCAAGTCCTCTGAACGCTGTTGTGATTCAACTTCCTGTCTTCAGTCTCACATCCAGAGCACCTCTGACAGAATCCAGTTCAACGACCTGCAGTCTCTGCTCTGTGCAACGCTGCAGGTAAGACCCACAGCACTTCCTGTCTTATTGTGGCGGTCTCCCAACACTTCCTGTCTTATTGCGACACTCTCTTTTAGCACTTCCTGTCTTATTGTGGCGGTCTCTCAACACTTCCTGTTTCATCCTGAGGGTCTCTCAACACTTCCTGTCTTATTGTGGCGGTCTCCCAACACTTCCTGTCTTATTGTGACACTCTCTTTTAGCACTTCCTGTCTTATTGTGGCGGTCTCTCAACACTTCCTGTTTCATCCTGAGGGTCTCCCAACACTTCCTGTCTTATTGCGACACTCTCTTTTAGCACTTCCTGTCTTATTGTGGCGGTCTCTCAACACTTCCTGTCTTACTGTGGAGGTCTCCCAACGCTTCCTGTCTTTTTGTTGAGGTTGTGGCTGCATTTTCTGTATGCGGAATCAAACCGGTTGCACCACTTACCCCGCATGCGCGAACCACACGTCACTTCCGCTCTTCGCCCACTATACGACGGAGTCATTTCCAAACAGTAAAACGTCTTCATCACAAGAATTTATGTTTTTCTGAACACCCGAGAGCTTCTCCTGACTGGATTACTGTGTGAAAAAAAAACACTGAGTTACCGTTAAAAACGAATTTGGATTACCGGAAAAAATAGTGTTTTGAAGTGGTGCTGTATCTTCTTAGCCTAGGGAGGAAACTGCTGTCATGTAAAACTGCAGAAGAAGAAAACATTTGTAGTCCGTGATAGTCACTTTAAGATTGTAAGGTCCTTATCCTTAACGTGTATTTTTTCTTTCGTTTATTCAACAATAAGTGAATGTTTTCATTATGATAAACATTTTAAGTGCTGTATTAACATCCTACGAGGTTATTATTGTTGTTACCGTCCAAAGACCGTAAACTGCTTTAGCGGAAGTGACGTGTGGTTCGCGCATGCGGGAGAGCGGTGCAACCGATTTGCTTCCGCATACAGAAAATGCAGCCACAGAGGTCTCTAAACACTTCCTGTCTTATTGTGGAGGTCTCTCAACGCTTCCTGTCTTATTGTGGAGGTCTCTCAACACTTCCTGTCTTATTGTGGCGGTTTCTCAACACTTCCTGTCTTATTGTGGAGGTCTCTCAACACTTCCTGTCTTATTGTGGCGGTCTCTCAACACTTCCTGTCTTATTGTGGCGGTCTCTCAACACTTCCTGTCTTATTGTGGCGGTCTCTCAACACTTCCTGTCTTATTGTGGAGGTCTCTCAACACTTCCTGTCTTATTGTGGCGGTCTCTCAACACTTCCTGTCTTATTGTGGCGGTCTCTCAACACTTCCTGTCTTATTGTGGAGGTCCATCAACACTTCCTGTCTTATTGTGGAGGTCTCTCAACACTTCCTGTCTTATTGTGGCGGTCTCTCAACACTTCCTGTCTTATTGTGGCGGTCCATCAACACTTCCTGTCTTATTGTGGAGGTCCATCAACACTTCCTGTCTTATTGTGGAGGTCTCTCAACACTTCCTGTCTTATTGTGGCGGTCTCTCAACACTTCCTGTCTTATTGTGGCGGTCTCTCAACACTTCCTGTCTTATTGTAGCGGTCTCTCAACACTTCCTGTCTTTTTGTGGAGGTCTCTCAACACTTCCTGTCTTATTGTGGCGGTCTCTCAACACTTCCTGTCTTATTGTGGAGGTCCATCAACACTTCCTGTCTTTTTGTGACGGTCTCCCAACACTTTCTCTCTGGTCTCGCTCCCTACAGAATGTGCTCAGGAAAGTGCAGCACCAGGATGCGCTGCAGATCTCTGACGTGGTCATGGCATCTCTGCTCAGGATGTTTCAGAGCACGGCCGGCTCTGGCGGCGTTCAAGAGGACGCTCTGATGGCCGTCTCCACTCTGGTTGAAGGTATGTTGCCGTGCACAAAGCTGTACACGTGCGTTGATCTCTGGTAACTCCTCTGTTCCTTTAGTTCTGGGCAGTGACTTCCAGAAGTACATGGAGGCGTTCAAGCCCTTCCTCGCCATCGGACTGAAGAATTACGCTGAATACCAGGTGATCGCAGCTTCCCACGTTCTCGGTGATGAAGAGTGAGGATGGGCTGAGCGTCATGCGACCTCGTTGCAGGTGTGCCTGGCGGCTGTGGGCCTGGTGTGCGACCTGTGCAGAGCTTTGACCTCCAACATTCTGCCTTATTGTGACGAGATCATGCAGCTGCTGCTGGAGAACCTCGGGGTGAGCTGTGAACATAGGAAGTACTGTTTGCCTTTCAAAACAAAATCTGTTCCTGAACACAAATGTGGCTTTTATTGGAGACAGAAGCAGGCCTCTGCTGCAGAATGTGTGAGCTTGAACTGGTCCCTGACAGGAAGTGCTCTCCCTTCTTCTCTCTGTATTTGAGCGCAGAACGAGAACGTGCATCGGTCCGTGAAGCCTCAGATCCTCTCGGCGTTCGGAGACATCGCTCTGGCGATCGGAGGGGAGTTCAAGAAGTATCTGGACATCGTGCTGGACACCCTGCAGCAGGCCTCGCAGGCGCAGGTGGACAAGGTGAGGCGGGGAGGTGGGGGCGTGCAGGTGTGGCCTCCGCACCAAGTCGCAGATGAAGACGACTCTGGTTTCAGACGGACTACGACATGGTGGACTACCTGAACGAGCTGAGGGAGGGCTGTCTGGAGGCGTACACCGGCATCATTCAGGGCCTGAAGGGCGACCAGGAGAACGTGCATCGTAAGAGCGCTCGCACACCTGTCTGGTCACATGACTGTGGCGACGGCCGTTCCTCTTCCTGTCTACAGTGGAGCAGGAGGATTTCATGCTGTCGCAGAGAATTGTGGGTCTTTTCACCCAGAGAGCTGCAGGTGGAGCTCACCAACACAGCTTTCTGGTTTTGTGGGATCCAACATGTAAACAAAACATAAACCTCCAAACAGCTGTGAACAACCCCTCCCCCTCCCTCTGCAGCCGACGTCATGCTGGTGCAGCCTCGGGTGGAGTTCATCCTCTCCTTCATCCACCACATCGCCGAGGATGAAGACCACTCTGATGGAGTGGTGGCCAACGCTGCTGGACTGATCGGGTAAGAGCGGGGCTACGTGGTCTTACCACCGCCTGACATGGCTTGAGGATTCGATTATTTAATGTTTTTTTTTTTTTTAAATCGTTAAAATTCTTCGATTTAAATTCTGTAAATCAGTAGAGACTGTGCAGTCAGCAGACGCAGGAAGAAAGACTCAATGACAGAAATGACCAGGAAATAGAAGCCGATGCAGAAGCTGCATCTGTTATGTTGCCGTGGATGCCGCGGGCGTTGCCGCGGATGCCGCGGGCGTTGCCGCGGATGCCGCCGCGTGTCTGATCAAACAGATGTCTCTGGACGTCTCTGGTCTGTCTGCGGTGAAGCATCGTTGTCGGCAGTCCTCGAGACTGACTGACCGCATCAAGCTTTCTTACATTCCTTTTTAAGATCATGCACGGCCACTTGTGCATGAAAAGATTTTTCTAATGAAAACTGAGTTATTTTTCCACGAACGTCTTACCTGGAAGTCTGACACCTCGATCTCTGAGGCTCCGCCTTTCTCTCCTCATGGGTGCCGCCCACTTCATGACATCTTCCTAGTTCCGGCCTCGTTTTTTTTGTTTGTTTTTCCCATGAAAACAAACGTACTTTTCCAAAGATGGATGTGCACACAGAAGGAAAGCGTGTTGCTGATCACCGCTAGCTCCACAGAGCTAATCGCTACACTGCTAATGTTCTGTTATGAGGTTAGTCAGCCATGGTGAAAATGTTAGCTTATGTAGATGTGTGTAACGGCGTGGGAACACCCTGAAAATAGATCAGTTTCCTGTTTCTTTGGGGTTTTCCCCATAATAGACGCAGTGACTGGAAGTAGACCTCCTGCATGAAACTAGTGTTCCAGACACGAACATTCTGATTGGTTGATGAAGGTTCTGTCTTTGCATCAGCGCAGACGGTCTCTAGTCCTCCGTAACCCGCCGTTGCTGCGTTCTTGCAGTCTTTCTTTTTATGGCAGTTCCTGTTTTTGCTGCGATGGCGGGACTCTGTAACGAACCGACCAATCAGATGCCTCCACAGCAGTAGGCGGAGCCTTCGGGCTCACACATATGACGATGAATCGTTGGACAGATTCTGGTGGAAGGATGTTCATGTAGCCTCTGAACTTTCACAATAAAAGCCTCGTCTGCTGTTTGTGTTGCAGCGACCTGTGCACGGCGTTCGGGAAAGATGTGATGAAGCTGGTGGAGGTGCGCCCGCTCATCAACGACCTGCTGACGGAGGGCCGGCGCTCCAAAACCAACAAGACCAAGATGCTGGCCACCTGGGCCACCAAGGAGCTGCGCAAGCTGAAGAGCCAGGCCTGGTGAGGGGGGGTGTAGTGAGAGCGGGGGGGGCGTACCGAGCCCCGCCCAGCGCCGTGCTGATGCGTGTTTTGTGCTTGCAGATGGGGGGGTCGGACGGTTACGTGACATCAGAAGCTTCAGGATGAACGGCGCCGGACGAGCGTGTTGGTGCGCCGCCGGCTGCAGTGAGATGAGTGTCTGTGTGAGCGCGATGACATCACCACCTCCAGATCCAGCAGGCCACACCCCCACCACCCCCGCCCCACCCCTGCGACGACCAGCCCCTCCCCCGTCCCAGCCGCAGCCCGTGTGGCGTCCCCGCAGCGGGGTGGGGGGCTGGACCTCTGGACTTTGTTGCTCTTCTTTTTCTTCCTCGGAACCCGCTCTGCCCCCAGCAACAGCAGCACTAACCCCCCCGTAAACATAAACGCAGAGGAGCAAGTGCCAAACGACCGCGGCGGCCGGACCCCCCCCGCTCGCGGTCGAGCGGGTCGATTTCAGAGATTGAAGACGTTTGTAAAGGTTCTATTTTTCCATTGCTGTTAAAATAAAAGGTTCTGAAACATTCCCGAGCTGTGCTGTGATTCTGGCTTCCTGCTGTCCACCCCCCACCACCCCCGCCTGGACTTGGAAGCTGGACTCCGGACACCTGAAAGGACTTTTTTCTTTGGCATACTGTTGGGGGCCGTGCGGTCTGGGATCGTGGGGCGGTCCTCTGGCCGGGCGCCGCGCTCTGAGCTTCTGCGGCGCCACCTTTCCGGATCATTGAGAACTGGAGCTGCACTGTGTGGGCTTTTATTTTGGAGAGATGCTGCAGCTGTAGGGAGAATGCACTTCCTGTGTACATGAACCAGATATGCTGGATTGTTGCATTGTGAATCATTGGAAGCCCCCAGCTTCGTCACCTTTAGTGAACTAATTGCTATATTGTTCTGAAGCTCTGCTGCCTCTGTGGTCATCTCCAAGCTCGGAGACAAACTCCCGCCCGCTGCCTGCACCGCCGCTGGCGTCCATGACCGCCAACTGCCCCACTCACCTTCGACTCCACACGTCGTCTCCAGATCGCGCTGCCGCTCCACTTCTTCAGCTCCGCCCGCTTGTCACCCGCTCGGTCTCGCCCGCTCTCACTCCACCTGCTCGTCACCCGCCGCTGCGTCACTGCCGCGCCTGCTCGTCACCCGCTCGTCACCGGCCGCCCGCTCGTCACCTCCGCTCGTCACCGTCTCCGCGCCGCTGCGTCTCACGCCTGCTCCACACCTGCCCGCTCGTCACCGCCCGCTCGTCTCCGCCGCACTCGTCTCCGCGCTCCGCTCCACCGTCTCCCGCACCCGCATCCCGACCCAGCATCTGCCTGGCCCTCGCACACTCGTCTCCACACGCCTCGTCCACCGCCCGGCTCCGCGCTCGTCACCGCCGCCCACGCCGGCCGCTCACACAGCCCGCCTCCACACCGGCCGCATCCAACTCCAATCCGCTCGTTGCACCGCTCGCGCTCGCTCGTACTGCCCGCCATTTCTTTCGTCTCCACCCGCGCTAGCCGTCGTCACCTGTCTCGCCTGCTCGTTCTCTCGCCCGCTCGTCTCCGCCCGCTCCCACCGCCCACACTCGCTGCGTCACCGCCCTCGTCTCGCCTGCTCGTCACCGTTCCCTCGTTCCGTCCGTCACCGCCCGCTCCACGCACCTGCCCGCTCGTCACCGCCCGCTCGCTTGCACCGCCCCGCGTCGTCACCCCTCTGTCACAGCCGTCCGCTCCGTCCCGCGCAGCCCTTCACCACCTGCGTCGCTCGCGCCCGCTCCCACTCCACCGCGCTTGTCGCTCCAGCCGACGCCGCTCGTCACCGCCGCTCGCGGTCCGCGTCGTCTCCACCCGCTCGTCACCGCCTGCTCGTCACCGCCCGCTCGTCACCGCCCGTTCGTCTCCGCCCGCTCGTCACCGCACTCGTCTCCCGCTCCACACCGCCTGCTCGTCACCGCCTGCTCGTCACCGTCCGCTCGTCTCCACCCGCTCGTCACCGCCTGTCGCATGTTCTCGTCGTCACCGCCGCTCCACACCGCTCCGCGGCTCGTCACCGCACCGCTCCGTCACCGCCCGCTCGTTACCACCGCTTACCGCGTGCCCGCTCGTTTCACCGCACCGCGTCCGCTCGTCACTCATGCTCGTCACGCCCGCTCGTGCACCCGCGTCGCCACTCGTCTCCACCCGCTGGTCACCGCCCGCTTGTCACCGCCTGCTCGTCACCGCCTGCTCGTCTCCGTCGCTTGTCTCCGCCCGCTCGTCTCCGCCCGCTCCACTCCGGCTGCTCTGCCTTCAGTCTGGCTGCGTTTGGGAGCCTAAGACTGTTAGGCAGCGAGGAACCAGCTGGACTGAAGGGCAGCCAGTCTCCTCCTAGTCTCCTCTGACCCCCCCCACATTGGCCCCCCTCCACAGGACTGTCCCTCTGCTGAGCAGTGGAGGTGTGGTTTATGATCCACCTGGACTCTGGACCTTCAGCAGGTCTCATGCTGACACCTGAAACCCGTCCACAGAAGGTTGTTTGTGTGGTTGTGTGACGGTCTGCAGACCACCGTCCATCAGTTGCTGCTTCACTGGAATCTCCGCTTCAGAGGATGGACAGATTGAAACTTTTATTTTCTGTGTAACAGCAAACTAGAAAACAGCCAAAAGTCTTGAAGAAACCAAACAGAAGTTTGGAATAAATAACAAACCTAAAGAAATAAACATCTTTAAGTTCTGAGGAACTCCAGAACTTTCATGATTAGAATCTGGATCAGTGTAGAACCAGTTCTTGAAGATAAGAGTTCTGCTGCGGCCCGTTTGAAGATGAAACTCTGGTTCTGATCTGGTGATCCCAGGACGGATTCTTTCAGGGTTTGAAGTTCTGGTTGCCATGGTGACCACTGCTGCCAACATCCCTTTGGAACGTCTGGAAGAATCTCGCAGTGACACGATTGTTTTTAAAACAAACATCCAGGACTCGGAGAGCGGTTCTGGTCGTCATCAGCTCAGGGGAGCTGGACGCTCCTCCTTTAGCTCCGCCTCCACGCTGGTGTGGTTCTGGACGCTCAGCTTCTCTCCAGACGTGGAACCGCCTGTTGTCTGCGGCGTTCACACGTTCAGACCACGCCTCCTCGTGCATCCTGAAGGTGGCGCTGCCGTCACAGGAGGACGCCATCAAAGGCTGAGCGGCGCATTTGACCACAGATCGGTTTCCGTGTTCCGCCGCTGGAAGGAGGTTCCTGACGGGAAGTCCAGACGCCGCTCTGAGGTGACCTTTCTCTGAACGTCTCCATCATCAGAATTGAGTCTTCTCCTCAGGAGTCACTGCAGCACAGAGGTCAAAGGTCACAGTATCTTTAGTCAGCAGGGAAGCTGATCTGGATGGTGGTTCTGAACCTGCAGCTCAGAGGCTCACCATGCAGCTGTGTCCCGGAGCGAAGCTGACTCCTTTCAAGATCCTGTCCTGGGACCCGCTGCTGCTGCCGCTCACCGAGCTTTTCCTCATGATCCCTGGAACGCAGACGAGCATCATGGCGTCTGGCGCTCGCCTGAGCGTGCGAGGGAGCGTCTCACCTGTAGGGGGCGGCAGATCCAGTCTCTGGAGGCTGCTGCGGCGCGGCAGAGGGAAGTTTCCGGACTTGGAGAGGCGGCGCTGGCGGTGGTTCAACATGGCAGCGGGAGGGACGATCCCTGGAGGCGGAGCTTTACCTTTCCGTCGGTACAGCTCTTCCATTTCCTGCTTTTGACTCATCTGCAGATTCTGGACCTCCACCAGGTGTCTGCAGGTAGAGGGGGAGGAGCCAATTCAGGTGGAGATACCCTTGTTTTTTCTTTTGTTTCATTTAGTTTCTACGATTAATAAAATGTCTGTTTGATTGACCAATCACCTTTCTCGAAGCTCCAGTAGCTCCTCCCACATCTCTTCGCCCTCCGATTCATCAGAGCTGTAGGTAACAGACCGGCTCCGTGCTTGGCTGTTGGCTGGCCCCTCCCACATGGCCACCCCCATCTTCAGACTGCTGGTCTGCCTCCCGTCTTGACTCGTGGGGTTGTCATGGTAACCTGGCATCGAACCGATGACCGTGTGGTTGCTGCTTTCAGATTGGCTGTCTTCTTCTGAACTGCTTCCTGAGCTTCTCTCCGGTTGGTTCTTTTGAGTGGGAGGGGGGGAGTGAGCGTTGGGTGTGGTTTGGCTAAAGGGGTGTGGCTGATGAGGGTAGAGGGCGGAAGCAGGCATTGAGGGGGTCACCTGGAAGCGTCCCACAGTGAAGGCGGGTTTCTCTGCTGGAGGAAAGCAAAACTCAGTGGGGGCGGGCCCGCTAAAATCCAGGTGGGAGGGACTTACCTTTCAACGTGGGCGAGATCGAGCGTGGCGGAGACACTGGGGG
This sequence comes from Oryzias javanicus, assembly GCA_003999625.1. Classification (NCBI taxonomy): domain Eukaryota; kingdom Metazoa; phylum Chordata; class Actinopteri; order Beloniformes; family Adrianichthyidae; genus Oryzias; species Oryzias javanicus. The sequence continues at coordinate 27,944,741 of CM012444.1, forward strand.
GGACACCTGCCGGAAAGAACAACCCACAGATTTAGCTCCTCCCATGGAATTCTGCTGCAGGTAACAGCCTGCTGTTGGTTCTGGTTCTGCTGGATATGGGTCTGCATCAGAACTTTGTCCTGCAGACGCTGGAACAGACGGTCCAAACGGGCCCCCCCCATCATCACCACCTGAGGAAGTCTTACTTTGGAGTATGATGCTGACGTGGGAGGAGGGGATCCTGAGGAGGAGGAGTCAGAGAACTCTCCTCTGTGATTGGTCACGCTGGCCTGGCGGGGAAGAAGGAAGATCTCTGAACCTGGAAGGCGTGAGATGGAGGTCAGATCCAGGCGGGGATGATTGACGGGGGGGGGGGGGGGTCAGCAGAGACTCACCCTGAGAGGACGGAGCTGCACCAACCGGGGGGGGGGCAGCACTGTGACGCTGGAGGGAACAAATGATTGATTGATCGGGTTCATGGAGAAATGATCGATTGATCGGGTTTATGGAGAAATGATCGATTGATCAGATTTATGGAGAAATGATCGATTGATCGGGTTCATGGAGAAATGATCGATTGATCGGGTTCATGGAGAAATGATCGATTGATCGGGTTTATGGAGAAATGATCGATTGATCGGGTTTATGGAGAAATGATCGATTGATCGGGTTCATGGAGAAATGATCGATTGATCGGGTTTATAGAGAAATGATCGATTCATTGAATGCATGACTCCATAGAACATCGTTGAGAACATTAAGTACTGGTCAGTCACAGACTTGACCTCATGAAATGTCTCTGTTTCTTACCTGCGCTGCACCTGTTGGTCGACCCTCCATCACTCTCACTTCTGGTTCCAACCCTGTCTGGTAGGCCTGGGGGGGGTGGCGAGGTTCGGGGGTGGAGGTGCTGGGGGGTGAGAACGTTGGCTGGGGGAACGGGGGGGACAGGGACTGGTGTTGGGGCGGGAAGCCTTGAGCCGGCGCCCCGGGGGGGGCATGAGGCTGTGGGCCACACTCATGGCCACAGAGAGAACGTTGGCCAATGAGAAGAGCGGCTGGTCAGGAGGAGGCCACCTGGGGGAGGGAGGGGCTAAAGACGAGGATGTGGGGGTAAAGAGGGAGGGGTTGCTGTGGACTCGTGGGATGTGGGGGGCGGAGCTAGGTGAAGAGAGGGAGGCGGTGTAGGTAGAGTAAAGGTGAGAAGGAAGCTGATACTGAGAGTGGGGGGGGAGCGGGGGCAGATGGGGGGTACTGGAGTCGGGACTGGGGTAATGGTAGGTGTAAAGGGGGGGCTCATATGAAGAGGCTGGGGGGAGAGGGGAAAGCAGTTAGATCAGGGTCAGCTCGACTCAGTTCAGTTGGGCTCAGTCCAGTCCGGTTCGGTTCAGTCCAGCACGGTTAAGACCAGTCTGGATTCGTCCAGTTCGGGTCGGTTGAGTTTGGATCAGTCCGTTCTGGTTCAGTCCAGTTCGGTTTGGTTCAGACCAGTCTGGTTCAGACTGGTTTGGTTCAGTCCGGTCTGGTTCAGTCCAGTACGGTTCAATCCAGTCTGGTTTGGTTCAGTCCAATCCGGTTCAGTCCAGTTCGGTTTGGTTCAGCTCGGTGAAAGTCAGGCTTCCAGTTGGTCCAAAACACTGAGGTCCTCTTCCATTGGACAGCCTGTTTCTTTTACCAATGGTGTTAAAGGGGCGTGGCTTTGTGGTAGATCACATGACAGCTAACAGTTCAAACCAAATGGATCTGAGCCAAACCGGACCATGCCAGACAGCCCAGACCTTCAGCCCCGTCTCCCAGTACGATTGAGATTCGAACCCTGTTCATGTATGTGCAGCTCAGCGATGACGTACCTGATGACGGTTGGAAGGACTGCGACCTCAACGGCCTCACGGCGGGAACGGCGTCCGGGTCAATGCTGAAGTCGATGGCCTTAGAGGGGGTCGTCTCGCTTTCATCGATGTCTGAGAAGAAGAGAGGCAGATGAAGGGATGCATGCTGGGAGAAATGATGTAGATGAGAGGTCAGCGTGTCATTGGTCGGTCCTCTACAGAGACAAAAACAACGTCCAAACCCAGACAGATCCGCCGTAGTTTCCACTTGAGACGAGATCACGGACGCGACTGCACGCTCGTCAATGCTGTTAACCAGAAACACGCCTGCAGCTTTGCATCCGTGTCACATTCTGCATCTACACACTAACCTGATATCCTCATTTAACACAGGCAAACAGACAGAACCAGCAGCTGGGGCGGGGTTTCCGGGCAGTCTCAGCCCAAATACCCTCTGGCTGCTCATTTCCTTGGGTTCTGGTGTGTTTCCAGATCAGCCCACAGATTGCGTCTCCAGGGTTGACCCAGGTCTTTCCCAGGATGTCGAAACCAGCCCACAATGCCTGGACGAACCGGTCCCAGGAGGCCAGAAGGAACCGGCCCGGAAAGCCTGGAGGAACTGGTCCCAGGAGGCCAGAAGGAACCGGCCCGGGAAGCCTGGAGGAACAGGCCCGAAAAGCCTGGTGGAACCGGCCCGGAAACCCTGGAGGAACCGGCCCCAGGAGGCCAGAAGGATCCGGCCCGGAAAGCCTGGAGGAACCGGCCCCAGGAGGCCAGAAGGAACCGGCCCGGGAAGCCTGGAGGAACTGGTCCCAGGAGGCCAGAAGGAACCGGCACGGAAAGCCTGGAGGAACCGGCCCCAGGAGGCCAGAAGGAACTGGCCCGGGAAGCCTGGAGGAACCGGTCCGGACAGCAGACTGCTGGAACACTAGAGCATCCTTAAGCTGTTTTTAAACAGAATCAGAGCTTTGTCAGTGGTGGGATGGGGCGGATCGTGGCGCTGCACCATGACTACCACATCAGTCACTCTAGCAGCATAATGACTAGAATATTTTACTGTTCACTAACTGCAATGAAGTCCAACCATTCATAAAAATACAGTTCACTATTTGAATGGGAAATGATTTAGTGCAGGAATCAATAATCAGGAATCACTGACCAATCGACTTCTGAAATACTGGTTCGTTCCAGTCCTGAGGAGACCGCTTTCAGACGGGTACTAGAATGAAGGTCAACCCGTAAATTTAGAACTTAGCTTTTTGACTCCGCCCCTTTTTTCACCTCAGAAGACTAGAACAGAGGCAGACGCCGCACCAACTCACGTGTCGGTCTAATTATCCGTCTGTGGTGAACGAGAAACTCCCTCAGCAGGAACCAACCAACTGTCCGCTTCACCTGTGTGTACATGTGTGTGTACATGTGTGTGTACATGTGTTTGTATATGTGTGTACATTTGTGTACATGTGTTTGTTCATGTGTGTACATGTGTGTACATTTGTGTACATGTGTGTACAAGTGTGTACATTTGTGTACATGTGTTTGGTCATGTGTGTGCACATGTGTGTACATGTGTTTGGTCATGTGTGTGCACATGTGTGTACATGTGTTTGTTCACGTGTGTACAAGTGTGTACATTTGTGTACATGTGTTTGTTCAGGTGTGTACATTTGTGTACATGTGTGGACATGTGTGTACATTTGTGTACATTTGTGTACATGTGTTTGTTCATGTGTGTACATGTGTGTGCCTGTGTGTACGTGTGTACATTTGTGTACGTGTGTACATGTGTTTGTTCATGCGTGTACATGTGTGTACATTTGTGTACATGTGTTTGTTAATGTGTGTACATATGTGTGCACATGTGTGTACATGTGTGTACATTTGTGCAATGTGTTTGTTCATGTGTGTACATGTGTGTGCACATTTGTGTACATGTGTGGACATTTGTGTACGTGTGTACCTGTGTGTACATTTGTGTATATGTGTTTGTTCGTGTGTGTACATGTGTGTGTACATGTGTGTACATGTGCACAGGTAGCTCTTTGCTCACCAGGTAAGGAGGAGGAAGACAAAGTCCTGGGCAGGTTTGCTGCGGCTAACTTTGTCTGAAAGGTTGAAATCAAAGAAAGAGTTTTACTGGAGATGATCAGAGATCTACCATCAGCCGTTCCTGCTCTGTGAAGGTTTGAAGTCCAAACCAAGTCCAGGTTTGGACCGAGGGAGACTTTAGTTTGAAGAGCAGTCCCATGTTGCTGGTTTGGTCCACACCAGAACTGGTTTCCTGTTCATTCTACAGGTGTGAAACCTGAACTCTGGTTTGGACCAGACAGAGAACTCTGGTCCTCTGGACAACCAGGTCTATGTTGTACTGCAAGCGAGTTCTGGTGCTGTTCACCTCAGTCTCTGAGCGCCATGTCAAAGCAAAACATCCTGCAAAAAGAGCAAGTTGGAAGGGGTGAGGTTACCTGGGGAGCAGAGGTCATCAGGTGAGGCGGCTGGTCCAGGACTGCAGGATGATGCTGATGCATCATAGACTCCGCCCTCTCAATGATGTCATACATGCGGAGGATGAAGCCTTCCCGCTCAGACGGCAAGATGAAATCTCTGTGAATCTGAGTGTAGGAACAGTCAGCTCCTCCATCCTCAGCAGCTCTGCGCTCTGATTGGCTGGCTGCTCTCACCATCACAGATGCAATGTCCTCTGGGTTGTCTCCGTCCAGGTCGAACTTGAATGTGACCATCTTATTGTTGTGTGTCTGAAGCTGACACTCCACCACCCTGTCCACCTTGTCAGACACCTGAAGACACATTTCCTTACCTTTAATCCCAGTCCTAACCCTAAATGAGCAAAGTCCTCGTTTGGTGACGAGAACGGGAACAAAGTCCTCGTTTGGTGACGAGAACGAGAGCAAAGTCCTCGTTTGGTGACGAGAACGGGACCAAAGTCCTCGTTTGGTGACGAGAACGGGACCAAAGTCCTCGTTTGGTGACGAGAACGGGAGCAAAGTCCTCGTTTGGTGACGAGAACGAGAACAAAGTCCTCGTCTGGTGACGAGAACGAGAGAAAAGTCTTCGTTTGGTGACGAGAAAGGGAGCAAAGTCCTCGTCTGGTGACGAGAAAGGGAGCAAAGTCCTCGTTTGGTGACGAGAACGAGAGCAAAGTCCTCGTTTGGTGACGAGAACGGAAGCAAAGTCCTCGTTTGGTGACGAGAACGAGAACAAAGTCCTCGTCTGGTGACGAGAACGAGAGAAAAGTTCGTTTGGTGACGAGAAAGGGAGCAAAGTCCTCGTTTGGTGACGAGAACGGGAGCAAAGTCCTCGTCTGGTGACGAGAACGAGAGCAAAGTCCTCGTTTGGTGACGAGAACGAGAACAAAGTCCTCGTTTGGTGACGAGAACGAGAGCAAAGTCCTCGTTTGGTGACGAGAACGGGAGCAAAGTCCTCGTTTGGTGACGAGAACGGGAGCAAAGTCCTCATCTGGTGACGAGAACGAGAGCAAAGTCCTCATCTGGTGACGAGAACGAGAGCAAAGTCCTCATCTGGTGACGAGAACGGGAGCAAAGTCCTCGTTTGGTGACGAGAACGGGAGCAAAGTCCTCGTTTGGTGACGAGAACGGGAGCAAAGTCCTCGTTTGGTGACGAGAACGGGAGCAAAGTCCTCGTTTGGTGACGAGAACGAGAGCAAAGTCCTCGTTTGGTGACGAGAACGGGAGCAAAGTCCTCGTTTGGTGACGAGAACGAGAGCAAAGTCCTCGTTTGGTGACGAGAACGAGAACAAAGTCCTCGTCTGGTGACGAGAACGAGAACAAAGTCCTCGTCTGGTGACGAGAACGAGAACAAAGTCCTCGTTTGGTGACGAGAACGGGAGCAAAGTCCTCGTTTGGTGACGAGAACGAGAGCAAAGTCCTCGTTTGGTGACGAGAACGAGAACAAAGTCCTCGTCTGGTGACGAGAACGAGAACAAAGTCCTCGTCTGGTGACGAGAACGAGAACCTGTTTTCGGAGATCTTGAATACGTTTTTCCTGGCACAAGCACCAAAGGTGGCGTTCTTGTCCCTCAGGATCCTGACTCAGGAACCCTCGATAACCAGGAGAAAAACAAAGATTTTAACATCTCTTCCATGCAGGAGTGGATCTCCTCACTGTTGTTCAGGTGGGGCATCTTGACAAACGGCCACCATTTGTTTAGTTTTTTCGTGGCCACCACCTTCTGGAGGTGGAGGTCCTCCGGGACGTCCGGATCTGTCGTCTCTACTGACGTGTCGTGAACACTCACCCCGATGATCCGCAGACGAGCTCTGGCTCTCCTCCTAAACTGTTTGGTGGCTTCTCTCATCGTGGCCTCCTGCCTGCTCTTCTCTGATTGGCCGTCGTTGCCGTCACTCAGGCCGGAGGTGAAGTCAGAAGAGCAGCTGCAGAACCAGAAACGTTCACGTCATTGACAGAAGCTCCTAACGGCAGGTGTCTATGCTCCTCTCTAGACGTTCTCTTTTCTCCTTCTCCCTATCTTCTGAGGTGTGGATGGGAGCTGAAGAGGTTGAGGATGGAGAAGCTCTCTCAGGTGAACACAGTCCCAGATCAAGAAGATCTCCACAGCTCCGTGTCAGGAAGAGTGACAATAAGGATGACAGTATATCTGCAGAACAAAGCTCTGCAGTCAAGTTTGGGGAAACAAGAGATGACTTTCCTGATGTGAACACATGTATGAGCTATCTGCTGAGGACACTAGATCTTCATAAACTAGATGAGAAAAGGAGATCCAGTCTGGAAAAAACATGTGACCACAGCAAGAAAGTGATGGAGATCAAAGTCCAGAGAAAACCCAGACCTGATAGATGATGATCATCGAGGGTCTTCTGTCGATGTTTCTCTACTGGTTTGTTTTCCTCTCAATGCATTCTCTCCACATTGGATCTCTTAACATCAATGGGGGGGGGAGGGGCAGAGATAGGGGCAAAAGAGTCTTGCTATCAAACAACATAAGCTTGATATCATCCTTCTGTCACCAACCACCAGAACGATTGTTCTTTCTACAGTCAGAAACTTGGAGGTTTTATTCGACCAGGATTTATCATTTAAGGCTCACAGATCACAAGCTTGTAGAACTGCATTCTTTCACCTTCACAATATATCTCGGATCAGAAATATGTTATCTAAAAGTGATGCTGAAAAACTCATCCATGCATTTGTTACGTCTAGACTGGATTACTGTAACTCTTTACTAATAGCCTGCTCTAAAAGTTCTTTAAAAAGTTTTCATCTTGTTCAGAATGCAGCAGCCAGATTGTTAGCAGGAACTAGCAGAAGAGAACACATCACTCCTGTGTTAGCTTCACTCCACTGGATCCAGTTGAATCCAGGATCAAGTTCTAAATCCTCCTGTTAACCTAGAAGGATCTGAATCCTAGATTAAAGATCAACCAATCAGAACACTTGGTTCACTAAATGCAGGACTGCTTGTAGTTCCTAGAATCTCTAAAAGTCCAGATGTTTATTAGATTTAGTTCTCCATGTTTTTGTTGGTGCAGTTCCATTCACATGTTGTTCTTCTCGTGATTTCAGATCCAGGTGGATCTCCCACGCTCCTGCTCCTGGTCGTGGACTGACTGAGGACTTCATCTCCACTCGTCCCTCAGCTCTATCTGAATGAACTCTATTGTAGAAGCTCATTCTTCTTTACCAGTTCTGGTATCTCCTGTCCGTCCTGATAGGATCTCTCCCTCATGTGGGAATCTCTAAGGTTTCTTCTTTTTAGGAGTTTTTCCTTACAGAGAGGGAGGGTCTAAGAGCAGATAACCAGATTATTTAGTCTGTTTAGTCTGTAGATATTTGTTCATGTTTCATGAATATTTTCTGCATCTGTAGAATTACCTGCATGAAGCTCAATGAGGGAAATTCTCTTTGTGATTTTGGGCTATAGAAATAGAATAAAATAGAATAGAATAGAATAGAATAGAATTGGATTGGATTGGATTGGATTGGATTGGATTGGATTGGATTGGATTGGATTGGATACCTGTTGTCCAGACACTGCTGAGTTCTAAAGAACCTCCCTCAGCTAAGTGCTGCTGAGAGGAGCATTGACAGCACGGTGGTCCTGGAGGGGTTACCTGAAGCTCTGAGAGGAATGGCTGCTGGACTCACTATGGAGTTCTACAAACACTTCTGGGATAAACTTGGAGCAGACCTTCATCAGATGTTCTTGAGCTGCTTCTCACTCGGTAAACTTCCTGTCGGCGGGCAGTCCTCTGTCTCCTCCCAAAGAAGGGGGACCTGTCTTCCTTAAAGAACTGGAGAACTTTGGCTCTGCTCTGCACTGACTATAAACTAGAGTCCTTGCTGACAGATGGTTCTTCACAGAGACCAGTCCTCCCGGTCTATTTTGGACAACCTTTTTCTTCTTCCAGATCTACTGGATTCGGGCAGTAGTGCTGATGTCTACGTTGGAACAGGATCCTTGGATCAGGAGAAGGTTTTTGATAGAGTTGATCACAACTACCTGCTTTTGGCAACAGTGTTGAATGTTTACTGAAGGTGGGGGGGGGGGGGGTGTCAGTATCACGACAAAGCTAAAGGACATTATCATAATGATACAAGAACGCTCTAGAATCATCAGAAGACGGCGCTCGTCTGCCCCCCTCCCTGAAAGACGAGGGGTGGGTCGAGCCTCTGCCCCCAAAGGGAGGGGTCAGAAACACCATACTTGGTGAGTTTCTGTCCCTTCTCATGCGGTCAAACATGTGAGCGCCTTCTGTCATCTGTGCACGAGGGTTACCTGTCGACAGGTGAGGAGAAACCACAGGACGACTCGGGGGGGGCTTCACTGCACCCTGGGACACAGCAATGCTCTGAAAGACAGACAAACTGATGTCACCTCTTCAGGAGGTTACACCCCCCCCCCCCCCCCCCCCCCCGACCTTTACTCACTTTAGGGAAACGCAGCACAGGAAAGGGCGGAGCCTTGGAAGTCGTCCGGCTGCCAGCAGAAGGAACCTCCTGTGGGGCTTCCTGAGGTACTGATGGAGGGGCGGGGTTAGGAACAGGAAGAGGCGGGGCTTGAACCTCATGGTCTGCTACAGGTTTAAATGTACACAAAATTAAATATGAATCAAATGTTATAATATAATTCAGATGTGAGTTGTCATGGGGGGTACACACCGACAGCTGGGGGGTTGGGGGATGGACTGCTAGCGGTGTCCTCGTCTGTGTCCCCCCTTGCTCTGCTACAGACTGTGCTGATCCCAGAATCCACCGGGCTGCTGCTCGGTGAGACCCGGGTCAGGGGCGGAGCTTGTGTCGATACAGCTGAGTCCTATCAACGCAGTCGCAGCAGGAAGGACAAAGACGTGAGAATAACTTCCGACCATGTCCTTTTCCTGGTGACACCGGCAGCTGCTCACCTGATTGGCAGTGGAGAGCTCTGTAGAAACTGGAGGCGTCTGATTGGACGGCTCAGCTTGCTGAAGTGCTTCCTGACTGTTACCTCCCTCCTCCAGCAGGAGGCACTGTCTCTCCCGCTGGCGCTTCACGGCGGTCACACAGTCCCGAATGGCTTTGGCGATCACCTTGTAGTCCGCCTTGTACACAAAACCCAAAATGACCTGAGAACACAGGAGGGGAGGGGCGGGTCAGACAAGCTGACGTCCCGGTGACGTTGTCATGGTGACATGCAGGTACCATCTCCTGGGCGACCTCCTCTGGAACGTCCTTGTAGAGCTCGAACAGGAACTCGATGGCGTCGTTGTCTTTGTACTTCCCCCGGAGCTTCTCTTTGTCGTCCATCCGGAGCCACAGCTTCAGCGCCGCCTTGGCGCCGTCGTCCTCCTCCGCCAGCTCCACGTGGACGCCGGTCTCCTCCCGAAAGAAGCGATGCTCCAGCAGCTCCTGGACACTGAATCTGCGGGCCAGAAGAAGATCTGAGATGTGTGTTCCGCATCAAGAAGGCGGCCGGGCCAGATGGAGTACCGGGCCGGGGCTAAAGGACTGTATGACACCGTCCTGTTCACTGGTCCCAGCTGGTTTCAGAGCAGCAACCATTGTCCCCGATCCAAAACCGTCAAACGTCACGTCTGAGCGATCACAGACCTGTGCCGCTCACTTGTATTCCCCTCCAAGTGCCTGCAGAGTTTGGTCATAAGATGCATCAAAGCTGCTCACAGCTGTTTGCATGTGGAGAGACCCGGTACACCGACGAGGACGCCGTCGCCTGATGCTCCACACACTACTGCTCAGGTCCTCTTTGTAGACTAGAGTTCCACTCCAGTCCAAACTCCGATCCGAACTCCGATCCGAACTCCGATCCGAACTCCGGTCCGAACTCCGATCCGAACTCCGATCCGAACTCCGGTCCGAACTCCGATCCGAACTCCGATCCGAACTCCGGTCCGAACTCCGATCCGAACTCCGATCCAAACTCCGGTCCGAACTCCGATCCGAACTCCGATCCGAACTCCGGTCCGAACTCCGATCCGAACTCCGGTCCGAACTCCGATCCGAACTCCGGTCCGAACTCCGGTCCGAACTCCGGTCCGAACTCCGGTCCGAACTCCGGTCCGAACTCCGATCCGAACTCCGGTCCGAACTCCGATCCAAACTCCGGTCCAAACTCCGATCCAAACTCCGGTCCAAACTCCGATCCAAACTCTGGTCCAAACTCTGATCCAAACTCCGGTCCAAACTCCGGTCCAAACTCCGGTCCAAACTCTGATCCAAACTCTGGTCCAAACTCTGGTCCAAACTCTGGTCCAAACTCCGATCCGAACTCTGGTCCAAACTCTGGTCCAAACTCCAGACCAATTAGAACTCAATTCCTCTCACTACCACACAGAGTGTTAGAGTGGGCAAGAACACCTCCTCTGCCGTGGTTGTCAACACTGGGAGCCCTCAAGGTTGTGTTCTGAGCCCTCTGCACTACAGCGCTCGGTCTCAACCATGAGACTCGCTACAGGAGTGAGGTGCAACACCTGGAGTCACCACAATAACTTGGTTTTAAACAGGAAAAAGCCCGAGGAGATGTTGTCGATTTCCACAGGAAAGGTCACAACAAACATCTTCCTCTCCTCATTGGCAACGAGGCGGTGGAGAAGGTGAGCAGCTCCAGATTCCAGAGGATAACTTTGACTGAGGACCTGTCCTGGGGCAATCACATGACCCAACAGCGCCTCTACCACCTGAGGAAATGGAAGAGTGCTAACATTCCCAGACCTCTGATGTTGAATTTCTACAACTGTGCCATCAGCAGTGTCCTGACACATGAACTGCTCACGTGGTTCTCCAGCTGCACTGAGGCGGAGCAGCAGAATCATTGGAACGACTGCAGGAAATCACCAGGATCTACTCCACTCACAGGAGGAAATGGAGATGAAGAGCAGGAGGAAATGAAGAGGAAGAGCAGGAGGAAATGGAGAGGAAGAGCAGGAGGAAATTCCATGGAGGTTCTGGGTCCAGCAGGCCCGGCGCCGTACCTTTCACTGCTCCGGGTCCGGATGCAGCCCTCGATGATCTCTTTCAGCTCTGGGACTTCCACTTTGAAGAAACTGTCCGGTTTGATTCCCTGAGAGTCAGAGGAGCAGACGTGAGACGCCGGGAGGCGGCGGCGGCGGGACGTCTGCTGGGCGGAGACTCACATTGGTGACCTTGCGGTAGATCTGGGCGGCGTTGCGGCATTCGTGGTACGGATACTCAGACGTGGCCATCTCCAGCATGCACATGCCGAAGGCGTACACGTCCACGGCCTCGTCGTACTTCTCCTCGTACATCTCCGGAGCCATGAACTCTGGGGTTCCTGACCCCCTCCAAAAAACAGACACCCTCATGAGGACCCCCCCTTTCGGTTACCCGGACCCCCCTCAGATGCGGCTCTCACCGATCACGCTCTTGGCGAACGAGGCCTTCTTCAGCGTGGCCAGGCCCAGATCTCCGATCTTGACGGAGGCGGTGGGGCCGGTGATGAAGATGTTGTCGCATTTGAGGTCGCGGTGGATGATGGGGGGGGACCGTGAGTGCAGGAAGTGAAGCCCCCGCAGGACCTGCAGGCTCCAGCGCTGCAGCAGCTTCAGCTTCATCTGACGGAAGCGGCGCAGGTACCTGCAGCAGCCGGAGCCAGAGGGAGAGCGGCGCTTCAGACTCAGAACCAGAACCGCCGAGGGTCCAGTCAGGGAACCACATGTGTACTCACATCTTCAGAGTTCCGGACGTCATGAGCTCCGTCACCAGGATGGTGCATTTGTGGCCCTTCAGCGAGGACTTCCAGGAGTCGAAGAAGCGGACGATGTTGGGGTGCTGCAGCGCCTTCAGCATCTCCACCTCCTCGCTGAAGCGCTGCCGCTCGGTTCTGCTCAGCCGGTGGGTCTGCGGAACGACCGGACGCTTTCTGAGAAACGCTGAAGGACACGGAGCCCCCATGAGCTAATGAGCCGGCCACGCCACAACACCGCCAACGACTAATGAGCCGGCCACGCCACAACACCGCCAACCACCTGCTGCTTCCTGCAGGCGTGACCGCATCAGAGTCAGATCTGAGGTCATTCCAAGGTCAGGAACCAGAACCAGACTGATCCTACCAGGATAATGGACCGGATGGGTCTGGTTCACAACTACACACAAATATGACCAGACTCAATAAATGATTGAATTTAAGAATCTTAGAAGGATTCTTTAAGGTCCAACATGAACAGTTCAAGGACAGCCGTGACCTTCAGACCCGAGTCCGTCTGTCAATCATCTGAAACCATTTCCAGACTTCCAAATCCTGGATTTGTGTCTTGAAGCGATGACGTGACAAACCGTTCATGTGTGTTAATCAGCAGCAGCCATGTGCGTTCCTTCAGATAGCGTGTGGGTCAATGTTCCAACAAAACGCTGAGTCATGTTAGAGCACTCCGTCTGTGCAAGAGAGGTCCACACTCTAGACCGGGGTGCTCAAAGTGGTCTAGCACCTCCTCACAGTCTGCTGGACTGTCCCGTTCAGACTCCAGCAGCACCTCCTCTCCTCTCCTCCCTCCTCCGTTGTGTCTGTTACAAACACGACTGTTGTGTTCTGTAAACTTCTGCTGGAGCTGAAGTTTCTCCTCACATCATTTCTGGTTGAAATCCTGTTTATCTTCTGTCAGTTGTTGTGCGTTCCTGGAGTATTTGTTGTGTATTTAGTTTCAGTGTGTTGTGTTTCATTTTTTTCTTTTCTTATTCCTGGTTTGTGTTGTAAGTTCTTTTTTGTCTGCAAAGTATTGTACAGAAAAACCTGTAATCTGTACTGTTGTGAGACTGTTGTGCGTCTGCTGTACCTGTTGTGAGTCTGCTGTACCTGTTGTGAGTCTGCTGTACCTGTTGTGAGTCTGCTGTACCTGTTGTGCGTCTGCTGCGTACCTGTTGTGCGTCTGCTGTACCTGTTGTGCGTCTGCTGTACCTGTTGTGAGTCTGCTGTACCTGTTGTGCGTCTGCTGCGTACCTGTTGTGCGTCTGCTGTACCTGTTGTGCGTCTGCTGTACCTTGTGAGTCTGCTGTACCTGTTGTGCGTCTGCTGCGTACCTGTTGTGCGTCTGCTGTACCTGTTGTGCGTCTGCTGCGTACCTGTTGTGAGTCTGCTGTACCTGTTGTGCGTCTGCTGCGTACCTGTTGTGCGTCTGCTGCGTACCTGTTGTGCGTCTGCTGTACCTGTTGTGCGTCTGCTGCGTACCTGTTGTGCGTCTGCTGTACCTGTTGTGCGTCTGCTGTACCTGTTGTGCGTCTGCTGTACCTGTTGTGCGTCTGCTGTACCTGTTGTGCGTCTGCTGTACCTGTTGTGAGTGCTGTACCTGTTGTGAGTCTGCTGTACCTGTTGTGCGTCTGCTGTACCTGTTGTGCGTCTGCTGTACCTGTTGTGCGTCTGCTGTACCTGTTGTGCGTCTGCTGTACCTGTTGTGCGTCTGCTGTACTGTTGTGCGTCTGCTGTACCTGTTGTGAGTCTGCTGTACCTGTTGTGCATCTGCTGTACCTGTTGTGCGTCTGCTGCGTACCTGTTGTGCGTCTGCTGTACCTGTTGTGCGTCCCCTGTACCTGTTGTGAGTCTGCTGTACCTGTTGTGAGTCTGCTGTAGTTGTGAGTCTGCTGTACCTGTTGTGCGTCTGCTGCGTACCTGTTGTGCGTCTGCTGTACTGTTGTGCGTCTGCTGCGTACCTGTTTGTGAGTCTGCTGTACCTGTTGTGCGTCTGCTGCGTACCTGTTGTGCGTCTGCTGCGTACCTGTTGTGCGTCTGCTGTACCTGTTGTGCGTCTGCTGCGTACCTGTTGTGAGTCTGCTGTACCTGTTGTGCGTCTGCTGCGTACCTGTTGTGCGTCTGCTGCGTACCTGTTGTGCGTCTGCTGTACCTGTTGTGCGTCTGCTGCGTACCTGTTGTGCGTCTGCTGTACCTGTTGTGCGTCTGCTGTACCTGTTGTGCGTCTGCTGTACCTGTTGTGAGTCTGCTGTACCTGTTGTGCGTCTGCTGTACCTGTTGTGCGTCTGCTGTACCTGTTGTGCGTCTGCTGTACCTGTTGTGCGTCTGCTGTACCTGTTGTGAGTCTGCTGTACCTGTTGTGCGTCTGCTGTACCTGTTGTGCGTCTGCTGTACCTGTTGTGCGTCTGCTGTACCTGTTGTGCGTCTGCTGTACCTGTTGTGCGTCTGCTGTACCTGTTGTGCGTCTGCTGTACCTGTTGTGAGTCTGCTGTACCTGTTGTGCATCTGCTGTACCTGTTGTGCGTCTGCTGTACCTGTTGTGAGTCTGCTGTACCTGTTGTGCGTCTGCTGTACCTGTTGTGCGTCCCCTGTACCTGTTGTGAGTCTGCTGTACCTGTTGTGCGTCTGCTGTACCTGTTGTGCGTCTGCTGTACCTGTTGTGCGTCTGCTGTACCCGTTGTGCGTCTGCTGTACCCGTTGTGAGTCTGCTGTACCTGTTGTGCGTCTGCTGTACCTGTTGTGCGTCTGCTGTACCTGTTGTGCGTCTGCTGTACCTGTTGTGAGTCTGCTGTACCTGTTGTGCGTCTGCTGTACCTGTTGTGAGTCTGCTGTACCTGTTGTGCGTCTGCTGTACCTGTTGTGCGTCTGCTGTACCTGTTGTGCGTCTGCTGTACCTGTTGTGCGTCTGCTGTACCTGTTGTGAGTCTGCTGTACCTGTTGTGAGTCTGCTGTACCTGTTGTGCGTCTGCTGCGTACCTGTTGTGCGTCTGCTGTACCTGTTGTGCGTCCCCTGTACCTGTTGTGAGTCTGCTGTACCTGTTGTGCGTCTGCTGTACCTGTTGTGCGTCTGCTGTACCCGTTGTGCGTCTGCTGTACCCGTTGTGAGTCTGCTGTACCTGTTGTGCGTCTGCTGTACCTGTTGTGCGTCTGCTGTACCTGTTGTGCGTCTGCTGTACCTGTTGTGAGTCTGCTGTACCTGTTGCGTCTGCTGTACCTGTTGTGCGTCTGCCGTACCTGTTGTGCGTCTGCTGTACCTGTTGTGAGTCTGCTGTACCTGTTGTGAGTCTGCTGTACCTGTTGTGCGTCTGCTGTACCTGTTGTGAGTCTGCTGTACCTGTTGTGCGTCTGCTGTACCTGTTGTGAGTCTGCTGTACCTGTTGTGCGTCTGCTGTACCTGTTGTGCGTCTGCTGTACCTGTTGTGAGTCTGCTGTACTGTTGTGAGTCTGCTGTACCTGTTGTGAGTCTGCTGTACCTGTTGTGCGTCTGCTGCACCCGTTGTGCGTCTGCAGTACCTGTTGTGCGTCTGCTGTAGCTGTTGTGCGTCTGCTGTACCTGTTGTGCGTCTGCTGTAGCTGTTGTGCGTCTGCTGTACCTGTTGTGCGTCTGCTGTACCTGTTGTGAGTCTGCTGTACCTGTTGTGCGTCTGCTGTACCTGTTGTGCGTCTGCTGTACCTGTTGTGCGTCTGCTGTACCTGTTGTGCGTCTGCTGTACCTGTTGTGCGTCTGCTGTACCTGTTGTGAGTCTGCTGTACCTGTTGTGCGTCTGCTGCACCTGTTGTGCGTCTGCTGTACCTGTTGTGCGTCTGCTGTACCTGTTGTGCGTCTGCTGTACCTGTTGTGAGTCTGCTGTACCTGTTGTGAGTCTGCTGTACCTGTTGTGAGTCTGCTGTACCTGTTGTGCGTCTGCTGCACCCGTTGTGCGTCTGCAGTACCTGTTGTGCGTCTGCTGTAGCTGTTGTGCGTCTGCTGTACCTGTTGTGCGTCTGCTGTAGCTGTTGTGCGTCTGCTGTACCTGTTGTGCGTCTGCTGTACCTGTTGTGAGTCTGCTGTACCTGTTGTGCGTCTGCTGTACCTGTTGTGCGTCTGCTGTACCTGTTGTGCGTCTGCTGTACCTGTTGTGAGTCTGCTGTACCTGTTGTGCGTCTGCTGTACCCGTTGTGCGTCTGCTGTACCTGTTGTTGCTGTTCTGCTGTGTACCTGTCTGTGTGCTCTGCTGTACCCTTTGCGTCTGCAGTACCTGTTGTGCGTCTGCTTGTAGCTGTTGTGCGTCTGCTGTACCTGTTGTGCGTCTGCTGTACCTTGTGCGTCTGCTGTACTGTTGTGCGTCTGCATGTAGCTGTTGTGTGCGTCTGCTGTACCTGTTGATGCGTTCTGCTGTACCGTTGTGCGTCTGCTGTACGTCTGTTGCGTCTGGCTGTACCTGTTGTGCGTCTGCTGTAGCTGTTGTGCGTCTGTCGTACCTGCTTGTGCGTCTGCTGTTGTGCGTCTGCTGTACCTGTTGTCTGTGTTGTGCTTGCTTACCTGTTGTGCGTTCTGCTGGTACCTGTTGTGTAACCGTCGTTGCTGTAGCTGTTGTGCGTCTGCTGTAGCCTGTTGTGCGTCTTGCTTGTACCTGTTGTGCGTCTGCTGCCACCTGCGTGTGCGTCTGCTGTACCTGTTGTGCGTCTGCTGTACCTTGTGCGTCTGCTGCTACCTGTTGCGTGCTGTACCTGCTGGTACTGTTGTGCGTCTGCTGTACCGTTGTGCGTCTGCTGTACCTGTTGTGCGTCTGCTGTTGTTGCGTCTGCTGTACCCGTTGTCTGCCGTCTGTACCTGACCTGTATGTGCGTCTGCTGTACCTGTTGTGCGTCTCTGTATGTGTCCTGTACCTTTGTGTCTGCTGCTGGTGCCTGTTCTGTGCGTCTGCTGTTGTGCGTCTGCTGTACCCGTTGTGGTCTGCTGTACCTGTTGTGCGTCTGCTGTACCTGTATGTGCGTCTGCCTGTACCTTGTTGTGCCGTCTGCTGTTGTGCGTCTGCTGTACCTGTTGTGCGTCTGCTGTACCTGTTGTGCTCTGCTGTACCTGTTGTGCGTCTGCTGTACCTGTTGTGCGTCTGCATGTACCTGTTGTGCGTCTGCTGTCACCTGTTTGTGCGTCTGCCGTACCTGTTGTGCGTCTGCTGTAGCCTGTATGTTGTGCGTCTGCTGTTGTGCGTCTGCTGTACCCGTTGTGCGTCTGCTGTACCTGTTGTGCGTCTGCTGCTACCTGTTGTGCGTCTGCTGTACCTGTTGTGCGTCTGCTGTTGTGCGTCTGCTGTACCCGTTGTGCGTCTGCTGTACCTGTTGTGCGTCTGCTGTACCTGTTGTGCGTCTGCTGTTGTGCGTCTGCTGTACCTGTTGTGCGTCTGCTGTACCTGTTGTGCGTCTGCTGTACCTGTTGTGCGTCTGCTGTACCTGTTGTGCGTCTGCTGTACCTGTTGTGCGTCTGCTGTACCTGTTGTGAGTCTGCTGTACCTGTTGTGCGTCTGCCGTACCTGTTGTGCGTCTGCCGTACCTGTTGTGCGTCTGCCGTACCTGTTGTGCGTCTGCTGTACCTGTTGTGCGTCTGCTGTACCTGTTGTGCGTCTGCTGCACCTGTTGTGCGTCTGCTGTACCCGTTGTGCGTCTGCTGTACCCGTTGTGCGTCTGCTGTACCTGTTGTGCGTCTGCCGTAACTGTTGTGCGTCTGCTGCACCTCTTGTGCGTCTGCTGTACCCGTTGTGCGTCTGCTGTACCCGTTGTGCGTCTGCTGTACCTGTTGTGCGTCTGCTGTACCCGTTGTGCGTCTGCTGTACCTGTTGTGCGTCTGCTGTACCGTTGTGCGTCTGCTGTACCTGTTGTGCGTCTGCTGTACCCGTTGTGCGTCTGCTGTACCTGTTGTGCGTCTGCTGTACCTGTTGTGAGTCTGCTGTGTACCTGTTGTGCGTCTGCTGTACCTGTTGTGAGTCTGCTGTACCTGTTGTGCGTCTGCTGCACCTGTTGTGCGTCTGCTGTACCTGTTGTGTGTGTCTGCTGTACCTGTTGTGCGTCTGCTGCACCTGTTGTGCGTCTGCTGTACCTGTTGTGCGTCTGCTGTACCTGTTGTGAGTCTGCTGTACCTGTTGTGCGTCTGCTGTACCTGTTGTGCGTCTGCTGTACCTGTTGTGCGTCTGCCGTACCTGTTGTGATCTGCTGTACCTGTTGTGCGTCTGCTGTTGTGCGTCTGCTGTACCTGTTGTGCGTCTGCTGTTGTGCGTCTGCTGCACCTGTTGTGCGTCTGCTGCACCTGTTGTGCGTCTGCTGTACCTGTTGTGCGTCTGCTGTACCTGTTGTGCGTCTGCTGTACCTGTTGTGCGTCTGCTGTACCTGTTGTGAGTCTGCTGTACCTGTTGTGCGTCTGCCGTACCTGTTGTGCGTCTGCTGTACCTGTTGTGCGTCTGCTGTACCTGTTGTGCGTCTGCTGTACCTGTTGTGCGTCTCACCTGCAGCTCGCACCAGGCCACCTCCACCGTGGTCTCGGTGTCCAGCCCCTTGTAGACGGTCTTGAACGACCCTCGGCCGATCTCGATGTTGAACTTCAGGAAGCGTCCGTCGGGCGACGCCCCCACCGCCTCCATCTCCTCGTCGTGCTCCTCCTCCTGGCTGCGTTGCCATGGTAATATCTCGCTGTTTAACTCTGAGAGGTTGATGCCCATCTCGTCCCCAGAATCTGAGCTGACATCGTGACTTTTGGGAGGAACGGAGGCCTGTGATTGGTCGTCCTTGAGAGGAAGAGCAGTTCTTTCCTCCTCTTCTTCATCTTCAGGCCGTTCACCTCCAGTAGAGAACATCATCTCTGAGATCCACCAGCACCACTGCTAGTGGGAGGAGCTCCTGGGGTCAGAAGAGACACCCCCAAAGTGCCTGGAGATCAAAGAAATGAAGGGAGTGGGCGGGGCCTATCTCAGGATCAGAGTTTGTTCCAGAATAAAAGTTTCAGACTCAGCAGGAGAAGCGCCCTGAAGCACGGCGGCTTTTATTTTGAAACGGTAACCTCAACAACACCGGAGCGCGTGCGCTACACTCACCAGCGCAGGCTGCAGATCAAACGCAGAACCGAGCCGGTCCTCAGAACTCTAACGGAACCTCCCGCTCCTCTCTCAGACAGATCCGCTCACGTCAGCTGGCACCGCCAGTCTCCAGCTCTATCAGCGCGGAGCAGGCAGGTCGCGCTGCAAGCCCCGCCCACCGGACACCTGTCACCTGCCTGATAGCAGATTGACGTCACGGCTTTACGGGGCGGAGCTGAGAAACGCTCTGTTTCCTCCAGATTCTCTGCAGACACACGTCAACAAACAGCAGCTGGGTCTTTGCCCTGCTCTCTGTCTTACAGGCGCAGCTGAAGGAGTTCTGAAGAGAGGCGGTTCTGGACAACGGGCCTCACGAACGGGACCACCGATACCAGAGCTCATCTTCAGGTTGGAGCTGAACGAGAGCAGCCAATCAGAGCATCCGTTACTGTGAGAAAAACAGCAAAGTTAACTCTTTTTTCTTTTATGAAAAATGAATCCAAGGAGGAAAAATGAAGTCATGAAGCCACGAAAACAGTCACGACTCCGCCCACATCACAGTTCTACGAAAGCCAGGACTCCGCCCACATCACAGTTCTACTAAAGTCACGACTCCGCCCACATCACAGTTCTACTAAAGTCACGACTCCGCCCACATCACAGTTCTACTAAAGTCACGACTCCGCCCACATCACAGTTCTACTAAAGTCACGACTCCGCCCACATCACAGTTCTACTAAAGTCACGACTCCGCCCACATCACAGTTCTACTAAAGTCACGACTCCGCCCACATCACAGTTCTACTAAAGTCACGACTCCGCCCACTTCACAGTTCTACTAAAGTCACGACTCCGCCCACATCACAGTTCTACTAAAGTCACGACTCCGCCCACATCACAGTTCTACTAAAGTCACGACTCCGCCCCACATCACAGTTCTACTAAAGTCACGACTCCGCCCACATCACAGTTCTACTAAAGTCACGACTCCGCCCACATCACAGTTCTACTAAAGTCACGACTCCGCCCACATCACAGTTCTACTAAAGTCACGACTCCGCCCACATCACAGTTCTACTAAAGTCACGACTCCGCCCACATCACAGTTCTACTAAAGTCACGACTCCGCCCACATCACAGTTCTACTAAAGTCACGACTCCGCCCACATCACAGTTTTCCTGTTGTGTACTGCTGTGTACTGTCATGTACTACTACTACTGAGTACTGCTGTATACAGCAGTACACTGCAGTATACAGCAGTACACTGCTGTATACTGCAGTGTACTGCTGTATCTTGCTGTGTACTGTTGTGTACTGCAGTGTACTACTATGTAATGCTGTATACTGCTGTGTACTGTTGTGTATTGCAGTGTACTACTATGTAATGCTGTATACTGCTGTGTACTGTTGTGTACTGCAGTGTACTACTATGTAATGCTGTATACTGCTGTGTACTGTTGTGTATTGCAGTGTACTACTATGTAATGCTGTATACTGCTGTGTACTGTTGTGTACTGCAGTGTACTGCTGTATCTTGCTGTATACTGTTGTTTACCGTCATGTACTGATGTGTACTGTCGTATACTGCTGTGTACTGCCGTGTACTGTTGTGTATTGTCGTGCACTGCAGTATCCTGTTGTGAATTGCTTTATACCGTTGTGTACTACTGTGTACTGCTGTGTACTGCTGTGTACTACTGTGTAGATGGAGCCGCATGGATGTGCAGGTTTGTGCAGACCGTGGGTACCGGTCTCATTTGTTTTTTTGGGTTCTGGACCTGCAGTCTCAGAACTGGACCTCTCTTCCTTCCTCCGGTTCTGCTGTTGAAACCCAAAATGTTCTGGAAGAGACGCTGACCCGCTTCATGCCTCTAACACCGACGCCGGCGCCGTCAACCACAAACGCACTTCGACTAACCCGAACTCCTGAGGATCAATCAATCACTGGGGATCAGCTGATCCTGATACAGAGATCAGGTGAAATCTCAGCTCAGAATCACTGAGTCCTGGTGGTCAGAAGAACAAAGACCGGAGCCACAGCTCAGCTATTAGAGGAACGTGAAGATCAGAGAGAGGAACATGATGAAGATCAACACGGAGTTTAACGCTGTCACACGGACAAACGTTAACCCTTCACAGCCAATCAGCTTCCTCCGTCCTGTCCTCCAGCACCAGCAACAGCCAATCAGCTTCCTCCGTCCTCTCCTCCATCACCAGCAACAGCCAATCAGCTTCCTCCGTCCTCTCCTCCATCACCAGCAACAGCCAATCAGCTTCCTCCGTCCTCTCCTCCATCACCAGCGACCTTCATGTCTTCATCTCTGCATCCATGAACTTCTTGGAGATCAGAGCAGGTTCAGTTCCTGCTTTGTCCAGCAGGGGTCAGTGTTGGCTCGTGGTCCGGCCTCGAGCACGCCGCCCACCTCTTGCTTCCTGTCTTCCTCCTCCCTCTTCTTCAGGTGAGCCCAGACTCACTTCCTGTGAGGTCAACAGGTCTTCATTGATCATTTGTAAATGATTGATCACATCTAATGATCTTTGATTGACAGAGCGTAAACATTCACTTCTTTCTTTCACAGATCCTCTCTTCCTTCTTTGAGCCATAAATCTGCAGTTTTTAATCTTAACAGAGGATTATCCTGATCTCCTTGTCTTCATTAATCCTCCTCTCTGTCTGATCCTCCTCATCATCCTTTGTGTCTCAAATCTCTTTTTGTTTCCTTCATTTCTCTTTATCTCGTGGATGTCGATGAACTCTTGAGTAATCTCACACATTAAATCCTGAATCTGGACCTGACTGAACCTTCATAGGACCCGGTTCTGGTTCTGGACCCGCTTGTTGATCCAGCTGAGCGACTGGAGCTGTGAAATGTTTGCTGGGGAGCGATCAGCCGTGCTCCTCCTCCTCCTTGTTGGGGTGATGGCGTGGAGCGGCGGGACCGGCTCGCCCTCAGCCGAAGACTGCGTCCAGGTTGAGACCGGTTCTGGAGGCCCGACAGTCCGCTGCTCTGGACTGCGACTGACGCAGGTCAGGAACTCGTGGTGGGATCTCCTGGACCTTCAGGTTTTCTGTCTGAGGCTCTCTGTCTCCATGAGTCGGCGGCGAGTCGTGTGACGTGGCGTGTGACGTGTCGTGTGACGTGGCGTGTGACGTGGCGTGTGACGTGACGTGTGACGTGTCGTGTGACGTGGCGTGTGACGTGGCGTGTGACGTGGCGTGTGACGTGGCGTGTGACGTGACGTGTGACGTGGCGTGTGACGTGGCGTGTGACGTGGCGTGTGACGTGGCGGTGACGTGCGTGTGACGTGCGTGTGACGTGGCGTGTGACGTGCGCGTTGACGTGGCGTGTGACGTGAGCGTGTGACGTGAGTGTGACGTGGCGTGTGACGTGGCGTGTGGGGCGTGTGACGTGGCGTGATGACGTGGCGTGTGACGTGGCGTGTGACTGTGGCGTGTTGACGTGGCTGTGACGTGTCGTGTGACGTGGCGTGTGACGTGTCGTGTGACGTGGCGTGTGACGTGGCGTGTGACGTGGCGTGTGACGTGGCGTGTGACGTGGCGTGTGACGTGGCGTGCTGCTCCCGTGTCTGCAGGTGCCGCTCGGTCTCTCCAACCGGACCTTCTGCCTGCTTCTGAACAGAAACCTGCTCCGCTCTCTGCCGCCGAACTCCTTCTCCGCTCTCCTGCAGCTCCACGAGCTGGATCTGTCCAACAACCAGGTGCTCTGCGCTCCAGCTGGGGTGGGCGGGGTCACGCCGCCACCACACCCCCCGCCCTACAGCCCCGCCCCCCACTCACTGTGTGTTTGGGTTCCAGCTCTCCACCCTGGACCCCGGATGCTTCCGTGGGCTGGAGGACTCTCTGCGCCTCCTGGATCTGTCGTCCAACCGCCTCTCCCGGCTGCAGCCGCAGGTGTTCGCCGGGCTGCAGGTTCAGGTCAACTTCACTCACAACCCGTGGCACTGTGACTGCAGCATGCAGGTGAGCCTCACCTGTGCAGGTGAAGAAGGAAGGCTGGTCTCGTGCTGATGACTTCCTGTCTGGATGCAGATGTCCGTGTCTCAGATGGATCTGGAAGCGTCTTCTCTGGAGAAGGTGGTGTGCCAGACGTCGGACATCCCGAACGCTGGTGTGTTCTGTTACCATGGAGACGCTGCAGAACACAGAGCTGCAGACAGTAGAACTGCAGACAGTAGAACTGCAGACAGTAGAACTGCAGACCGTTACTGTAGACAGTAACTGCAACAGAGCTACAGACAGTAGAACTGCAGACAGTAGAACTGCAGACCGTAGAACTGCAGACAGTAGAACTGCAGACAGAGCTACAGACAGTAGAACTGCAGACAGAGCTGCAGACAGTAGAACTGCAGACCGTAGAACTGTAGACAGTAGAACTGCAGACAGTAGAACTGTAGACAGTAGAACTGCAGACCGTAGAACTGCAGACAGTAGAACTGTAGACAGTAGAACTGCAGACCGTAAACTGTAACAGTAGAACTGCAGACAGAGCTACAGACAGTAGAACTGCAGACAGTAGAACTGCAGACAGAGCTACAAGACAGTAGAACTGCAGACAGAGCTGCAGACAGTAGAACTGCAGACAGTAGAACTGTAGACAGTAGAACTGCAGACCGTAGAACTGCAGACAGTAGAACTGTAGACAGTAGAACTGCAGACCGTAGAACTGTAGACAGTAGAACTGCAGACAGAGCTACAGACAGTAGAACTGCAGACAGTAGAACTGCAGACAGAGCTACAGACAGTAGAACTGCAGACAGAGCTGCAGACAGTAGAACTGCAGACAGTAGAACTGCAGACAGTAGAACTCAGACAGTAGAAACTGTAGACAGTAGAACTGCAGACCGTAGAACTGTAGACAGTAGAACTGCAGACAGAGCTGCAGACAGTAGAACTGCAGACAGTAGAACTGCAGACAGTAGAACTGTAGACAGTAGAACTGTAGACAGTAGAACTGCAGACAGAGCTACAGACAGTAGAACTGCAGACAGAACTGCAGACAGTAGAACTGCAGACAGTAGAACTGCAGACCGTAGAACTGCAGACAGTAGAACTGCAGACAGTAGAACTGCAGACAGTAGAACTGTAGACAGTAGAACTGTAGACAGTAGAACTGCAGACAGTAGAACTGCAGACAGTAGAACTGCAGACAGAACTGCAGACAGTAGAACTGCAGACAGTAGAACTGCAGACCGTAGAACTGCAGACAGTAGAACTGCAGACCGTAGAACTGCAGACAGTAGAACTGCAGACAGTAGAACTGCAGACAGTAGAACTGCAGACAGAGCTACAGACCGTAGAACTGCAGACAGTAGAACTGCAGACAGAGCTACAGACAGTAGAACTGCAGACAGTAGAACTGCAGACAGAACTGCAGACAGTAGAACTGCAGACCGTAGAACTGCAGACAGAGCTACAGACAGTAGAACTGCAGACAGTAGAACTGCAGACAGAGCTACAGACAGTAGAACTGCAGACAGTAGAACTGCAGACAGAGCTACAGATAGTAGAACTGCAGACCGTAAGAACTGCAGAATAGAACTGCAGACAGTAGAACTGCAGACCGTAGAACTGCAGACAGTAGAACTGCAGACAGAGCTACAGACAGTAGAACTGCAGACCGTAGAACTGCAGACCGTAGAACTGTAGACAGTAGAACTGCAGACCGTAGAACTGCAGACAGAGCTGCAGACAGTAGAACTGCAGACAGTAGAACTGCAGACAGAGCTGCAGACAGTAGAACTGTAGACAGTAGAACTGCAGACCGTAGAACTGCAGACAGAGCTGCAGACAGTAGAGCTGCAGACAGTAGAACTGCAGACCGTAGAACTGCAGACCGTAGAACTGCAGACAGAGCTGCAGGCTGTCACTCTGCCTTCTCCTAACCCCTCTATGCATGCTCTGCAGGAACCGTCGGCCTCCCGCTGGTCTTACTGGTGGAGGACTGGGACCTGTGCCAGTCTGTGAGGAGAACCACTGATGTACTGACTCTGTTCACCATGTTCCTTTGGTTCTTTATGCTCATCTCCTACCTGATCTACTACATCCGTCAGAACCAGGTGTTTGCTAACCAACACTTTGAGTACATAAAGTTCCTGGAGAACCGGGAACCCTTTTCCCCCATAGAGTTCCTGAAGAACCTCTGAGCGGCTCCGACACTTCCAGATCCTTCTTCCTGTGAAACCCCGGCTGATGGATACGCTAAGATCTGCAGATCTCAAACACTCGTAAGGATTTTCTGGTTCAGATTCAGCCAGCATGGAACATGTCTGAAAGGACGTTTGGTCTGAACTCCTGTGAAGAACGAGCCATTGGGACCTGCAGGAGGAAAGACACAAACGTCTGATTTCTGCTTCTTATTGTGAGCAAAAACATGTTAATAGATCACCTGGTTAAATAAAGGTTTAAAATAAAGTTGCACCTTAAGGAGACCGAGTCAAAGCCCACAGTCTCTGTTTCTGTGTGTTTATTTACCTGCAGAGTGTCCTCACTGGAGAACAGCGTTCAGTTCAATGATCAATAACACAATACAGACCAGATGTATGATCCCAGCAGCTACATTTAAGTGTTATCCGGGAGTCAGAGTAGGTGACATTGAAGGAAACCTCAGGATGTTAGCCCAGAGTAAGGCCAGTTCTGTCGGGTCGTAATTCAGCAGGCGGCAACGAAGACAATCAGAGATTCTAAAATTAAAGGTAGAATCAGTGTGTAAACTGGATAAATCTGTGTCAGACAGTCATTTTCTCTGTCCTCTACCAAACACAGTCAGTGATGAAATGTACAGCCGCTTTTCATCATTTAACCGCTGGTTAGCTAAATGGTGTCCAGAAAACACGCGTTAGGTTTCTGGGAAAGCCCGGCCTCATGCGGAGAGATGGAATTCATCCCAGTTTGGACGGAGCGGCTCTTCTTTCCAGAAACATTTCTCTCTAGCTTTAGCCATGCAGCCTGACAACCCAGAGAGGAGACCCGGAGAAAGCAGCAACCGTTAGCGCTGATGCTAACCCCAAACAGGGCTAGCCCAGCAGAACTAGCGTTAGCTTATGCTGCGAAGGCAAATAAAGAAATGAGTCATAGAAATAAATATGATGTCATTAAATGTGGGCTACTAAACATTAGATCAATTTCCTCAAAGTCCCTGTTAGTCAATGAACTGATTAATGATAATAAACTTAACATGCTAGCTCTAACAGAAACCTGCTACAACAGGATGATTATGTTCGACTGAATGAAGCAACCCCCCCCAGCTATAATAACTATCAGAAATCCAGGATTTCTGGGAAAGGAGGAGGGTTAGCAGTAATTTCAGAATCATGCTTACTTCTTAACCCTAAAGTTAAACATATTTATAACTCATTTGAAAACATTGTGCTGTCTATAAATCACCCAAACAGAAAAACTGGAAAAGCAGTTCTATTTATAATTATCTATCGCCCCCCCCGGCCCGTACTCAGAATTTTTATCTGAGTTTTCTGACTTTTTATCAAATATTATTTTAGATTCTGACAAAATTATGATAACAGGAGATTTTAATATTCACATTGATGATTCCAGTGATTGTCTTAGAAACATATTTGCAGCTTTATTAGAAACTATTGGTTTCACACAAAACGTAGATCAACCTACTCACTGTCACAAGCACACTCTGGACCTGGTTTTAACGTATGGAGTTGAGATTAGTCATCTGAATGTCCTTCCTCATAATCCCATACTTTCAGATCATTTTTTAATTACCTTTCAGTTTATATTAGAAAATGCTACTGCTCCAACAACTAAGAAAGAGCTTAAACGAACATTATCTGACCGTTCCGTGTCTGAATTTAAACTCTCAGTTCAACCAATGTTCAGTAACATGCTTAGTGAATCTTCTCAGAACACTTTAACCCCCTCTGAAAATGATCAGTTTGTTAATGATGCCATGCAAGCCCTCAGGGGAACACTGGATGTTGTTGCCCCTCTGAAACTCA
Organism: Oryzias javanicus; assembly: GCA_003999625.1. Taxonomy (NCBI): domain Eukaryota; kingdom Metazoa; phylum Chordata; class Actinopteri; order Beloniformes; family Adrianichthyidae; genus Oryzias; species Oryzias javanicus. Next base: position 27,971,774 of record CM012444.1, read on the forward strand.
AGCTTGTTAGACAGAAAAGAGCAGCACCGTGGTTCAATGCTGAAACTCGTTCCCTAAAACAAGGAACCCGCAAGTTAGAAAGAAAATGGCTCAGAGACTCTCTGAATGCTGGGAAATGTAGTCTCTTAAGTTATAAAAAATCCCTGCGTAGAGCGAGAACTCAATACTATTCAACTTTAATAGCAGAAAATGCAAATAATCCCAGATTTCTCTTTCCTACTATAGCCAGGCTGACCAGCAGCCACAGCTCGGTTGAACCACATATTCCAGCTACTATCAGCTCTGAAGATTTCCTTCAATTCTTTGATAGTAAAATCTCAAATATTAGACACAAGCTAAATGTGGTTCTTCCCACCATCAGCCCAAAGCTGAAGTCGTAGAAACAAAGGCATCATAGAAATGTCTGTAACCTTTGACTGCTTCACTGCTGTGGACCAAACAGAAATAACATCAGTTATTATGTCTTCTAAAACTTCCACTTGTCTTTTAGATCCAATCCCCACTAAACTGTTTAAAGAAATTTTCCCCTTAATTAGTGACTCCATATTAACCATAATAAATCCCTCTCTAGAAACTGGTTATGTGCCTCAGTCTTTTAAATATGCGGTTGTTAAACCTCTTTTGAAAAAGCCCAGCCTGGATCCTGACATTCTGTCCAACTATAGACCAATATCTAATCTCCCATTTATTTCTAAAATCTTAGAAAGAGTTGTAGTTAAGCAGCTACAGCGCCACCTACAGGACAACAGTCACTTTGAAGATTTTCAGTCAGGGTTTAGACCTCACCATAGCACTGAAACTGCACTGGTTAGAGTTACTAATGACTTGTTATTGGCTTCAGATAAAGGACTAATCTCTATTCTGGTCCTGTTAGACCTCAGCGCAGCCTTTGATACCATCGACCACAGAGACTAGAGCATGACATAGGGATTTAAAACAGTTTAAAAACAATTAAAAACAGTATTTTTCTGTTTTGTGGTAGAATTGACCCCAGTCTGATGTTGGGGTCTTTATTTTGGCCTTCCTTGATGTAAACACAGCCACTGATTCACTGCAGGAGAGAAGGCTTCAATCACCTGTCTGCAGGTGAGCAGCTCGTCATGTTCTGTTTGATCCATCATTCGGAAACTTCTAGTCTTTAGTCCAGGGGTCACCAACGTGGTGCCCGCGGGCACCAGGTAGCCCTCAAGGCCCCCACAAGGTGCCCTCAGGTCTCTTTTAAAATTAACACACTTGTGAGCGACATCTAAAATTAAATTCTGTTGATGTTTTTTTATTACACTTGCATTTACCTAGATTTAAAAATGAAAATGTCTTACAAATATGTTGATGATACATGAACTTTAGATAGGTTTTGGTGACCTCTGACCTATTCCAGTTCAAATTTTGTTGAAAATGCTGCAGATTTGGTATTTAGTAAATGTGACAGGATTTGTTTAAAAATGTTTAAGTTGATTTTTCTTTAACATTACATAATTGATTAACATGGTACAACACAGGGAAAATTGAACATTTTTCCCATGAAATCTAAGCGAACATCTGAAATTTAACAATTACTGAGATTAATAAAGTGCTGAATATTGATATTTCTTTCCTAGCTTGTTGTCATTTTTGATAATTATAGTGAGAAATCCATGTCTTTACATAGAGGAGTATCATTGTTCATTATTAATAATGTTTAACTAACTATAACTAAACAAAATTTGTTATTTAAAAATGGTAGCCCTTCGTATAACGAAGTACCCATGAAGTATCCTCAGGTTCAAAAAGGTTGGTGACCCCTGCTTTAGTCATTAATAGATAAAGTTTCTCTGGATCCTCCACACCAGCAGGGGGCGCTAACGCGCAGCAGTGAGCTCCACCAGACGTTTCCCAGAATCCCCCGCGTCCCAGAATACTGTCCAGTCATTGTGATCCAGCGAAAGTCCGGTTCGGCTTGCAGACCCGTCCAGAACCTGACAGTTTGTCCTCCAGAACCATGAAGGAAACGTCGGCAAAGCGGCGGGACAAGGCGGGAAGCCGGGACAAGGCCGACAAGTCCCGGGAGGCCAAGGGCCCGAAGGACGCGGCTCCGCAGGACGTGGAGATGCCCGAGGAGGAGGCGAAGCAGCCCCGGGAGCTGGACAGCCTGACCCTGGAGGGTAAGACCGGGACCAGAACCGGCAGGACGTTCGCGGCGGCCGAACCGCCGTCTGCCCGTCACGAGCGCCGCATCCGCGCGGCTAGCTGTAGCTTCATGCTAGCTGATGGGGAGCCGCGGGAAACCAGGGGAAACACCTGGAAACTCGCCCGCCGGGCCCCGTGGTTCTGGTTCCGCCGGGCCCCGTGGTTCCGGAGAACCAGAACCACGGGGCCCGGCGGGCGTGCACGCTAAAAGGGTTACCGGGAGACGGGGAATGTCACGTGAACGTCGTTGTTTATTGGCAGGAAGAGTGCTGGAACTGAAGCGAATGGACCTACGGAACCACATCGACATCCCGAACGGAACCACAAACGTGAGCTGATGCGTTCACGTCTGGCTCCGAGCTGGAGCTAACCCAAACTAAGTAGACCGGTTTGGGATGGGCTGGACCCGCTCACTCTGACCGGTTCGTGGTCGGTCCAGATCCAGAGCCTCTTGATCCAAACTTCAATACCTGTCACGGATCAGTTCAGGTGAAGGGTTCCAGATTCTTGGATTACTTCAGGATAATCAAGAATGAATGTCTGATCCGTTCAGATCCGAGTTGGATCAAGTTCAGTCCAGTTTTCCACATCAGAATCATCATTAAGAGCATCCATTCAACACTTCTAAATGTCCGTCTGGACTTTTCTGATCATCTTGACCATGAAAGACTCAGAATGTCCTACAAATGTGAGCTTTTTCCAGAGGACATTGAATTTTCAATATCTTTCATTATTTTACAATTTATTCTGTCATGATAGTGTTGGACCAATTTAAAATGTTAAAAAAAAAACTAAAAAACACAAAATTTAAATGTGATTTTAATTCAATTCACTTTTATCTATACAGCCCTATAAGGAAGACAATCATTGGGCTTCATGACGGTTATTTTATAGAAGCAGAAGGTCGGTCATAAAATATCAACAATATCTAATTACTAAACTGGTTCTCTGTCCTTAGACCCTCCTTCCTGCTAAGGAAAAACTTCTAATGAACCTGATTCTGGAAAAAAGAAAAACTTCAGAGATGTCCACATGAAGGAGAGATCCTGTCCCAGGATGGACAGATATACCAGAACTGTTGAAGAAGAAAGATCTTAGACTGGAGCAGATGGGTTCCATTCAGATTGGCTGGAGGACAGCTGAGGATAAAGACGAGGCGAGGTCCACTGCCAGGAACAGGAACACAAACGAGCCACCTGGAAACTGAAATCTCACCGGAGGAGAGTAAGAAAGAAGGAACAACAAATGAATCACACTGCAGAACTAACAGAGAAATAAGGAATAGAGGAGAAGTGGAGGGAAAGCTTCACCTGGTGAGGTCTCCTGTGTTTACAGTCGGGTGGACTCTTGGGATGAACTTCAGTGGATGAGGGTCTCCATCTTCAGATTCTGCATCTTTGTTGATGTGGTGAGCAGCTTTGTTCTCTGACCACATCAGCAGAACCTCCAGCATCCTGATGTTTCTCCTCTTTGGTCCTCCAGCATCATCAGCTCACAGGAAACTTGAAGAGAAACAGTTTTCCTTTATTGTGATGTTTATTTCCTGAACAAACGTAAATATATGTTTACTCTGTAAGATTATTTATAATGTATTCAGCAAAAGAAGTTTACTTACATCTGAGTGATATTTCTTTGCTGTTTCAGAGTAAACATTAAGAGCTTGATTCCCTTAGAAAAGCACCTGGAAATGCTCCATGAATGTTACCGTTTCTCACTAAAAGTGACTCTTTCTGTTGCTCCTTCGGTCTTAAAGTCTTCTCTGAACCTCCATGGAGGGTCCGCCCCCCCCCAGACATTTTTTTAGACATTTTTCTCATTTTTTTCACCATTTACAAACTATTCTTGACTGCTCCGCTCTCTGCATCTGTCCAGCGCTCCGTCTATCTCACCTGTAAACAAACGAGCTCCTCTCAGACTTCCAGGTGAGATCATCGTGATGGCCCACGATGTCTCCGCTTTCAGAAGGTGTTGGAATTACGGTTCAAGAACTACAGAGCGCTCGTGCAGATGTGTGGTTGGCGACACACTGGGTTAAAGGGTTCAAACATTCTAGCACGACTTTGATCAATCAGAGACTGAATGATGGTTGATCAGTTTCTGTCTGCTGGGATGCTCGTTTGGACCTGACCGGTTCTGACGTGGATCTGTCCTCCTGTCCTCAGACATCAAGGAACACGTGAAGCAGATCGAGAAGGCCGTGTCTGGGAAGGAGCCCCGCTTCGTGCTGCGCGCTCTGAGGGCGCTGCCGTCCACCAGCCGCCGCCTCAACGCCAACGTGCTTCACAAGAGCGTATGCGGCTTCTTCACCAGCAGCGCCGCCACCAGAGACTTCCTGCTGGGCTTTCTGGAGGAGGTGAGGCCGTACAGGTGTGTTGGGCCGTGCTGTCAGATCCCGCCTCCCCTGACGCTCTGTTGCTGTTCCAGCCCATGGAGGTGGCAGACGGAGACATACAGTTCCGCCCCCGGACCGGGAAGGCGGCGGCTTCTCCCCTGCTGCCTGAGGTGGAGGCGTACCTGCAGCTGCTGCTGGTGGTGCACCTGACCAACAACAAGAGATACGCCGAGGTTTGAGCCCGCCCCCTATGCTTTGTTTGTTGTTGACGTTCATGTTTTTGTTTTGCTTCATGTTGTTGTTTATCTTGTTGTTGTTTCTCCTGTTGTTTTTGTTGTTCATGTTGTCATATTGATATGTTTTTGTTCATGTTTTACTTGTTGTTGTTGTTCATGTATTTATTTGTTCATGTATTTGTTGTTTATTTTTCTTGATGTTGAATTTATTCATTTTCTTTTTTTTTGCTTCATGTGGTCCATGTTCTTGTTGTTTTTGTGTTTCATGTGGTTGTTCAGGTTTTTTGTTGTCCATGTTTTTGTTCATATTTTTTTGGTTAATTTTTGTTTTTTTTTCTTCATGTTTTTGTTGTTGTTCATGTTGTTATTCATGTTGTTCTTTATATTTTGGTTGTAATTGTTCATGTTTTTGTTTTCCTGTTTTTTGCTTATGTTGTGTTTATGTTTTTGGTTTTTTTTTGTTTTTCATGTTGTTGTTGTTGCTTTTGCTTTGTTTTGTTGTTCTTCATGTTTTGTTGTTTTTGTTGTTCATGTTTTAGTTGTTTATGTTTTGTTGTTGTTCTTCATGTTTTGTTGTTGTTATTTGTTTTTGTTGTTGTTATTCATTTTTATGTTGTTGTTTATGTTTTGTTGTTGTTGTTCTTCATGTTTTGTTGTTGTTTTTCATGTTATTGTTCATGTTTTTGTTATTCATGTTGTTGTTCTTTATGTTTTGGTTGTTGTTGTTCATATTTTTGTTTTCCTGTTTTTTGCTTATGTTGTGTTTATGTTTTGTTTTTGTTTTTCATGTTGTTGTTGTTGTTATTCATTTTTATGTTGTTGTTTATGTTTTGTTGTTCTTCATGTTTTGTTTCTGTTTTGTTGTTGTTGTTGATGTTTGTGACCTTGTGTTCTAGGCTCAGAGGGCGTCCGATGACCTCATGCAGAAGATCAGTTCAAAGAAGAGCCGAGCTCTGGACCTGATCGCCGCTAAGTGCTACTACCATCACACCAGAGTTTACGAGTTCCTGCAGCAGCTGCACACCATACGCAGGTACGGGAACGACCTGGAGTCGTCCGGTCTGCACGCCGTTAGAGCAGTCAGTCACGTGACCCTCTGTCTGCCAGCTTCTTGCACGGCCGGTTGCGCACGGCGACGCTGCGGCACGACGCGGACGGCCAGGCGGTGCTGCTGAACCTGCTGTTGAGGAACTACCTCCACTTCAGCCTCTACGACCAGGCGGAGAAGCTGGTGTCCAAGTCCGTCTTTCCGGAGCTCGCCAACAACAACGAGTGGGCCCGCTACCTCTACTACACAGGTGAGACCCCGCCCCCACCGACCCCACCCCAGCAGCGCCTCACCTGTGTCATGTGACTGCAGGGCGGATCAAAGCCATCCAGCTGGAGTACTCGGAGGCTCGCCGCACGCTGACCAACGCTCTGAGGAAGGCGCCCCAACACACCGCCGTAGGCTTCAAGCAGACGGTGAGAGCCACACCTCTGGGGGGCGGGGTCAGGGCGTGCGCTGACTAACCCTGACGTGCGTTCCCTCAGGTCCATAAGCTGCTGATTGTGGTGGAACTGCTCCTGGGGGAGATCCCGGACCGGCTGCAGTTCAGACAGCCGTCGCTCAAGCGCTCGCTCATGCCCTACTTCCTGCTCACCCAAGGTACGCGCACGTTAGGAGGTCCCTGATTGGCTGGTGGGTGGAGCCAACACTGGTTCAGGAGTCGGTCGCACTGTATCGTCACAATCTGGATCCTCTGAGATCATCATAATCTGGATCCTCTGAGATCACCATAATCTGGATCCTCTGAGATCACCATAAACTGGATCCTCTGAGATCATCATAATCTAGATCCTCTGAGATCACCATAATCTAGATCCTCTGAGATCACCATAATCTGGATCCTCTGAGATCATCATAATCTGGATCCTCTGAGATCACCATAATCTGGATCCTCTGAGATCATCATAATCTAATCCTCCGAGATCACCATAATCTAGACCCTCTGAGATCACCATAATCTGGATCCTCTGAGATCACCATAATCTGGATCCTCTGAGATCATCATAATCTGGATCCTCTGAGATCATCATAATCTGGATCCTCTGAGATCATCATAATCTGGATCCTCTGAGATCATCATAATCTAATCCTCCGAGATCATCATAATCTAGACCAGGGCTGCTCATTCCTGGTCCTCGAGATCTACCACCCTGACTATTTTCCAGATCTCCAAGCCCTGCCACCTGCTGATTGGCTCAGTCAGATGTCTCCACAATCTGATTGAAAGAACACACCTGGTCCAGGTAATCAGCAGCAAACAGTACATGGAGAGCTGGAAAACAGGCAGGTTGGTAGATCTTGAGGACCAGGAATGAGCAGCCCTGATCTAGACCCTCTGAGATCACCATAATCTGGATCCTCTGAGATCACCATAATCTGGATCCTCTGAGATCACCATAATCTGGATCATCTGAGATCATCATAATCTGGATCATCTCCAGTCTTTGATGTTTCAGATTTGTCTTTTTTCTTTTGAACATGAATGTCTTCTAGAAGGTTTTTCTCCACTTCTCATGATGCTCATCTCATCTTCACAATCATTTGGTTTCTTTCTGACTAAAGTTTTAAGGAACCGGGTCTCAGACCGGAAGTTCTGGTTCTGGAACCTCTTTGATTAACTGAGGTTCAGAACAAGCGTCCAATCTGCCTTTAAACTATGATGGTCAGATGGGAGGAGCCTGTCCTCACCTGTGTGTGTCTGTGTGTCCGTGCACGTGCGCGTGCGCGTGCTCAGCCGTCCGGACGGGAAACCTGTCCAAGTTCAACCAGGTGTTGGAGCAGTTTGGGGAGAAGTTCCAGACTGACGGGACCTACACGCTCATCATCCGCCTGCGACACAACGTCATCAAGACAGGTGAGCTGGCGCGTGTGCACGTGTGTGCGTGACCCGCTGACCCGGCCCCCCCGCTCACACGTGTGCGTCTGTGCGTTCAGGCGTGCGCATGATCAGCCTGTCGTACTCCCGCATCTCTCTGGCCGACATCGCTCAGAAGCTGCAGCTGGACAGTCCGGAGGATGCCGAGTTCATCGTCGCAAAGGTAAGCGCCTGAGTAAACGCCTGCCGCGCCGCGGCCGCTCTAACCCGAAGGCGCCGTGACCCGCAGGCCATCCGCGACGGCGTGATAGAGGCCAGCATCAACCACGAGAAGGGCTTCGTCCAATCCAAGGAGACCATGGACATCTACGGCACCAGAGAGCCGCAGCTGGCCTTCCACCAGAGGATCTCCTTCTGCCTGGACATCCACAACATGTCTGTGAAGGTGAGCAGCCGCAGCCGCTAGGCTCCGCCCCCTCACAACCTTCACCTGGACCGCTCGAGGTCCGGTTCTAGTCTGTGAGACGCTGAAGACCCGTGTCCTCCTGCAGGCCATGAGGTTTCCTCCTAAAGCCTACAACAAGGACCTGGAGTCAGCAGAGGTATGTGCACGCTCTCACACACGCACACAGCCACATGCACACTCACGTGCACGTTCATGCACACACATGCATAACTGAATGAAGCAGGCATGAACCTGATTCTGTGTGCGGTGCATTCAGGAGCGTCGGGAGCGCGAGCAGCAGGATCTGGAGTTCGCCAAAGAAATGGCGGAAGACGATGACGACAGTTTCCCGTGAAGCCGATTCTGACTTCCTGTGCAGACAGGAAGCTGGTGTGTGTTTGCAAATGGAAAAGTACCCACAATCCCCTCTTCTTTTTCCCTGTGTGGTTACAGAGCCCCCTGCTGTTTTTTATTGCTCTGTCAATAAATCTCTTTGTTTCTCAGACTGTGTGGTTTGGTGGACAGTCGTACAGCCGGAAGACGGATTAGAAACCGGAAAAACGAATCAAACCTCGGAATTATCCACCGATTAAAAAACTGAAGATGGGAAATAAACAAACTGGGGATTCCACGACTACGTTTCTCACAGATTCAGAACGTAGAAAACGACCAGACGAGGGTGATTTGAAACCATCTCTGAAAGTAAACCAGATCTGTCCTTTAAGCCTGAATACACAAACGTATGGAGAGATACACAAACTCCTAAAAAGACACAAACTCAAACAGATGACCTGTGAAACAGACACACTGGGACAGACTGTCTCTAGTTTATTGGTGCAGGTGCAATAGGCCATGCCACGAGGAAAACACCTGAGAAGAATTCTCAATAATTGGGAGCACACCCATTGGACAATCAACCTGTCAACACCCCCACTTTCTCACTCATTACTTACAATCATGGACATCAAAATGGCATCACGTCATGATTAGACTATCCAAACAAGAAGGTGGGAAAGGGAAGTAACTTCAGTTTAGTCATGAGCTCAGCAACCATCTGATCTGTTGGACAGTACTTCAAAAACACTTCACCTTTGTTTACAGTTGGTCTCACAAGATGTTTACTACCAACATGCTTGCATCTCTATTTACAGGATTCTTCTTTGATTGTCGTATTGATAATCATCAAAATGTTCAAGCAGCTGAATCAAGTACAAACATTCTTGAATAGTTGCAGCTAAAGCCATGTACTCACATGTCGACAGTAGATCTTCCAGGAAATCAGAGGACCGTTTTTACAGAGGCTAGTCCAATAACCAGAGGTACTGCGTCTGTCATTTGTGTCGCCTGCCCAATCTGCATCACTGTATGCCACCAAAGTAATCCTTCATCACTTCTCCTGTAGCATAGCCTCTTGTCATTTTTGCCTGTCAGATATCTCAGAACATGCTTTAGAGTTGTCCACTGTTCTTCTGTTGGCTCACTGAGACGGTCCGCTAACATCATAACTCTGATCAGGTCTAATGCATGAGGTAAGGTATATTAGACTACCTACAGCCTCTCTCCTGGGGTCGCTCATCATTTTACCCTCGTCGGTGTAATACAAGTGATTCACAAGGTGTTGACCAGGGGTCCGTTTCAAGAAGCAGGTTTTGTTGGAACTCTGAGTTCCTGAACTCCAAATTCAGCAGAACTCTGAGTTTTCGGTTTCAGAAAGAGAGATAACTCAAACCCGTGAAAGTGGGTTAAACCAAGCCCGTTTCAAGAAGCGGGTTAAGATGAACTCAGAATCAATCACTGTGGCAACTGAGTCTGTGAACGTAACCTGGTCTGGAGCAGGTTTTCTTCAGGAAACTTAGAGTTCTCTGTGGGTTTTTCTCCAAAAGATTCCTTGGGACTATTCAAATTTTATTCTTAGTAATCTTATAGGAAGAATTCACATTAGAGACGTCACGTTTCCACCAGCAGAAACTAAATGACATGTCCATTCATAGAGGATCATGTAGAAGGAGGCAGGATTAATCCAGAGGAAATGTTATTTATGTCTGGAGAGGATTGGAGTACACGAGTCGATTGATGCAGTTTCTACCATTCAGTTTTATTTGAGCGATATTATAAATATAAAGAGTTATTCCAGGGATTTGCTATTAATAATAAAAAGTTTTATTTTCATCATTTGAAACTCTTAACAATAGAAATTATGAAATTTCAAACACGGGGAAGGGATTTCAACTCATATTCTATGCTGCTATGCTGAGCACACGACTAGCATTAGCTCGAGCAACGCTGCTTCCGATTCTGACATTTTAAGTTCAATTCCCAGCTACGGCAAATCTTTTTTATGCCAAAAAAAAAAACAAAAAACCCTTTTCAGCGCATATTTTTAAGTCTTGAGAATTAAGTTTAAATAAATGCTTATTTTAACATATCTCAGGCAGCTACAGTGTTTTGTTTTAGCGTGCAGTGATATCCGTGTATGTGGTGGTGGGGGTGGGGGGTTGAGGAAAACAGTCATTCATGCGATTACAGAGATGACTGGTTAAATTATTAACAGATCAAGAACCATTCCTTACTTTACAAGTGACTAAATAACCTTCCTGATATTATTTATTCTCTATTTGAAATGATTCAAATGTAGACGTATGCATTAACTCTGCAGATGTTTTCTGTCTGTTTTATCGCTGCGGCTGGGTTTCTTTTCTGGTGGAAAATGTTCTTGTAGTCTCATATGCTTTAGGAACTTATCAATTTCCGTCGCCGGAAGTCTCAGGTGTTTTTTCCCGTTGCCATGGTGAATCGTGCTGTCTTTGCTCCATTGATCAGGGCTTTTAATGGTCGTGACGCTCGCACCTGATTCTGGTTCTAACAACTCAGAGTTGATTGAACCAAACATTTTCAGCTGTTCTGGAACCGAAAACTCTAAGTTTGAGAATTTTGAGTCCAGTGACTCTAAGTTCAGGTTTCAACTCTAAATTTGTTGAACCTGCTTCTTGAAACGGGCCTCTGGGTTTGCACCTCTCCAGCAGTTTATCAACAGAACTCTGTTGTGACATGGTCACTTCCCCATCACATTGATCAAAAGTGATACCCAGAAGAGTTTTTAGCTTGCCCAGATCTTTCATCTGGAATTTCTCAGAAAGTATCTCTTTGATAGTTTTTAAAACATTTTCATTACTGGCAGCTATGAGCAAATCATCAACCCATATCAATATTATTACTTTTTCATTTTCTGTTTCTCTCTTGTAAACACAAAGATCAACTGTTTTCACACAGGTAATCATGTAACCAATTTTACCTGATTGTTTGAACCCATGTAATGATTTTTCCAGTTTACACACAATCTCATTTGTCTCAGATTTTACATCATACCCCTCTGGCTGCTCCATGTAAATTTCAAAGGCGATTGGTGCATGAAGGTAATCTGTTTTAACATCCATCTGATGGAGGATCAAGCTTTCCTGGACAGCTTTCTGCATTAACACTCTCACACTGGTAAGGTTAACAGTAGGAGAAAAGTTTCTCCATAGTTTCCTCCCATCTCCTGACTGTATCCCTTGGCGACATATCGGGCCTTATATTTGTCAGAACCATCGGCGTTAGATTTAATTGCATAGACCCATCTACCCCCCACTGTTTTCTTGCCCTCAGGCAGAGTGGTCAGAGTAAATGTATTGTTCTCTTTCAATGATTTCATCTCTTCATTCATTGCATCCATCCACTCTTTTGAGTTGGATGAAGTCACAGCCTCTGTGAAAGTTTGAGGCACATTTGAAACCATCTTATAACAATAATCAATGTTAGATAGATAGATAGACCTTTATTGTCATCATCGAAAGGACAATGAAATTGCAGCAACCGTTCCAGTGCAAGAAGTAGCATAAAAAAATACAAGACATAATGTAAAATACGATATAAGTTTAAAAAATATGTAGAAAAAATTATATAGAAAAATTATATACAATGAACCGAACCTGGTAAGTAAATGTTGTCCCTTTTAGTTTCCAGACTGTGTGCAGTTATGTGCAAAAAAAAGCGAGGAATTTAAATAACTGGATTTACATATGTATATGTACATAGCAGAATATAAATATATGAACATATCAGACATCATGTACAGAGTGTCGAGCAGTTATCTGTGTGAGTTGGAGTTCAGCATGGATACTGCTCTTGGAAAGAAGCTGTTTTTCAGTCTGTTTGTTTTTGTTTTGATGCCTCTGTAGCGTTTTCCAGAGGGCATCAGGGCAAACAAGTCCGAACCGGGTGTGAACTGTCTTTGATGATGTTTTTAGCTTTGCTGAGACACCGTGCAGAGTAGATGTCAGCCAGGGGAGGGGAGGGGCATCCTATGATCTTCTGCGCTGTCTCAACCACTCTCTGGAGCCTCTCCTTGTCCGCGACGGTGCAGCTGCCGAACCATACTGTCATGCAGTATGTGAGCAGGCTCTGGATGGAGGATTGGTAGAAGGTCAGCAGCAGGTTGGTGCAGAGACGGTTCTTCCTGAGGACCCTCAGGAAGTGCAGACGCTGCTGAGCCTTTTTGATGACGGCTGTGGTGTTGGCTGTCCAAGAGAGGTCCTCTGAGATGAGGACGCCGAGGAACCTGATGGTGCGGACCCTCTCCACAAGCTCGCCGTTGATGTGTAGGGGGGCGGGGTCGGTGCTCTGCTTCCTGAAGTCCATGATGACCTACCTGGTCTTTTTGGTGTTCAGAGTGAGGTTGTTCTCTCAAGACCAGGTTGCCAGCTTCAGGATCTCCTCCCTGTAGGCAGACTCCTCCCCTCTGGAGATAAGTCCAACCACTGTGGTGTCGTCGGCTAATTTTATGATCCGGTTATTATGGTGGGCTGGACTACAGTCGTAGGTGTAGAGGCAGTATAGCAGAGGGCTCAGCACACAGCCCTGAGGGGAGCCGATGCTGAGAGTGCAGGTGGAGGAGAGGTGGGGGCCGAGTCTCACAGCCTGTGAGCGGTCTGAGAGGAAGTTGTAGATCCAGTTGCATGTGGGGGGAGGATGCCAAGAGTGGCTAGTTTCTCTGTGAGAAACTAGCCACTGTTGATCTGTGCCTGATCACTCTCCACCCCATAAAACTCTGGTCTTCTTCTCTGTCTACTAGGATATCTCCTCTCTCTACTCCGAGTATCCGGAGAGAGTGATTCTGCCTTGACTTCAACTGTCTGTGCATTTATCTGACTTGAGCTTAACCCACTCTCTGCAATGTCACACTGCTTGGGTTTGTCTGGATCAAGTCTGGTTGTACTATGCTGCACAACATCATCAGACTCATAGTAAGTCTCATGTCTCCCAACATTAGACATAAATCTCACCAGTCTGTGTTTCATCACTTTTCTACTGTCAGGATAGAAGACCATATAGGCTGGACTGTTCTTATCATACTCAACAAAAATGCCTTTGTCAGATCTTGAATCTAATTTCTTCACGTACTGTCTATAAGCATAGCACAGTACCAAAAATCTGCATCCTGGACACATTGGGTCTCCTTCCGGTCAACATGAAATAAGGTGTCTGTCTGGTGCGGTTGTTTTAACACCTGTTCCTCTCCATTGCTGCTGTCTGGACTGCATACGGCTACAGCTCCTTGGGTAACTGGCTTTCCAAGAGTATACATCTAGCCATGTCAAACAGAGTCCTCCAATTGCGTTCAGCCGTACCATTCTGGTGTGGTGAGTATGGTGCTGATGTTTCATGCCTAATCCTATTCTGGCGGAGTAGTGCTTGGTAACCCTGTCCAGTAAATTCAGTACCATTATCAGATCTGATACATTTAACGATACCAAATGGAGCTACTTCAGTTAGGAACCTCTCTGTAGCTTCCACAGTCTCACTTTTGTGCTTTAAAAAATACACAAACACTGCAGTGGAATAGTCATCAGAAAAGGAAAGTGCATACCTACAGTATAACCTTCTCAGGACTCTGGGTTAATGGGACCTGCCAAGTCAGTATCTACCAACTCTAATGCTAATTTTGCTCTCACATCAGACTTCCTGTTCCTAGTCTGAATGAATTTACCTTGAACACACACTTCACATTGCATAGACTTTGGTACTTTACCCTTAATTTACACGCCATCAACAATACTCTCCAATTTGATCCTGGATTCAACTGGATCCAGTGGAGTGAAGCTAACACAGGAGTGATGTGTTCTCTTCTGCTAGTTCCTGCTAACAATCTGGCTGCTGCATCTGAACAAGATGAAAACTTTTTAAAGAACTTTTAGAGCAGGCTATTAGTAAAGAGTTACAGTAATCCAGTCTAGACGTAACAAATGCATGGATGAGTTTTTCAGCATCACTTTTAGATAACATATTTCTGATCCGAGATATATTGTGAAGGTGAAAGAATGCAGTTCTACAAGCTTGTGATCTGTGAGCCTTAAATGATAAATCCTGGTCGAATAAAACCTCCAAGTTTCTGACTGTAGAATTGGAGGAAATATTTACACCATCCAAGGAGATTATCTGATCTGAGAGATCATCTCTCAGGTGTTTAGGGCCCAGGATAATGACCTCAGGAGGTCATTAATCATCATCCAGGACTTAATGTCTCTGATACAGGAATTCAGTTTCTCTAGGTGGTCATTCTGGTCTGGTTTAATGGATAAATACAGCTGCGTATCATCTGCATAACAGTGGAAATTAATGCTATGTTTCCTAATTATGTTTCCTAAGGGCAGCATGTAAAGCACGAACAGGATGGACCCAAGAACTGAGCCCTGAGGAACTCCGTAGCTAACTCGAGTACAATGAGAAGACTGTCCATTTACATGAACATCTAACCAGTGCAGTTTCAGTGCTGTGGTGAGGTCTGAAACACAACCATGAAGGTGGAGAGCCTCACATCTTTACACAAACACAAACATGAACTGAAGATTTTAGAAGAAAAGAATCTCCTCCAGTTTGTCAGGATTCAGTTTGTTCTTCTGTCTGATCTCCTTCTGCCTCCTGTGGTCACTCGGGTTAGTGCAACAGTTGGTACTTCCTGGTTTGTCACAGTTGGTAATGGAAGGTGCAGATGGGGGTGCTGCATTTGAGGACCGGTTTAATGCTGGGACAGCTGAGCTCTCAGGAAGAGAAGTTTCCTCTGCAGCTGCTGACGCAGCGTCCGTCTTCCTGTGAGCGTCAGCAGCTCAGGGTGGAAACCAGCATGTCGACACCAGGAGCGCATTACTCACACGCGCACGCACGCGCACACGCACCCACACACGCCGGTTTGAGAAATTCAGGAAAGTTTCTGCTCTGATCCTGGAGCTGCAGGAAGAGGAGAAGACTCTTCCTGGTTCATCAGAGGTCAGAGGAGGTGCAGCTCCTCCTCCAGACCGTCCAGGAGGATCATCTCAGCTTAGAATGAAGGACCACTGATGATGATGATGATGAAGAACGTTTCCCACACCTTGGTTTTTACCTGTCCAATCAGAGAACAGCTCTCCTCCAGCTGCCTCAGAACCACGGAGAGGTCCAAACCCCCCGAACCGTCCGAACCGTCCGGTCTGGTTCTCTTCTGCTCAGTGACTCTTCACAAAAGAAACTTTCTTCCCACAATTCCTCAGGAGTTGACCGGAAATGTAGGAAATAACTTTATTTAAAAGTTTTCCATCGTGACGTCACAGAGTCAGTGTTGAACAGCGCAAACGCAGGTGAGCGGTCACGTGCCTTACCTGGCTGGTGACGCACGCAGCCTACGAGCTTCGTAACTCCGGGTTTTATCGTGACTCGGTCTGACAGGAAAACCCCGCGGACACGCGCGTGCGCGCGCGGTGGGCGCCCATAAAAGCCCGAGTCCGGCCCCGATGGAAGCCGAAGGAGAAGCTGCGGAGCCGCACGGACAGACATGCACTGCTCCACAGGTAGGTGTCCACCTGGACAGGGGAGGGGGCGGGGACCCCGCGGACCCCCTGCTGACACTCTGACCCCCCCCAGCTCTGATCCTGCTGCGCGGCTTCCTGTTCGCGGCCGCGGTCACGGCAGCTCCCGGCGCCCCTCCCTCCTTCCGGGAAGCGGTGGAGGGCGCGAGGACTCTGGTGGGGAAGATCCTGGAGGGGCTCCCCCCCGCCTACAGCGCCGCCGTCAGCGCTCAGGTAAGTGTGCTGTGATTGGCTGCGCTCCTGTAGCCCAGGTGTCTGACAGCAGCTGCTCTTCAGGGCTTCGCTCTGGACCCCCCCGTCCAGAACCTGAACCTCCACCTGCTGACCCTGTCTCTGCACATCCCCGCCCCCCCGGTCCTGAAGCCCGTCTCGGAGAGCTTCCCGCTGGTAGGTCTGCACGGGGGGGGGGGCAGATGGAGCGTTCTGGGGTAAAGGGGGTGTTTGTGCTCCCTGCAGGACACCTGTGTGAGCCGCATGGTGGAGGGGGTCCAGCTGCACCAGAACCTGCTGGCGGTTCTGTCCGGCAGGCTGTCCGGTTTGGAGGAGCTGAAAGCGGATCTGCGGGACCTGCTGGCCCACATCATGAAGGTACCGCCCACACCTGCACGCGCACACGCCCCGCCCCCCTCTCCATGGGTCACCGCCACCTGTCTTTCAGCTGAAGGAGGCGGCTCTGATCCAAGGCGACGTTCCGGAGCAGAACCGCGGTTCGGACCTGGAGGCTCGGCTCAGCGACAGCTACACGGTCCAGGTGGCGGCGCACGCGGCGCTCGCGCAGCTGCGCTCCTTCTGCCGCGACCTGAGCCGCAGCTTCAGAGCGCTCGCCGTCTACAGGCCACGCCTCTGACGCAAGCCCCGCCCACTCCCAGCCCCGGTGAAGAGGCTGTCAAGGAAGGATCAGAGGAGCTGCAGGAACACGTCCTTATCTCCCGAGATCTGGAGGAGATCTGGAGGAGATCAGGAGGAGATCTGAAGGAGATCTGGAGGAGATCAGGAGGAGATCTGGAGGAGATCAGGAGGAGATCTGGAGGAGATCTGGAGGAGATCTGGAGGAGATCTGGAGGAGATCTGGAGGAGATCAGGAGGAGATCAGGAGGAGATCTGAAGGAGATCTGAAGGAGATCTGGAGGAGATCTGGAGGAGATCTGGACCATCGCGCCGCCAATCAGAGGAGGGATCAGCAGCAGGAATGCGGCCGCAGGACGAACCCGCCAAAACTCTCCAGGAGAAGAAGGAGGAGAGGGAGGAGGGAGGATCCGCAGGTCTGGACCTGCTGGGACTGCCAGCAGCACCTCCTGCTCCAGAGGAGGAGGCGCGGAGCGTCAGCAGCACCTCCTGCTCCTACTGTTCCAGAGGAGGAGGCGTGGAGCGTCAGCAGCACCTCCTTCTCCAGTCCTGCTCCTCCTGCTACATTGGAGGTGACACGAAGGAGGAGGTGGGAGGGTCAGCACCTCCTGCTGTTCTCAGAGGAAAACGTTCCCGACTGTAAGCTTTATTGTGAAAGGGCAGCAGGAATGTTTCTGATTCCTTTGTGGGTTGATCTGATCCTCATAGACTCTTACTTTGAAACTCTTGTTACTATTTATAGAAATATTTATCGACTTTATTTATGAAGCTTTTATTTATTGATGAATATTTATGGATTATTTATTGAGCCTTTGTGATGATGTAAATGCTTCATGATCACATCAGAGTTTATATTAAATGTTTTGGATCAAACCTCCTTCCTGTGTTTTGTTTCAAAATAAAAGCTTTCCAGTAATTCACATCAATGCAGCAGAATTCTGGTGGATTCTAAAGATCTGAAACCGGTTCCATCAAGATCTTCACTTCCTGTGAAGGAGGGAGAGGAGGGGAGGAGGAGGGGAGGAGAGGAGGGGAGGAGGAGAGGAGAGGAGGAGGAGAGGAGGAGGAGAGGAGGAGAGGAGGAGGGGAGATCTCTGGGATCTAACCCTGGGCCCCTCTGACCCCTAAGGCCCCCTGAGCATTAACAGTTGCTGTCTGTCCCATTCAAACCAGACTCTCTCCTGTCATGAAAGTATCTCCCTGGATAAAGGACAGTATCCGGCGTCTGAAACGTCCTGCAGAAAGGTTGAGCGTTTATGGAAGAGAAGTCACCTGCATGTTCATCTCCTTTATCTGAAAGATCTTTTAGATTCTCTTCATAAAGCTGTCAGAGGTGTGAGGCCTGCAGAGATCTCTTTCTAAAAGCAGAGGAGATCCTGTTGTGAGGCCTCGTCCACCTGATGTTCACATCCACTCAAATGAAGATTGTGTCACACAGCTGGTTCTGGTTCTGGTTCTGGTCCAATCCCACCTCGGCCTGTGATTTTAGACACACAGCTGGTTCTGGTTCTGGTTCTGGTCCTATCCCACCTCGGCCTGTGATTTTAACACACAGCTGGTTCTGGTTCTGGTTCTGGTTCTATCCCACCTCGGCCTGTGATTTTAGACACATTCTCACCTGATCTGGTCAGATTAGTGGGATCAATGAAGTCATCCTCCTGCTCCCTCCATGTGTCACCAACACCTTTGCTTATTGGTCCCTGCGTCCTGTCAATCATTAACTCCTCCCTCATCTTTCCTGGGCTTGACCCCTCCCCCCTTGACCCCTCCCCCCTGACATCCTGATGCAGAAACTGCTCCGAGCTTCTGCTGACCTCCAGTTCAAAGATCATGAATTTAGTTTAAATGCTGCAGATTTGGTCATTAGTTCAAAACATGAGAAGATTAGTGTAAAAATGTTCATTTATCTTTAACATGACTGAATACATAAACATGAACAACTGAGAGAAATGAGACATTTTCACCATGAAATGAAAGAGATGATCTGAAAATGTAACATTTACTGAGATGAAACCAGAGATGAACATCAGAATCTGTTTTGATCATTGTTGAGAATTATGGAGATAAATGGATCAAACAGCCTTTACCCCCCCCCCCCCTCCCCCTCGCGGCTCCAACTGATTTGATTGTTTTAAATCTAACCAGCAGGTGGAGCTGTACCCCCTCAAAAGGGATATATATATATATATTTAATCTTAATCCATTTTGGGGTTAGAATCGGTGTAAACTGTAAGTAAATAAGAGCTTTACCCCCCCCCCCTCCCCCCCTCATTCTGCTGAGTCGTTGAGAGTCCGGCAGCATTCTCATCTGCAGCTTCAACATGAACTACAACTCCCATGATGCCGGTGTTCAGACCTGGCTGCAGCACCCTGTCTGTGCCGTCCCATGAAGCTCTGGGAGTTGTAGTCCTGGAGGACCAGCTGACAGCATAACGACGTGGACAGAGGTGAGTCTGCTCTTCATCACTTCCTGCTCCTCCTAAAGACGGCCGAGAGTCGGATCATCATCCTCCACGCTGAAGGACAGCTGCGCTGGGAGTGTGTGTGTGTGTGTGTGTGTGTGTGTGCGTGTACACGTGGGGGTGGGTGTACACGTGTGTGTGTGTGTACACGTATGTGTGTGTGTGTGTGTACACGTGTGTGTGCGTGTACACGTGTGCGTGTACGTGCGGCTGTGTTCTGCCGTGGTCAAGCTCTCGTCTTCATCTTCTTCTGGGTTCTGAACAGATTCTGCTGAGTCATGGCTGTGAGCCTGGAGGACCTGGACTGTGAGTTTGGTGAGTTGCAGACGTGGCCCTCGAGGTCAGAATGTTGATCTGTGATGAAAATCCACCGAGCAGCAGATCATCTTCATTTAATCTCTGAACACCTGTGGGCAGGTGTTGCGTGTGGTCACACACACGCTTATGTGACAATACTCTGTAATACTGACCAGATTCAGTAAAAAGATTAGCTGTGCTAAATCCACCAAAACATGAGAGCAGACTGAACCGGAACAGGAGTGAATCTGGATTAGATGTTGATCTGGATCAGGTTTTCCTGCTGAAACCTGGATCAGAAAACGTGAGGGTCTCTGACCCTCGAGGTCGGTTAGAAAACATGTAAGGTCTCTGGCCCTCGAGGTCGGTTAGAAAACATGTAAGGTCTCTGGCCCTCGAGGTCGATTAGAAAACATGTAAGGTCTCTGGCCCTCGAGGTCGGTTAGAAAACATGTAAGGTCTCTGGCCCTCGAGGTCGGTTAGAAAACATGTAAGGTCTCTGGCCCTCGAGGTCGGTTAGAAAACATGTAAAGTCTCTGGCCCTCGAGGTCGATTAGAAAGCATGAGGGTCTCTGACCCTCGAGGTCGGTTAGAAAACATGCAGGTCTCTGACCGTAGCTCCTCCCACACGCAGCGGGACACTCCAGATGACGAACACATCTGTGGACAGGATCCGTTTGGGTGTGCATGCAGCTGGATCCATGTCTGGCTGATGACGATGACGATGGTGATGAAGATGCAGACACCTGCTGTGTTTCAGACCTGAACGCCGCCGTCCCAGAAACAGAACTGTTGGACAACAGCATCCAGAAAGGCAAAGCGCAGCTGTCAGTCAAAACCCGCCGCAGCCGCCTCTCCACGTCTAACCGTCATGACGGCGCCGTCTCCGTGGAGGGAGATGACCGCCACGACAGGAAGGTACAGCACCTGACAGGTGGTGGGAGGGGCTTTGAACCAGCTCATCTGAACTATCACTGTGTTCCTCAGGAAAGTCCTCGGCAATGTGCCCACTCACCTCTCCACCTGATTCCAGGCTCCTCCCCCTTCTCTGAGTCATCTCAAAGCCCCGCCTTCTTTTTTGAATCATCGTCGGTGAGTAGAAAGAGTTCGGAGATCAATGTTTTTTAAGGTAAAAACCCACGAGAACCTCCTTCTGTCTCAGAGGGCTCGCTCTCCTGAAAACAGAGGCACACCATTGGCTGCACCACAGAGGGGGCGGTACCATCAACTGACCAATGCCACGTCTCAGGAGGCCCTGGTTTCCCCCAGCAGCTCCCAGAAGTCCCGCCTCTCCTCTGACGGCTCACCTGTGTACCTGAGGAGGAGCAAATGGCCGGAGGCTGACGGTGATGCGGGTTACACACAGGCACCAGCCAACCGCGCAGGTCCAAAACATCTGCCGTTCTGTTTCAGTTCTGGTGTCAGACGGAGACGGTGCCGGGGATCCGGGCGGTCCGGCTGTCGTCTTTGACAAGAAGACAAAGCGGCGCTTTCTGGATCTGGGGTGAGACGCTGCAGGAGGTGCTGGTCCAACGGTTCTAGATTCTGATGAGGTCATGAAGGTTAACACACGTATGTTTGTGTGGACACGGACCAGCAAAGAAGGACTTCACTGCCCGATTATTTAAAGAGTCAAAGTTCAGGAGGTTCTGAAGACATGACTGTTGGGCTGAATCCGGCCAGCAGGTTCTGGTAGATGAGAACAGGGCTGTGATTGGTCCCTGAGTTTGGTGACAGAGACTCTGATGTGGATGAACCTCAGAGGAGAAACATGAAGACTTGGGGGGGGGCTCCAGATAAGTGGCATCACATCAAAGGGTTTGGGTCAAAAGTTCTGAATAAAAACCAAACATTTCTCACATTAATGTTGAGTTTTAATGTGGAGTCCGAGACAGAGGCTCCCTGTGGGACCTGTCCCGTCCAGCGATGGAGCGCTGAGGCCCACGCTCAGAGGAGAGACGACATGAGGTCACACAAACCTGGAGCCTTATCCTCTCGTCTCATCTTTATCGGACCAACGTTCCATCGGCGATCCGGACCTTTCAGCTGGGACGTTCTGCACACGTGAACCCAAACCTTCACGGTGGTCTCCTCCTTCTTCTCTTAGAGTGACACTTCGCCGTTCGTATATCAGAGTGAGGAAGGACAAGTCCAACAGGCTTTCTGTGGCCAGCAGGTGAGTGTGGCTTCTTCAGAACTTTCTTCCCATCTGGTCCTAGAACTTGCTGGATCTGTCTTAATGTCCTCCTTTCTCAGAGAACCCTCAGAAAGTCCCTCTCGGTCATCTGGATCTCTGGTTTCTTTCTCATGGTTCACTGAAGGAAGGGGATCCTTCTCGTCTTCCGGGACTCCGCCCAGCTCACCCAGAACTGCGTTACTGAGCTTCGATAAGCCCCGCAGGTCCCAGTCC
Organism: Oryzias javanicus; assembly: GCA_003999625.1. Taxonomy (NCBI): domain Eukaryota; kingdom Metazoa; phylum Chordata; class Actinopteri; order Beloniformes; family Adrianichthyidae; genus Oryzias; species Oryzias javanicus. The sequence continues at coordinate 27,993,709 of CM012444.1, forward strand.
CAGGTACCAACAAGGCCGACACGGTTTGCATCTCTGCAACTGACTTTGATGTAATTTGAACTTCACCGAGATGAGCGGAGCGTTGCAGTTCCCAGTGTCCCCTGGTGGGGGCGGCGTGCGGTGGAATCAGGAGTTATAAACCTGAAACCCTCAGAATCCTCAGAAGCTCAGAGGCTGCAGGTCTGCCTGAAGGATGAGAGCTCCTCCTCTGTCTCCTCCTGCAGGAGTCAGCTCTCAGTGAGGAGTTCTCTGCTCCTCACACCTCATCCTGCTCCAACTCTCCCTCTACTCTTGACCCATGCAAGTCCTCCCATCAGTACCAGACTCTGTCTCCATCCTCCGATGAGGTAACTCATCCTAACACACCTGTGAGTCTTTGAAAAAGCTCTCCCCAGAACTCACTCCTCCTCCACCTCCTTCTCAGCCCTGGGATGCGGCCTCCTCGTCGGTATCCTCCTGGACTCCTCAGCAGGTCTGCCAGTGGCTGAAAGGCCTCAACATGGAGCAGTACGTGGCAGAATTCATGGCCAAAGACGTCGATGGAGAGCAGTTGTTGCAAATGAATGGAAGCAGGTTGAAGGTGAGCATGAAGCTGCTCCAGGTTTCTGGCAGGACGGACCTTCTCCAGATGTGTCCTCTCTCTGCAGGGTCTGGGCGTGCTCAGTTCATCCGACCGCGGCGTGCTGAAACAACACATCAAAGACGTGCAGACGGCGGCCATGAAGGAGAGAAAAGCTCTGGACAAACTGGAGAAAAAGAAGGAGAAGCAGCGGAAGAAAGAGCAGGAGCAGCGCCGAAACTGAGGCGGGGGGGGGGGGGATCAGGGAGGGGGCTAGAAGGGTAGGAAGAGGGATAGCGGAGGCTAACCAGGAGTGAGAGTTCTGCTGAATAAAGAGCCTCGTGCATCTTCTGGACTCGGTTCTGCTAAAGTCCTGACTTGTTTTTGTTTTGCTACGTCAGCATTTCTTTCTGTTTTAGCAAATAAAAAAAGTTGTTCTGGTCAGAAGTTGGACAAAGTCGATCATCAGGGTGTCCTGGTGCCGTCGGAACCGATTGCTGCACAGAGATCCAACTACAGAACACGGGTCCAGATCACGGAGGCCAATCCAAATCCAGTACCCCTTCAAGAGACACCAACTAGGCCTGGTCCTCCGAACGGCTCAGTGACTGGTACCGGGCCGCGGGCGGAGGGACACGCCCCCATCATTCACTGGACTGACCTCCTCACTGAGTCCGCACCAGCGCGGCGCCTCTCACCATATGCGAGTCCAGAATGCTAGAATCCAACCCGTCTGGAGGGCCGAGTTTCAGTCCAGTGTGTGTGGAGGTCAGCCCAATTGTGTTTAGTGGTACCTTGAACCGCCCACAAGTTCTGGCTGCTTCCTTTACAGACAGGTGATGTTCCAAGTCCCAAAAGCAAAGTTCATGACTGGGACTTGGACCACTGAAGCACCCGCCACTTAAACCGACGTTGGTCCTTTAGAACTTCCTGAGTGTGATCCAAACTGGATCTGACTTGGGCTTGTGGGAAGAACTCTGAGCAGCTCACCGTGAGCCCGTGCCGGACCTCAGAGTGCGGTCCCGGTGACGTCAATCCGAGGAACGCCGCTGAATCCTAAAGTTCTGAACCGCTCTTGGCGGCCTGTCATCTCGGACCTGTCTGTCATGGGAGACTTCTCCGGTTCTGAACCGTTCTTGGCGGGCCTGTCATCTCGGACCTGTCTGCCATGGGAGACTTCTCCGTTCTGAACCGCTCTTGGCGGGCCTGTCATCTCGGACCGGTCTGCCATGGGAGACTTCTCCGGTTCTGAACCGCTCTTGGCGGCCTGTCATCTCGGACCTGTCTGCCATGGGAGACTTCTCCGGTTCTGAACCGCTCTTGGCGGGCCTGTCATCTCGGACCGGTCTGCCATGGGAGACTTCTCCGGTTCTGAACCGCTCTGGGCGGCCTGTCATCTCGGACCTGTCTACCATGGGAGACTTCTCGGTTCTGAACCGCTCTTGCGGCCTGTCATCTCGGACCTGTCTCCCATGGGAGACTTCTCCGGTTCTGAACCGCTCTTGGCGGGCCTGTCATCTCGGACCTGTCTGCCATGGGAGACTTCTCCGGTTCTGAACCGCTCTTGGCGGGCCTGTCATCTCGGACCTGTCTGCCATGGGAGACTTCTCCGGTTCTGAACCGTTCTTGTTGGCGGGCCTGTCATCTCGGACCTGTCTGCCATGGGAGACTTCTCCGGTTCTGAACCGCTCTTGGCGGGCCTGTCATCTCGGACCTGTCTGCCATGGGAGACTTCTCCGGTTCTGAACCGCTCTTGGCGGGCCTGTCATCTCGGACCTGTCTGCCATGGGAGACTTCTCCGTTCTGAACCGCTCTTGGCGGGCCTGTCATCTCGGACCTGTCTGCCATGGGAGACTTCTCCGGTTCTGAACCGCTCTTGGCGGGCCTGTCATCTCGGACCTGTCTACCATGGGAGACTTCTCCGGTTCTGAACCGCTCTTGGCGGGCCTGTCATCTCGGACCCTGTCTCCCATGGGAGACTTCTCCGGTTCTGAACCGCTCTTGCGGGCCTGTCATCTCGGACCTGTCTGCCATGGGAGACTTCTCCGGTTCTGAACCGCTCTTGGCGGGCCTGTCATCTCGGACCTGTCTGCCATGGGAGACTTCTCCGGTTCTGAACCGTTCTTGGCGGGCCTGTCATCTCGGACCTGTCTGCCATGGGAGACTTCTCCGGTTCTGAACCGCTCTTGGCGGGCCTGTCATCTCGGACCTGTCTGCCATGGAGACTTCTCCGGTTCTGAACCGCTCTTGGCGGGCCTGTCATCTCTCGGACCTGTCTCCCATGGGAACTTCTCCGGTTCTGAACCGCTCTTGGCGGGCCTGTCATCTCGGACCTGTCTACCATGGGAGACTTCTCCGGTTCTGAACCGCTCTTGCGGGCCTGTCATCTCGGACCTGTCTGCCATGAGACTTCTCCGGTTCTGAACCGCTCTTGGCGGGCCTGTCATCTCGGACCTGTCTACCATGGGAGACTTCTCCGGTTCTGAACCGCTCTTGGCGGGCCTGTCATCTCGGACCGGTCTGCCATGGGAGGTGTAGCTTTTGCTGTTGTCACTCTGGTCTTTCTTTGGATTCCATTCTTTGTTTCAAGTTAAAGTGGTTTTAAAAACACGAGTTCACGGGTCTTGCTTCCCCTCCACAGTCTGCATGACCTTTAGTCCGTCTTGAAGAATCGACTTTAGCTTCCATCGTGGTCGCACAGCCCACTGAAACAAAGCAACCCGACGTGAACGGCTGGAGCAGCGCAGAAAGACGGCCAGCAGAGGGCGACATGGATCACCTCTGGGGATCAGGATATGAGGTCAGGAAGAGGAGGACAGGCTGGGACTGGCAGCTCGGAGGAGGCGGAGCCACAGAAACCTGTTTGATCCACAATGAAGTCAGAAGAGAAAAAGTGGTCATGATGGCCGGTCGCTCTCTGACTGAAGGTAAGGAGGCCCCCCCGACCCTCCTGTGTGTGTGTGTGGGTGTGTGTGTGTGTGTGTGTGTGTGTGTTCTGCTCTCTTGTTGACTTGAACAGTGTTTTTTCTGTCGGCTCAGCTTGGTGGGACGTCATGTTGTGTCTGTATTACAGGGTGAAACTATAAAAACTCACCTTTGGTCGAAGCAGGTGCTGTGTGAAGGTGTGTGGGCGTGCAGGTATGTGCCTGTGGAGGGGCGTAAGGAGAATGTCCGGGTTTGAAACTGGGACAAACCTGAAGAGTGTTTATAGCAGACAGGAAGAGACGCAAAAGACCAGAGAAGTTCTGTTTCATCTGAATCTGAACACACAAACGCTGGAACCGACCAGCACAAGAACCCAAACGTCTGTTTGAGAAGATGATGGTTGATGACAAGAGTAGACAGAGAAGCTAAACCCTCACAAACACCAGATGTTACAGTTCACTAGAACGTTTGTGAGTCGAGTGTTGTGCGTCGATGAAGACGTGTCGGCGCCCGCACACTCTCAAGAACAAACACCGGGACGTCAACTCCCATCAGTGTCCCGGCTCCAGTCAGACGTTGAATTTCCGTGTGTGAACCGGACCCTCTTCCTTTTGAACGGGTCAAGTTCTGTTGGAACCAGTTCAGAGTTTGAGGCTGTCATTAAGCTACCAGATGTTTCTCAGAACATTTCAACGTCTCTGACTCTTCAGAATACTTTGATTTGGCCTCATGGATCCAGAACTTCATTTCTGCTGGTGAACAAACAGATGATGGAACCGCTCAGTACCAGACAGAACCTGACCCGCCAGATGGCTAAAGGACCCAGACCCTGCTGTGGTTCCTGAAGCTGAATCTTTGACCAGCCTCTCCTGTCAGAGACACCCGTCCTGAGCGGAGCGTGGACATGAGTTCTGCAGAACCCTTCAGGACAGACCTCCACCTTCCTCACGGCATTCCCTCCAGGAGCTGTGACCCCTCCCCCCTCACCATGACCACACCCACGCTTGGCTATAGAACAAATGTTGGACTTTTGACTGGCTACAAGCCTCATGATGTCACATGACAACTTTCTGCAGGACCCCCCCCACCACTCCAATTTGTCTTAGTCCTGATTACCAAATATGTGTGCACATGTGTTTGTGTATGTGTGTGCACAACAGCCCAGTGGTCCTGTGGTAGAGTGTCTGTCCTGGAACTGGGAACCAACCCACAATGGGTGATTCCAAAAGGACTACCAAAAACAACATCTCCTTGATTTGAACTCTGGAAGGTGGTGGTGGTGGGGGGGGGGGGGGGGGGGCATGTGTGTCATTGTTTGTGTGAGTGTGTAGAATTGTATATGTGTGTTACTGTGAACCTGTGTGTGCATCAGTGTTTGTGAGTCTGTCCTAGTGTTACATACCAGCCCAGCAGAGTGGGAGGGGCTTAGCAACAGGCAAACACAGTCAGGGAGGGGGGGTGGGGAAGGCTGCATTCCAGTCTGTTTCTGACACCTGAGACACCTGAGCAGGTGTGTCTGCTCTTGAGCGTCTGAACACAGTCCTGTTGGATGTGTGGTTCCTGATCTGACCCCCCCCCGGAGCCATTCAGTCAAATGGGGAGACAGAAAGTTTGATCTGAGTGTGGATTTGAACTGCAGTTCCAGTGAAGGGTGTGAAACAGTCCAGCGTGAAGCAGGACGCGAACCCGCGTGGAGCACGGGCTCGGGCTGGAGTCGCACTGACTCGGCGACCTTCACTCCACGGGCCATCGGGCTCCCAAACTGTGGAGATAAGAGTGCAGTCTGAAGCTCTGTAGGACCCCCCCATTGTTCCTCCACAAAGGCAGGAAGGAGCGCAGCGGCACCCTGAGGGGGCGGCGGGCGCGGCGTGGACGGGGCGAGGCTTTCAGACAGGAAGAGCCAGCATTTCCCTCCACAAACAGAGCCAGCCTCCTGCCATTGTTCTGCGCTTGTGTCCGACCGTCACCAACCGGGTCAGAACGTCCTCCATGATCTGCAGGCTACCAGCTAGAACTCAGCAGACATCATTGGGTCATGGTGCTCCCAGAACCGGGTCGCCACAGTCCGTCCAGCTCAGTTCCAACGGTTCTGACACACTTTTCCTCCGTCCTTTGTCTGGCTGAAAAAGAAACGGATCCGTTTCCCTCTTTGACCCGGTATTGACCCGTTTGAGGAGCAGAACCGATTTCTGTGGATCCAGTCAGAAAAGGATCATTTCACATCCTTTTAGGGAGCTCTTTTCTTTCCCTCCAGGTCTTCAGCTGCACGCTGGTGCAGTGGTTAGCCCTCTTTCCTCACAGCAGGAAGGTCCTGGTTCGAGTCCGGGGGGGGGGTTTCCCCTGTGCACGTGTGTCTCCAGCTTCCTCCCAAACAAACTTCATAGGTTCTAAATAGCTCCTAGGTGTGAAAGTGATGTGACTGACAGACTGGAGACCTGACCAGGACCTGGGTTAGGCTTCAGCACCCCCATGACCCCGATAGGGACAAGGCGGTTGATCTTCAGAGTCCTGTCCAGCATTGATGGATCAGATGTAGCTGAGAGTTCAGCTTCTCATGGGACACTCCAGGTGGAGGTGACCCGCATGAATCTGCAGTTTCTTTTAGTGCCCCTCCGGTCATCTTCCCAGCTATTCTTCAAGTGTTGTTAGGATGAAGCCGTTTTTAACCAAAGGACATAGTTTCTGCAGAGCAGCAGGAGTTCATTACATATTCTGCTAGCTTACATCCCCTCACACCTCAACATAACATGACATTGTTCTTATCCAGTCATACCCTTTAGATCCTGATTCCATCTAAGACCAGAAAATAAGGACGTTCATGGATCTGTTAGTCTGTGATGGGATGCATCAGAGCTTGTGATCCATCTTGGGGTCAGAGGGTTGGGCCATGGCGGGATACATCCTGGACAGACCACGGTCAGTTTCATGGCCGCACAGTCACTCATGTACACCTAAGGTCAATGTAGAACAGGTAACAAACCCATGCAGCATGGAGGAGGCTAGAGAAACGGGGAGAACATGCTAACTACAGACAGAAAAAGTTCCCAGCCGGGGTTTGAACCGGGGCCTTCTCACTGTGAGGGAGAGTGCTAACCACTGAACACGGCCCGAATGCGCTTAGCATATTAGCTACATCTTTTTCAATGAGAGTTTTTCATCTACTCCTGATCCCCAACGATCTGAAGAAAGATTTTAACGTTAAATACCACGTTAAAAGCACCAAACATCAAACCAATGAGAGTTGGATCCAGCTGACGGCTTGTTTGTGGACTGTCTGTGGTTGTAGAGGGCGGTGAGCCTGGCGGGGAGCGTGTTGTTGAAGCTCAGACTTGTTTCAACATGAACTCAGCTGTCATTCCTGAAGGTTTCGGTTTGCCTGCAGCTGTGTGAAAACTCCGCAGGGGGAGGAGTCTCTATCAGAATTCTGCAGGTTTGTTTTTGACGGCGAAAAAGACGGAGGTATGGTGTAGGGGGAGTGGCCAGATCTGCAGATGGTAGATCAGGACTGCGACCCAGAAAGCTGCTGCTGGTCTACACTATTACACATGGAACACTCCCAGAAAGCAGAACCAGAGCTCACCTGGCTCAGAGCCCGGATAGACTTGATGGTTATTGGTGTACACCAGGGGTGGGCAATTGTTTTGACTCGTGGGCCACAAAGGGTTCTAAAATTTGGCATAAGGGCCGGACAAGGAGCAGATGGAAGGAGAGATTGGGTAATCAACCTCATAAACTAAAAAAAATAATACGGAATTTAGATAAAAACATGCTTTAATTTGGATTCAAATTCACATATATTCATTTAAAAACAGAAAATTTGGGAGTTTTAATTTCTAAATTTTGATTTTTGTCTCTTTTGGGTGATCCAATGGGTTGATGTTTTCAGAGAAAATGTCAACTCAAAGAAATGCTGCATTTATGTGGTGTAGGAATAATCCGAAAGATCACCATCTGACTCAGAAAGGAACACACACGAACGTCAGAGAAACAACACCATTCATGGGAAGAAACCAGAAATACAATGAAAATAAAACAATAATTAGGATTTTTGATTCAATGTATTTTAATTTGGAGGGCCAGATTAAATAGCTTAAGGGGCCACATGTGGCCCCCGGGCCGTAGTTTGCCCACCCCTTGTGTACACCTTCATTCACGACTAGGGCTGGGAATCTCACGATTCACGATACATGGCTCACGATTCCGATAGTATCTCCATATGGCTGACATTGCAATAATCAATATATTACCTTTGTAATATATACATATTTTTAAATGTATGTTTTTATGTTTTTCAAAACCTTTTTTTGACTAATAAACAAATCTTCAGTTAAGAGACAAAATACAGAGAATATCACATAACATTCTCACTTCAAAGAGGAATAAATGTGGAAAAACAAAATCACAATGCTGCATTTGAATTAATTTTACGTCAGATAATTGATTGTTATTGAGGCACAATCTTTTATAATATTGTTTTTTTCTACAGTGCTGGTGTCTATATTAATTTCCCCTCATTTTTTTTCAAATTTCTTGTATTTTTCTTTGATAATCCACACTTTAGTCATGAGCTCTACGTTAGCACACACACCTGTTGGATCAATAATGCTGCTAGATGTCCCATCTGGACGGTCAGACGCTGCACACCTCTCCGCTAGAATCAGGTGGATTTTATCGCGGTGTTTGGACAGGTTACTGCTGTTACCACCCTAACAAATGCATGTTATTCATGGATTTATTGGAAACCCATTCAGGGACAGAGAGGACCGGTAATCGTTTTTGAGTTGAAATATCGCGATAGATCGCCATACTGATATGTTGTCCCACCTCTACAGTCACAGTCCCATGAACACATTCACACCGTGATGGCGCCGGCCTGGAGAAATGTGGGGTTCAGTGTCTTGCCCAAGGACACTTCCACATGTGGGTGAATAGAGCAGGAACCAAACCTGTGATCTCCTGATGAGTGGTCGACCGCTGTACCTCTGCACTATGGCAGTCCCAATTTAGATTTATTCACGTGCTTTAGTCATAAACGGTGTCTGCAGGACCGATCCCTCAGGTGCATGTCCAGATTTCAGAGCAGATCACCTTCAGGGTGGGGTAGGTGGGAAGGGTTGCTTTGGTTCAGGTTCTGACTCACACCAGGACCTTCAGATTGGCCTCATTAACTCACTCTCTACCCTTTTCTAGGCAGTTGAAGACGTGAACTAACGACGGGCCCCTTCCCAGATCCATCCACCCGGGGGGAAGGGGGTTTGAGGAGGATCAGAATGGCAGCGACTCCCTCTATGCTCAGCAAAGGTCGGTTCTGTTTACTCAGAACTAGAGGTTTCACTAACAACAGTTGGTGCTTGTCTTTTCCCTGACTGGTTCCATTAAAACTTGTTTGGTGATGTTTCTGGCATGAACGCTCCCAGAACCCGAGTACTCCATTTTCCTGGTTCAACAGTTGCTCTTTTTTTGTCGTTTTAATGAAGTTTGGATCTGCTGTTTCAGGTCTTGGTCTGGTCCTGGTGGAGTTTGCATACCAGTATGAGGGCCGAGATGGGACTCCAGTCTCCATCAAACCCAATGAGCGCTATGTCCTGCTGGCAAAAACCAATGACCACTGGTGGCACGTTCGGAATGACCAAAGCTCCAAGTCATTCTACATTCCTGCCAAGTATGTCAAGGAGCTGCCGGCCAACATCCCCTCACCTCTGGACTTTGCTGATCTTCCCAATCCTGAACCTGTGGCTCTTAGTCATTCAGCGATGACTCCAGTTTTGGTTCCTGTCCCGGTCCCTATTCCAAAGACTCTAGAGGAGACCAGTGGGTCTAGGACCAAGAAAGGAGATGAGGTGATGATCCGCCTCAGACCTGACTCCTCCACCAGGAACCTGAAGAACGAGAACCGCATGTCGACCTTTGGAGTCCCTCTGGACCTACAAGACACAAAGCATCCCAGCAACCCTGCTGGATCTGCAGAGACCAAAACCAAAGGAACCATCCCAACTCTAAATGCAACAGACAACAAAAAGCTGCCCCACCCATTGCCAGTGCAAGAGGAGACCAAGGAGGACCCAGCTAAACCAAGAGTTCCAAGCTTTAGTCCTGCAGACCCCCGGTCTTCAGCTTGGCCTAAGACCCAATCGAAAGCATCAGATGCTCCCCTAAGCACCCTTCACAAACCATCCTCTTCCTCTGAAAACTCAGACAAACAAAACAAAAATATGAACGAGCTAGAGAAGGAGGAGCCTCTGGAGGAGGAGCCTCTGGAGGAGGAGGAGCCTCTGAAGGAAGAGGCAAGCACAGATGACAGTAGAGAGGAGGAGGAGTCATCCAAGGAAGAAGACTCCAACCACATCTATGAGTCCATCCAGGACCTGAACCTGGACTTGAACACGTTGACTGAAAGGAATGGGACTCCCATAGCTCCACCTGCAGTCACACCTGCTCCAGCTGTTGCACCACCTACACAGGTTAGTCTGCTGACACGGCGGGTCATGTAACCGTCATAACTACGACATCCAGCTTTGAGCTGCTTCTGAATGACCAGGTGGAGCGGACCGACACTGGACACCTCTGGTCTAGGCTCACGGTCAGGCTAGTTCCTGAACTTGTATAGTCCTAGAATTCTATGGTCCTAGACTTCTGCGGTCCAGGACTTCCTAGGTCCAGGACTTATACGATCCAGGACTTTTACGGTCCAGGACTTCTACGGTCCAGGACTTGTACGGTCCAGGACTTCTACGGTCCAGGACTTGTACGGTCCAGGACTTACATGTAGCAGTTTATCTTCAAACAGTTTTTTTCTGTCTGTTAAAGGTTTTACTTATTCCATAGAACATCTTTTTGAACATGACGTCTAAACGTCTGAAACCCGGAAGCAGGGGAGAACTGAAAATCTGAAGAGCTGTTTATGGCAGCTGTGATGTCAGAGCAGGAAGCGATGAGGTCAGCAGGATGCGGTGATGCCACAGCTGGCAGGATGCACTCAGGGCCAGGCAGGAAAGTATTCTGACTCATTCACAACTTTGATGGAAGCTTCAGGGCCTTTACAAGAATCCCAGAATGCAAAGTAGGATGACAGTTCTTTGGTTCTGAGGGATTTTTCTGTGGCTCTACAGATCTTTTGTGGTTCTGTTGTGAGTCTTTGCATTCACCTTCATCCATGTCGAGGTTTTGATTTCTGCCAAAGAACATCTGAATAGAAGAGATCTGGGTTGGTGAGTGTGGTGACTCTCAGATCATAGAACTAAAATCAGAGAGAAGACAGGTCATGCAATGGTGTGATCTGTGGAGAGTCTTTGTCATGATCTTCCTAGTCTTAAACTCTGTGGTCTTCCTGTTCAATTTCAGACCTTAAACTCTCAAATGCAGCAAGTCTGTTTGTTACATTTACACCACGGATGTGTCAGCAATATTCCAACAAAGGTGAGACATTAGACAAAGTAAAATTTAGAAGAAAGCGTGTTTATCCTGAGAAGACCTTCAAAGTGTGACGGAGCAGAACCTTAGAAGAAACTTTTCTTCTCATTCTCTATTAGAATAGATTCTGTCTTGATCAACGCCTTCATGTCATGAACAGCTCTTTCCTCTATAGATATGAAGTTGCACCATGTATGTGTGTTTGTCACAAACATCACACAGCTGATTGATCAGAACTTCTGAAGGACACATGGAGAACCCAGAGTTTGGGTTGGACCGGGTTTGTGACTGCATGACGAGCCAGAGGCTGGATTGAACTTGTAGAAGAGTCAGGAAGAAGGACCGAGCTGACTAAACCTGAACCGGAGTCTATTAAAGATTCAGAGCAGAAACACCAAACCTCTCATCCGGGCTCACCAGTATCACATGACTCACCAGAGCTGGACTGCTGATAGGACAACCAGAAACACCTCTGTGAAAGGGATGAGAGGAAGGAAGATTGGGGGAGGGCAGGACCATGATGTTTGTTCATGGGAATTGGGCAGCCCGAACTGGAAGCTCGGTCTGGCTGCAACCCAGAGATCTCACCTGAACGCAGACGCTCACCTGAACGCAGACGCTCACCTGAACGCAGACGCTCACCTGAACGCAGACACTAATTTTCAGTATGAGATGAGTTGGGAGAGAATGAGTTGTTTGACATGTGCATGTCTGAGAGTCTTTAAAAGCCAACAGGTGTCTGTCACGTTAGTCTGTGGAGAAGACTCCGCCCCCTTTGATAAACATTCATGTGTTAAATTTATAATGATTACCCTCCAGAAACTTTCTGTCTCTTTGCATGTTTCAATTGTCCTCCAACTTCATGTTTTCTTTCTTCTACCCCTCTGCCCTCATCTCTAATACCCCACCTCCCTCCCTCTCTAATACCCCACCTCTCTAATACCCCACCTCTCTAATACCCCACCTCCCTCCCTCTCTAATACCCTCCCTCTCTAATACCCCACCTCTCTAATACCCCACCTTCCTCCCTCTATATTTCATGATACATCTGTTTTGATCAGCTGATGAATGAACAAACAAACAAACAAACATAAACACAATCATTCCAGAATTGATTCATGAATTCTTTTCTTCGATTAACCAGTGAGAATATAAAGAATCCTCCTGAGAGGCGGAGCTTCAGTCATTTATTTTCCCATGATCCCTTTCACCTGCAGACCTCTTTCCTCTCTGTAGGACCACAGCTCACACATCTATGCTAACGTCCCATCGCTGAAGAAGACCCCTCCCTCGGAGGAGGCTTCTGGCCTCCAGGCTCCGCCCACTGCAGTCCTCCCCCCATCAGAAAGTTTGGCCCACTTATCCTCCAGCTCCTCCTCCAGCTTGATGAGCCCCTCCTCCCCCAGCAGTCCGCAGGGAGTCTGGCAGGTAAGCCTGTGGGGGGGCCTTCACACGAAATGTAAAAAAAATAAACAAACTAAAAAAAGATTTCTCACGGGATGAAAGAAGTCAGACCTGGGCTTCATCCGAACATGTCTTTGGATGACATGTTTCACTCGTGTTTCACTCGTGTTTCACTCGTGTTTCACTCGTGTTTCCCTCGTGTTTCACTCGTGTTTCACTCGTGTTTCCCTCGTGTTTCACTCGTTTTTTCACTCGTGCTTCACTCGTGGCTTCACTCGTGCTTCACTCGTTTTTCACTCGTGTTTCACTCGTGTTTCACTCGTGTTTCCCTCGTGTTTCCCTCGTGTTTCACTCGTGTTTCCCTCGTGTTTCACTCGTGTTTCACTCGTGTTTCACTCGTGTTTCACTCGTGCTTCACTCGTGTTTCACTCGTGTTTCCCTCGTGTTTCACTCGTGCTTCACTCGTGTTTCCTCGTGTTTCCCTCGTGTTTCCTCGTGTTTCCCTCGTGTTTCACTCGTGTTTCCTCGTGTTTCACTCGTGTTTCCCTCGTGTTTCACTCGTTTTCACTCGTGCTTCACTCGTGCTTCACTCGTGTTTCACTCGTGTTTCACTCGTGTTTCACTCGTGTTTCCTCGTGTTTCCCTCGTGTTTCACTCGTGTTTCCTCTGTGTTTCACTCGTGTTTCACTCGTGTTTCACTCGTGTTTCACTCGTGCTTCACTCGTGTTTCACTCGTGTTTCCCTCGTGTTTCACTCGTGCTTCACTCGTGTTTCACTCGTGTTTCACTCGTGCTTCACTCGTGTTTCACTCGTGTTTCACTCGTGTTTCACTCGTGTTTCACTCGTGTTTCACTCGTGCTTCACTCGTGTTTCCCTCGTGTTTCACTCGTGTTTCACTCGTGCTTCACTCGTGTTTCCCTCGTGTTTCACTCGTGTTTCACTCGTGTTTCACTCGTGTTTCACTCGTGTTTCACTCGTGTTTCACTCGTGCTTCACTCGTGTTTCACTCGTGTTTCACTCGTGTTTCACTCGTGTTTCACTCGTGCTTCACTCGTGTTTCCTCGTGTTTCACTCGTGTTTCACTCGTGCTTCACTCGTGTTTCACTCGTGCTTCACTCGTGTTTTCTCGTGTTTTTCACTCGTGTTTCACTCGTGCTTCACTCGTGTTTCACTCGTGTTTCCCTTGTGTCCCTTGTGTTTCACTCGTGTTTCCCTTGTGTTTCACTTGTGCTTCACTCGGTTTCACTCGTGTTCCCTCGTGTTTCCTTGTGTTTCACTCGTGTTTCACTCGTGTTTCACTCGTGTTTCCCTCGTGTTTCACTCGTGTTTCACTCGTGTTTCACTCGTGTTTCACTCGTGTTTCCTCGTGTTTCACTCGTGTTTCCCTCGTGTTTCCCTTGTGTTTCACTCGTGTTTCACTCGTGTTTCACTCGTGTTTCCCTCGTGTTTCACTCGTGCTTCACTCGTGTTTCACTCGTGTTTCACTCGTTTTTCACTCGTGCTTCACTCGTGTTTCCCTCGTGTTTCACTCGTGTTTCACTCGTGTTTCACTCGTGTTTCACTCGTGTTTCACTCGTGTTTCACTCGTGTTTCACTCGTGTTTCACTCGTGCTTCACTCGTGTTTCCCTCGTGTTTCACTCGTGTTTCACTCGTGCTTCACTCGTGTTTCACTCGTGCTTCACTCGTGTTTCACTCGTGTTTCACTCGTGTTTCACTCGTGCTTCACTCGTGTTTCACTCGTGTTTCCCTTGTGTTTCCCTTGTGTTTCACTCGTGTTTCCCTTGTGTTTCACTCGTGCTTCACTCGGGTTTCACTCGTGTTTCCCTCGTGTTTCCCTTGTGTTTCACTCGTGTTTCACTCGTGTTTCACTCGTGTTTTCCCTCGTGTTTCACTCGTGTTTCACTCGGGTTTCACTCGTGCTTCACTCGGGTTTCACTCGTGTTTCCCTCGTGTTTCCCTTGTGTTTCACTCGTGTTTCACTCGTGTTTCACTCGTGTTTCACTCGTGTTTCACTCGTGCTTCACTCGTGTTTCACTCGGGTTTCCTCGTGTTTCCCTCGTGTTTCACTCGTGTTTCACTCGGGTTTCACTCGTGCTTCACTCGTGTTTCACTCGGGTTTCCCTCGTGTTTCCCTCGTGTTTCCCTTGTGTTTCACTCGTGTTTCACTCGTGTTTAACTCGTGTTTCACTCGTGTTTCACTCGTGTTTCACTCGTGTTTCACTCGTGTTTCACTCGGGTTTCACTCGTGTTTCACTCGTGTTTCACTCGTGTTTCCCTCGTGTTTCACTCGTGCTTCACTCGTGTTTCACTCGGGTTTCCCTCGTGTTTCCTCGTGTTCCCTGTGTTTCACTCGTGTTTCACTCGTGTTTCACTCGTGTTTCACTCGTGTTTCACTCGTGCTTCACTCGTGTTTCACTCGGGTTTCCCTCGTGTTTCCCTCGTGTTTCACTCGTGTTTCACTCGGGTTTCACTCGTGTTTCACTCGTGTTTCACTCGTGTTTCACTCGTGTTTCACTCGTGCTTCACTCGTGTTTCACTCGGGTTTCCCTCGTGTTTCCCTCGTGTTTGACTCGTGTTTCACTCGGGTTTCACTCGTGTTTCCCTCGTTTTTCACTCGGGTTTCACTCGTGTTTCACTCGGGTTTCACTCGTGCTTCCCTCGTTTTTCACTTGGGTTTTCACTCGTGTTTCACTCGGGTTTCACTCGTGCTTCCCTCGTTTTTTCACTTGGGTTTCACTCGTGTTTCACTCGTGTTTCACTCGTGTTTCACTCGTGTTTCCCTCGTGTTTCACTCGTGTTTCACTCGTGTTTCACTCGTGTTTCACTCGTGTTTCACTCGTGTTTCACTCGTGTTCCACTCGTTTTTCACTCGTGTTTCACTCGTTTTTTCACTCGTGCTTCACTCGTGTTTCACTCGTGTTTCACTCGTGTTTCCCTCGTGTTTCACTCGTTTTTCACTCGTGCTTCCTCGTTTTTCACTCGTGCTTCACTCGTGTTTCCCTCGTGTTTCCCTCGTGTTTCACTCGTGTTTCACTCGTGTTTCACTCGTGTTTCACTCGTGCTTCACTCGTGTTTCACTCGTGTTTCACTCGTGTTTCACTCGTGCTTCACTCGTGTTTCACTCGTGTTTCCCTCGTGTTTCACTCGTGTTTCCCTCGTGTTTCCCTCGTGTTTCACTCGTGTTTCACTCGTGCTTCACTCGTGTTTCACTCGTGTTTCACTCGTGTTTCCTCGTGTTTCACTCGTGTTTCACTCGTGTTTCACTCGTGTTTCCCTCGTTTTTCACTCGGGTTTCACTCGTGTTTCACTCGTGTTTCCTCGTGTTTCCCTCGTGTTTCCCTCGTGTTTCACTCGTGTTTCACTCGTGCTTCACTCGTGTTTCACTCGTGTTTCACTCGTGTTTCCCTCGTGTTTCACTCGTGTTTCACTCGTGTTTCACTCGTGTTTCCTCGTTTTTCACTCGGGTTTCACTCGTGTTTCACTCGTGTTTCCCTCGTGTTTCACTCGTTTTTCACTCGTGCTTCACTCGTGTTTCACTCGTGTTTCACTCGTGTTTCCCTCGTGTTTCACTCGTTTTTCACTCGTGCTTCACTCGTGTTTCACTCGTGTTTCACTCGTGCTTCCCTCGTTTTTCACTTGGGTTTCCCTCGTGTTTCACTCGTGTTTCACTCGTGCTTCACTCGTGTTTCGCTCGTGTTTCACTCGTGTTTCACTCGGTTTCACTCGTGTTTCACTCGTGCTTCACTCGTGTTTCACTCGGGTTTCACTCGTGTTTCACTCGTGTTTCACTCGTGCTTCACTCGTGCTTCACTCGTGTTTCACTCGTGTTTCACTCGTTTTTCACTCGTGTTTCACTCGTGTTTCCCTCGTGTTTCCCTCGTGTTTCACTCGTGTTTCCCTCGTGTTTCACTCGTTTTTCACTCGTGCTTCACTCGTGTTTCACTCGTGTTTCACTCGTGTTTCCCTCGTGTTTCACTCGTTTTTCACTCGTGCTTCACTCGTGCTTCACTCGTGTTTCCCTCGTGTTTCCCTCTTGTTTCACTCGTGTTTCACTCGTGTTTCTCTTGTGTTTCCCTCGTGTTTCTCTCGTGTTTCCCTCGTGTTTCACTCGTGTTTCACTCGTGCTTCACTCGTGTTTCCCTCGTGTTTCCCTCGTGTTTCACTCGTGCTTCGCTCGTGTTTCGCTCGTGTTTCACTCGTGTTTCACTCGTGTTTCACTCGTGCTTCACTCGTGTTTCCCTCGTGTTTCCCTTGTGTTTCTCTCGTGTTTCCCTCGTGTTTCTCTCGTGTTTCCCTTGTGTTTCTCTTGTGTTTCCCTCGTGTTTCTCTCGTGTTTCCCTCGTGTTTCACTCGTGTTTCACTCGTGCTTCACTCGTGTTTCCCTCGTGTTTCCCTCGTGTTTCACTCGTGTTTCACTCGTGTTTCACTCGTGTTTCACTCGTGTTTCCCTCGTGTTTCCCTTGTGTTTCTCTCGTGTTTCCCTCGTGTTTCTCTCGTGTTTCCCTCGTGTTTCACTCGTGTTTCACTCGTGCTTCACTCGTGCTTCACTCGTGTCTCCCTCGTGTTTCCCTCGTGTTTCCCTCGTGTTTCCCTCGTGTTTCACTCGTGTTTCACTCGTGTTTCCCTCGTGTTTCACTCGTTTTTCACTCGTGTTTCACTCGTGCTTCACTCGTGTTTCCCTCGTGTTTCACTCGTGCTTCACTCGTGTTTCACTCGTGTTTCACTGGTGTTTCACTCGTGCTTCACTCGTGTTTCACTCGTGTTTCCCTCTTGTTTCACTTGTGCTTCACTCGTGCTTCACTCGTGTTTCCCTCGTGTTTCACTCGTGCTTCACTCGTGTTTCCCTCGTGTTTCCCTCTTGTTTCACTCGTGCTTCACTCGTGCTTCACTCGTGCTTCACTCGTGTTTCACTCGTGTTTCACTCGTGTTTCACTCGTGTTTCACTCGTGTTTCACTCGTGCTTCACTCGTGTTTCACTCGGGTTTCACTCGTGTTTCCCTCGTGTTTCACTCGTGTTTCACTCGTGTTTCACTCGTGCTTCACTCGTGTTTCACTCGGGTTTCACTCGTGTTTCCCTCTTGTTTCACTCGTGCTTCACTCGTGCTTCACTCGTGTTTCCCTCGTGTTTCACTCGTGCTTCACTCGTGTTTCCCCCGTGTTTCCCTCTTGTTTCACTCGTGCTTCACTCGTGCTTCACTCGTGCTTCACTCGTGTTTCACTCGTGTTTCACTCGTGTTTCACTCGTGTTTCACTCGTGCTTCACTCGTGTTTCACTCGTGTTTCCCTCTTGTTTCACTCGTGCTTCACTCGTGCTTCACTCGTGTTTCCCTCGTGTTTCACTCGTGCTTCACTCGTGTTTCCCTCGTGTTTCCCTCTTGTTTCACTCGTGCTTCACTCGTGCTTCACTCGTGCTTCACTCGTGTTTCACTCGTGTTTCACTCGTGTTTCACTCGTGTTTCACTCGTGTTTCACTCGTGCTTCACTCGTGTTTCACTCGGGTTTCACTCGTGTTTCCCTCGTGTTTCACTCGTGTTTCACTCGTGTTTCACTCGTGCTTCACTCGTGCTTCACTCGGGTTTCACTCGTGTTTCCCTCTTGTTTCACTCGTGCTTCACTCGTGTTTCCCTCGTGTTTCACTCGTGCTTCACTCGTGTTTCCCTCGTGTTTCCCTCTTGTTTCACTCGTGTTTCACTCGTGTTTCACTCGTGCTTCACTCGTGTTTCACTCGTGCTTCACTCGTGTTTCACTCGTGCTTCACTCGTGTTTCCCTCGTGTTTCACTCGTGCTTCACTCGTGTTTCCCTCGTGTTTCCCTCTTGTTTCACTCGTGCTTCACTCGTGCTTCACTCGTGCTTAACTCGTGCTTCACTCGTGTTTCCCTCGTGTTTCCCTCGTGTTTCCCTCGTGTTTCCCTCGTGTTTCACTCGTTTTTCACTCGTGTTTCCCTCGTGTTTCCCTCGTGTTTCACTCGGGTTTCACTCGTTCCTTCTGCGTCTCTGACCTCACTTCCTCCCCCCGATGACCTTCAGACGACCCTGTCTCAGAGAGACCACAGTGACGGTTTCCCCAGCAATGACAGCAGAACTTTGGTTATAGATCCACACCCTGGTTCTGCGGTTTGGAGTCGATCTGGAAGACTCAGCTGATATCCGACGTTCTCTGATCCCGTGATCTCCGACCCCGCTTTCTTCCTGAGCCTAAAGATCCTCGGAGGATTCTCATCTTTGTTGGTTTCAGTTGAAAACAAATGAGGGATTTCTGAGTCTGGGTTTGAACCTCAGACCGTCCGGTCCGGCGCTCGCTGCAGTCATCAGTCAGTCAGAGCTCATGTTTCTCATTACGCCACCACATGAAACTTTGATGAGTGAGGACTCTGAAGAGACGTCCTCTCCGCTGCCTTGCTCAAAGACATTCCAGCAGTGTTGACAGCCCCCAGGGGTGGGACTGGGGCAGAACACTGGATTTAAGGGAAGGTCTGGATCCTGACAGAGACCCTCTGAAACTCAGGGGGACCTTTCAGTCGGTCCAGCAGCAGCAGTTCTGAGTGAGCAGTGATTGATGGTTTGCACAGGTCCACACCGACCAGACCAGTGGCCAGCAGTTCTTCTACCATCCCGGGACCAAAGAGAGTCGCTGGTCCATCCCGGCGTCCCCGACTGCCGCAGACATGGACCATCCTGAGGTAAGCTCCTCCCACCCACTCTCACGTCAGACGTGAGTGACAGCTGAGCTCTGACATCCTGGTCCTCAGCAGGTCTGGAAGCAGCTGCTGGACCGAGCCTCCGCAGAGTGTACTACTACCACCCCAGCACAGGAGCCACATCCTGGGACAAACCGCTGAGCTGCCCTCCAGCATGTGTGGCCAACAGGAGTGACGGCAGCCCGGTAAAACCCAAACTCCAGAACCCTGTGTCTTCCAGAGCAGGAAAGCATGTGTAGACGAGAGAAACACCATCAGACCTACCGAATCCTCACAGATCGGTCTTTGAGTCTTGTAACCCCCCATTATGCTCTGTGGTTTGGACTGACAGGTCCAGACCCCGGCTCTCAGGGGGCTGATTTACAGCACCCTCTGCAGGTGAAGGTCTGCTAGGACAACAGAAGACAGCTGAAACCGTGACCCACCAATAGGTTCTGAATAACCCGACCCGGTCCTGAGCTTCTGCTAGGAAACCGCGTGTTTGTGATGTGACCTAAAAGTCCACATTTCAGACGATTATCAGAATCCTGATCATCGTGATCAATGATTGTGATCAGGTCTTCTGAAGGGGGCGCTCTTCTCTATCCTTCAGAGAAACCCAGAGTTTGTTCTCTGCTAATATTTCTGGAGATTCTGGTGATTGTTCTGGAAAACCTGGACTCTCCAAACTATCTGGAACAGAAGAGCTCCCCCTGGAGGCCGAACAGTGTAAAGGACTAAACCAGCATAAAGCTTTTCAGTCGGGATTCTCAGCCATGCTGACGGGACGTTTGCATCTTCCTGACCTTAAGACCGGTGCAGAATTTACCCTCAGAGGTCTCAAAGCATTTCTGGGTTGCATCAGAACAGAACCAGCATCATCTTGAGTGATCTTCTGGTCAATCAGGTCATCTGCTGGCTCTTTGTTTCTTTGAAGCCTCCGCTGCCGGCGCAGGACTATCCCGTGGACAAACACGCAGACGACACCGACGCTGTTTTCACTTTGGTACGGCAGGATCCCAGTCCAGAACTCTGTGGCTCCGCCCCTCCTACTCACATTGTGATTGTGCTCCTGTCTTCTGCAGCCCGCCCCTCAGCTGGACCTGGAGGAGCAGAAGGAGCCAGGAGCCCAGCAGGAGGTGAGGAGTCATCATGCATGAGACGGTGCTGCTGAGCCTTCATTTATACACCGTCTTGTTGTTTGTTGCAGCAAAGGATGATGGGAAATGGTGTGTCTGAAGAGGGGTTGCCACTGCAGGTGAGGCACTGGAAGACGATGCAAACCTTAACTTTAAGCCTCCTCAAAAAGGAGCTTTCAGGAAGTTCAGGAGAAGCAGAACATCATCCTGCTGCTGGACCTGTTTCCATCCAGTCCTTCTGCTCACCTGGCAGGTGTGGCCTTAATTGGTGGATATTTAGGACAGAGGGGACCACAGTGAGTAAGGAGGGAGCAGAGCAGCAGACTGGGGAGCTGGTTGGGTTTTAGTTGGTTCTGTTCCTCAGCAGTCTTAGACCGCTGGGTTTAGTTATTTTAGTTTAGTTTGATAGTCTTAGATTTCAGGCTTTATTTATTTATTTTCTCGTGGAAGTTTTTGTCTGGCAGCCATCAGCCGGGACTCAGACGGTCGACATGTGCGGGTCGGCGGTCTGCATGACTTTTGTTCGTCCGAGGTTCTAATCCCTTTAACCAGCACACTATACGCTTTTCAGGACACAGTTTCTTTGTTTCCCTCATTTGATAAACTGTGTTCCTTTTTCTGACTGGTGACTCGTTTCTGGTTGTCCTCTAGACTTGAGCCGGCCATAACAGACAGACCAGTAATGAGAGGGAATTCTGGAATAAGAGTAGATCCTTGATGACATGTAGCCTTCAATCCAGAGAAACAGATATTAATAATCACATATTAATCAGATTTGATATATATATGATCCAGTACACGCAGTGATGCGAGTTCACAGCGCTAATGAGGACAAAAGCTGAGTCCAGGACATCACTGCAGGATTTGGGAGGCGGTCTGGAACTCTGGAGGAGATGAACTTTTCACAGGATCACATGGATCAACAGAACAGGGACAGCCAGTCCAGAAACAGTCATGAGCAGTTCATAGTTCCACCACACTGGATCTGTCTGATCCTTCCAGAGGATGTCAAAGGTCAAATCCCAATCCTTCCCTTCCCCTTCATTTATCCCTCCAAACGGAGAGTTAGGAAAAATAGTGTCTTATGTTTTGTTAGATGACGTCATCAATGAACGCCGGTCTGCTAGCGTTAGCTCGGAGCTTCCAGCGCTTGCATATACACAACAAGAGTGATTGTATCATTAAAAGTCGTGTTAGAACAAAAAGTCATGACTTACATGTGAATGTAAGCGTCTGTGGATCTGAGCCAGAAACGCCTCACGATGGAAGACTTTATGTTTCTCTGCTTGGAGGGTGAAATGAATATATATATATATATCCCAGAAACACTTGCTCTAAAACCGCCTCTCCAAATGGAGGGGCACGGAGAAGGGAAGAATTCGGATTGGAGCAAAGTCTTTTGACTTTGTGAATCAGAACTTTCTTGAGTTCTGCTCGATGTTCCTGACTCGTTCCCTCTAACCCAGAGGTTCCTGTTTGATGACTTTCCCTTATTGCTTCTCCAGATGTTCTCTGCTGGCCACAGGAGGATCTCCTCAGACATCACGGAAGTGGCGAGCAGAAGACACTCCCCCGACGGTCCGCAGGTAGAGTCCCAGCCTCCACGTTCCGATCATCCAGTCGTATGTTGGTTTGTTTGATCATTCATTTGTTGGGTCGATCAATCGATCAATCGCTTGTTCCTTTGATCATTCATTCATTCATTGGGTCGGTCAGTGGATCAATCGCTTGTTCCTTTGATCATTCATTCATTCATCGGGTCGGTCAGTGGATCATTCGGTTGTTCACTCATCCATCCCTTGTCCTTCTTGTTCAGCTCAATGCTAGACTCAAACTCAAGAGGAACCTGTCCAGTCAGAGCACTGGCTCCCATCAGCTGCACGTAGGTTCTGATTGGCTGCTGGGATGTCAGCCAGATGGGATAGATGGTTTCCATGGTGACAGCTACTAACCTCTGCTCTAACATATGTTGAAACTTGCTGTGTTTTTCTGGTGAAACCCTTGTGTGGTATTGGACCGACAGCACCACCCCCTGTCTTTCTGGGGAGGGGTCTGAGGTTTTACTGAGCCAACCGTAAGGGTCCTGCTTCTCTGGGTTGTCCACTAACCCCCCACCCTCTTCCAAATCACCACTAACATTCACTCGAGACCCTACAACCTTCGGTGTTGGACTGGTCCAAACCAGCAGAACCAGAAGCTTCATGCTGTGACTGTTGTCCTCTGAGCTCCGGCTGGAGGGGGCCCAGCAGGGGTCAAAGGTCGTTTCCCGCTGTGTGATGCTAACGTGTAATGTACAAGATCCAGTCCCTTCGGTTTGTTTGGATAACAGTTCATCCATAGAACTGCGGGATGTAGAACAGCAACGTGCAGCAGTGTCTTCATATCTGTCATCCACTTTCAAAGCTGCAGCTTCTCTTCTGATACTGTGACTGCAAGGCATTGTGGGGCTGCGTCTCTGGTGGTAGCTTCAGCTCCTCCTGGGTCATCTCAGTCCAGACTAACCCCATCAGAACTCTGTCGGTCTCTCTGCAGTCCCACCTGCTGGAGAAAGCTGGAATCATCAATAAAACCAAAGTGGCTGATCATGGAAAGAAGATCAGGTGAGTGAGTGTCCTTCATCGGGGTTTGTCAGAGTTTTCATGAAGCTCACAGATGGTTCGGTTCCTGTTGGACAGGAAAAACTGGACTCAGTCATGGACGGTCCTCCATGGGGGGGTCCTCACTTTTCACAAAGACCCTAAATTTGCTCCAGCTGGAAACATGGTCAGACTCTAGCGTTTGTTCCAACCAAGCAGAATCTGGTGAAATGATGAAGATGATGATGATGTTCACCTGTGCTCCTCTAGAATAAAGCTTCACAGATAGTTCCAGAATATACTGTCGACCTCAGAGGAGCCTCAGTGAGTTGGGCCCCCAAAGATAAGTCCTCCAAGAGGAATGTTCTAGAGGTAAGCAACCCCCCACAGGTCTCTGTTTCCATGGTTACCATGTCTGTAGTTGTGTTGTGGCACCTGGAATGAAACACTTCTTTCTAGAAAAGTTTTCCCAAACCCTGACATGTAAATACAATCATATCAGGAAAAGTCAGTGGAGTCCTGTGTACAGGTCACAGGGCTGTCATAGATTCACTGTTAGTTATGAAGCTCAAAGCAGAGATGTGGTGTCCATGACAACGGATTCATGTAGAGCAGTGGAACCTATCACAGGCAGAGTGGGAGGAGCATCAGACTCGAAACAAAAGCAGAGCTTGTTCCATCCATCCATCATCCATCATCCATCCATCATCCATCCATCATCCATCCATCATCCATCATCCATCCATCATCCATCATCCATCCATCATCCATCATCCATCATCCATCATCCATCATCCATCCATCATCCATCCATCATCCATCATCCATCCATCATCCATCCATCCATTTCATCCATCATCCATCCATCATCCATCATCCATCATCATCCATCAATCCATCCATCATCCATCATCCATCATCCATCCATCATCCATCATCATCCATCATCATCCATCCACATCATCCATCATCATCATCCATCCATCCATCCATCATCCATCCATCATCCATCATCCATCCATCCATCATCCATCCATCCATCATCCATCATCCATCCATCCATCATCCATCCATCCATCCATCCATCATCCATCCATCCATGTTGTTGACATTTTTACCGTGTTGCTCTTGTTTGTATTTTCACCTGTGACTCTGATATTTTATTACTGACTTTATTTTGAAATATATTTTAGTGTAGCTGTGATACTTCCATTTTTGTTAGTTTTTTCTCTTGTTTTTAGTGTATGAAGCCATTATTAACATTCATGTTCTACATCGGGTTTTTGTTCACGTCTGAATGTTGTAATCAGATGATGAATATTTTTATTTGCAGAAATTGTCTTTTATGTTACACTTTATAAGTTGTGTATTTCGGGCATCATTCTCTAGTACAACATTCTGTATCAACACCAGTGGCAATACCAATGATACCCCCCCCCCCATGTTTATTGATTTTCTCATGTTTAACTTGCCTCGAGTTCAGATGTTTTACTATCATTAACCCTGAGTGTGTGTGTGTGTATGTGTGTGTGCGTGTGCATGCGTGTGTGTGTGCGTGTGTGTGCGTGTGTGTGTCTACAGCTGAAAACTCGTCAGGGATGTGAGTATCTGGTGCAGTACGACACTGACAGCATCATCTCTGACTGGTTTAAGGTGATCCACGACACCATCTATCAGCTGGTAACATTCAACACACAAACAAACACACAAACACACACAGGCAGTTGTGAGTCCTCAGCCTCTGGTTGTGCTTCAGGACAAAGACCACATGAGTGAAGACGAGGATGAGACGGCGTCTGACCGAGAGGACAGAGACAGGAAAAGACCCTGTGAGTCTGTGGCGCCCCCTGCTGCCCCCCCCCGTCAGCATAAGCATCAATAGACTTCAAAATAAAAGCATGATTGTCTTTTAAACAGGATTTCTGTTGTAAGTCCGGGTGATGAACTCCACCTTTCTCCTCTGCAGCCACCAAGAGTTCTGCTGGTACCGACTCTGAGCAGAGGCAAGTTCGGACCAAACTGCGACGGTTCTTACAGAGGAGACCAACGTTGCAAAGTGTCAAAGAGAAAGGCTACATCCGAGGTATGAAGTTCCTCCTCGGAGAGCGCAGCAGCATCTGCAGAATGGATCTGTGTTCAGAACCTGCTCTTCCTTTTCATCAGATAACGTCTTTGGATGCCACCTGGACACTCTGTGCCACAGAGAAAACACCACCATCCCCAAGTTTGTGGAGAAGTGCATCCGAGCCGTGGAGAGGAGAGGTGAGACCGGACCTGCTGGAGAACCACGATGCTTTGCTGCCTTTATCTAAGTTCTGGATCTTCTTCAGGTCTGGACGTGGACGGGATCTACAGAGTGAGCGGGAACCTGGCCGTGATCCAGAAACTGCGGCACAAAGCCGACCACGGTAAACACACCGCCGGCCTCGGAGGGGATCTGAGAGAAACTGGATCTTCACGCTGTGATCCACCTCTGCAGAGGAACATCTGGACCTGGAGGACGGCCAGTGGGAGGAGATCCACGTCATCACCGGAGCCCTGAAGCTGTTCTTCCGGGAGCTTCCAGAACCGCTGTTCCCCTTCAGCTGTTTCCACAAGTTCATCGCTGCCATCCGTCAGTAGACACGACACCAGACGAAAGTCGAGACTGCACCAAAAGATGCACACAAAAACACCGCAACACACGATGACAACACAAACGCCGTAACACACGATGACAACACAAACGTGTAACACATGATGACAACACAAACAGTGTAACACATGATGACAACACAAACACTGTAACACATGATGACAACACAAACACTGTAACACATGATGACAATACAAACACTGTAACACACGATGACAACACAAACACTGTAACACACGATGACAACACAAACGTGTAACACATGATGACAACACAAACAGTGTAACACATGATGACAACACAAACACTGTAACACATGATGACAACACAAACAGTGTAACACATGATGACAACACAAACACTGTAACACATGATGACAACACAAACACTGTAACACACGATGACAACACAAACACTGTAACACATGATGACAACACAAACAGTGTAACACAAGATGACAAGACAAACACTGTAACACAAACAGTGTAACACATGATTACAACACAAACACTGTAACACATGATGACAACACAAACGGTGTAACACAAACAGTGTAACACATGATTACAACACAAACACTGTAACACACGATGACAACACAAACAGTGTAACACATGATGACAACACAAACACTGTAACACATGATGACAACACAAACACTGTAACACACTGTAACACATGATGACAACACAAACACTGTAACACATGATGACAACACAGTGTAACACAAACAGTGTAGCACACGATGACAACACAGTGTAACACAAACAGTGTAACACATGATGACAACACAAACAGTGTAACACATGATGACAACACAAACACTCTAACACAAACACTGTAACACATGATGACAACACAAACACTGTAACACATGATGACAACACAAACACTGTAACACATGATGACAACACAAACACTGTAACACAAACACTGTAACACATGACGACAACACAAACACTGTAACACATGATGACAACACAAACACTGTAACACAAACAGTGTAACACATGATGACAACACAAACACTGTAACACATGATGACAACACAGTGTAACACAAACAGTGTAGCACACGATGACAACACAGTGTAACACAAACAGTGTAACACATGATGACAACACAAACAGTGTAACACATGATGACAACACAACACTCTAACACAAACACTGTAACACATGATGACAACACAAACACTGTAACACATGATGACAACACAAACACTGTAACACAAACACTGTAACACATGACGACAACACAAACACTGTAACACATGATGACAACACAAACACTGTAACACAAACAGTGTAACACATGATGACAACACAAACACTGTAACACATGATGACAACACAAACACTGTAACACAAACAGTGTAACACATGATGACAACACAAACACTGTAACACATGATGACAACACAAACACTGTAACACAAACAGTGTAACACATGATGACAACACAAACGGTGTAACACAAACAGTGTAACACATGATGACAACACAAACACTGTAACACATGATGACAACACAAACACCGTAACACACGATGACAACACAAACACTGTAACACACTGTAACACATGATGACAACACAAACACTGTAACACATGATGACAACACAAACGGTGTAACACATGATGACAACACAAACACTGTAACACATGATGACAACACAAACACTGTAACACATGATGACAACACAAACACTGTAACACAAACAGTGTAACACATGATGACAACACAAACGGTGTAACACAAACAGTGTAACACATGATGACAACACAAACACTGTAACACATGATGACAACACAAACACTGTAACACATGATGACAACACAAACACTGTAACACATGATGACAACACAAACAGTGTAACACATGATGACAAGTGATGAAACACAAAAACAGTGTAACACATGATGACAACCACAAACACTGTAAACACACTGTAACACATGATGACAACACAAAACACTGTAAACACATGAATGGACAACACACAAACAGCTAACACATGATGACAACACAAAACACTTAACACACTGTAACACATGAGTACAACACACAAACACTGTAACACATGATGACAACACAAACACTGTAACACACGATGACAACACAAACAGTGTAACACAAGATGACAACACAAACACTGTAACACACGATGACAAGACAAACACTGTAACACATGATGACAACACAAACACTGTAACACATGATGACAACACAAACACTGTAACACACGATGACAACACAAACAGTGTAACACATGATGACAACACAAACACTGTAACACACTGTAACACATGATGACAACACAAACACTGTAACACATGATGAAACACAACACTGTAACACATGATGACATGAATCACAAACAGTGTAACACATGATGACAACACAAACACAACACAAACAGTGTAACACATGATGACAAACACAAAACCAGGTAACACATGATGACAACAACAAACACTGTAAAACAAAAGTGTAACACATGATGGACAACACAAACACTGTAACACATGATGACAACACAAACACTGTAACACAAACATGTAACACTATGATGACAACACAAACACTGTAACACATGATGACAACACAAACAGTGTAACACATGATGACAACACAAACACTGTAAACACAAACAGTGTAACAAAATGATGACACATAAACACTGTAACACCATGATGACAACACAAACAGTGTACCACATGATGACAACACAAAACTGTAAACAAACAGTGTAACACTGATGACACACAAACACTGTAACACATGATGACAACACAAACACTGTAAACACAACAGTGTAACACATGATGACAACACAAACACTGTAACACATGATGACAACACAAACACTGTAACACATGATGACAACACAAACAGTGTAACACATGATGACAACACAAACACTGTAACACAAACAGTGTAACACATGATGACAACACAAACACTGTAACACATGATGACAACACAAACACTGTAACACAAACAGTGTAACACATGATGACAACACAAAACACTGTACACATGATGACAACAACAAAACACTGTAACACAAACACTGTAACACATGATGACAACACAAACACTGTAACACATGATGACAACACAAACACTGTAACACAAACACTGTAACACATGATGACAACACAAACACTGTAACACATGATGAACCTGGTTTCTGGAGTCACTCTGTCATATATCAGACCATCTGTTTCATTAGATGATGATGATGATAATGATGATGTGATGATGATGACGATGCTGCGTTTGTCTCCTACAGAACTTCCTGAACACGGTCAGAGAGTTTCCTACGTGAAGGACCTGGTTCGAGCTCTGCCTCTGCCCAACTACAACACCATGGAGCTGCTCTGCAAACATCTCTGCAGGTGAGTCCGGGTCCGCACCTTCACGCTCGGTCCTGCCGCTCCCTGACGCTCCGTTTGTCTGCAGGGTGATCGAGCACAAAGACTCCAACAGGATGTCGGTCCAAAGCGTCGCCATCGTGTTTGGACCCACGCTGCTGTGGCCCCAGACGGAGTCGGCCAACATGGCGGTCTTCATGGTGTTCCAGAGTCAGATCGTGGAGCTCTTGCTCAGAGAATTCAGCACTGTTTTCTCTGAGATTTAAAAGCAGAACCTCACAGAGCCAGCAGAACAAACCTCTGTCCTGCCTCAGAACCAGAACCTGAACCTGAACCTGGAACCAGCTAAGATCACATGTGAGCTCTCTTTGTTATTCTGTCCAGGACTTTTAGAGTTGGAGATCTCTGAAGAATCGTCATGGTAACGACACAGAGGAACTATGTGCTGATGCTTCTGCTTCCATAGACAAACTCGTCATGATCCTTCTCTCAGAGAGAAACACAAAAACGTTTGTTTATTAAAAAAGCTCCTCTGGAAAACTGTTGGACTGTTTCTATCAAGAATCAGAAAACAAACTTCTGACAACCTTCTGTGTGGAACCTCGGACTCCAAACATGCATGATTCCAGAGACCTCCAGACAGCTGTCCAAACCTCTCCAAAGTCCTCCACAATCTGGAGGACAGCTTGGTCAAAGACTCAAACATGATGGGGAAACTGAGGAGAATTTTCTGGACCTCTTTGTGGTTCCATCAGTTCCAGAGTCTCATTGAACCCGATTACCATCATGCTTTGCTGCTGTGGGTATGAAGGGTTCCTGCAGCTGCTTCAGGATGGGGTTTCTGGTGGGCGTGTCCTCCCCCAGCAGCTGGATAGACGACTTCCTGTCTGCATCTTCACAGTGAGTCTTCTGGACCATCCGAGTGACTATAGACCAGATGTTCCTGAGGAACTTCCAGATGTCTCCAGAAGTTCTCCACACTCTGAGGACAGAACAAACTTCTGCTCATTTCTTTCAGCTAAAGTATGACATGCTCGTGTACAGAAGAACGTGTTTTTACTGCTTTTAGTAGAAAATAAACGATGTTTGACCTTCTGTCTCGATCTTCTCTGAGAAACCGAAAACTCAGGATGTTCTGGTGCCCCCCCCCCAGGACTGCTGTTGCACAAAAAAGCTTTTGGGAGGAATGAAAACCTGTAGACATGAGCAGGACGTCCCAGTCCTGCAGAAACCAAGAGAGGATCTGGGTCAGGATCAGGGTCAGGGTCTGGGTCAGGATCTGGATCTGGATCTGGATCAGGGTCTGGGTCTGGGTCAGGGTCAGGGTCAGGGTCAGGGTCTGGATCAGGATCAGGGTCTGGGTCTGGGTCTGGGTCAGGGTCAGGGTCTGGATCAGGATCAGGATCTGGGTCAGGGTCAGGATCTGGATCAGGATCTGGATCAGGGTCTGGGTCTGGGTCTGGGTCAGGGTCAGGATCTGGATCTGGATCTGGATCTGGATCAGGATCTGGATCTGGATCTGGATCTGGGTCAGGATCAGGATCAGGATCAGGATCAGGATCAGGGTCAGGTCAGGTCAGGGTCTGGGTCTGGGTCTGGGTCTGGGTCTGGTCAGATCAGGATCAGGATCAGGATCAGGACAGACTGCTGTGAATTCAGAGCTCTGGCAGGTGCTCCTGACTCTGACCAGCAGGGTGCAGTATAACTCTCCTGCAGAGGAACGTTTGTTCAAGTGAAAGTCTTTGGTCATCACCCGGTTTAACCCGGGTTAGTCTCACTTCCTGTCCAGGTCGGACCGCAGCCGTCCTCCTCTCGTCTCTGTGATCTCATTGTTTGATGTTTTCTGAAGGACTCTTCCTCTGTCTGACAAACTTTTAATTCTGAAACAGGAAGTGGTTTTGCAGAGCAGGCTCACATGCAAACAGGAGGGCTCACTCTGATTGATTTCTGTGGAGCTGAGACGACTGTCGGAAGGCTGCTTCAGTGGAGTGCAGTGAGCCTCCTGTCTGTCATAGAGGATCTCTGCACACAGAGTGGAAGCTGCAGGGTGAAGTTGGTCAGAGTCAGAGGAGAATCTGTGGAGATCAGCTGTAAGCCGGCGGGCTGACAGGTGAGTATCTGCTGAAGGACGCTCCTCAGGAGCGCCGCTGCCGTCGGCTCTAAGGTTCTGTAGCGGTTCTGGTGCTGACCGGCTCAGCTAAAGGAGAGACTGAAATGTTCGATTCTGTGCTGCTGCTGGCTCTCATCCTGCTGTCAGACGCTGAGCAGCGACTGAACCGAACCCAAAGTCACATGACCTACCTGGATAATCTGATGGAGAAGTTTGCTTCTTTGATGGGCTTCAAACAGGAAGCTGGAGTGTGGGCGTTGTCTTCAGGGTGCTGCAGTAACTGTTCAGCTTCTCACTCCTGTTTGAAGGTTTTGGTTCTGCCAGGGTCCAGTGGTTCAGAGACTTTAGAACTCCAGTCATGAAGAACCAGAATCTTGACCTGGAGGTGGCAAAGATTCTGGAAGACGTTCCGGGTTCTAGGAAAGCTCTGAGAGAAAACTATGACAACCTGCTGAATGTGGCAGATTACTGCTGCAGCAACTACCCTCAGGTGAGAGCCTCTGCCCCCTGGGGGGCACACCGGTGACCCGAGCTTCTTGTGCGTCACATTCCTTCCCTCAGCGATGAGTTCCTGATTTCAGTTTGTAACTGTGCTACAGCGATGAGTCTGCAGTTTCTGACCTGAGTGTCCCTCAGACAGGTGAGGGCGGCCTGAAGGCCCTGGAGGAGACCAAGCAGTTCACCACCCAGTCTCTGGCCAGCGTGGCGTACCAGATCAGCACTCTGGCCAGCAGCGTTCTGCAGCTTCTGGACGCTCAGACCGACCAGCTCCGGGGCCTGGAGTCCTCCATTAACCTGATTGGCCAGGTGAGCCCTAACACACCTGTGTGCGTTGACTAAACTCTAACTCCCATCATGCCGTTCTTCAGCCTTGTCGCTTCACAGGTGCAGAAAACCTCAGCGGTCGAGTTTGCTTCTCATGGCCTTTGGACTTTACTGTGATCATTTGTGATCCACTGATGATGTGGGGTGTCGGGGGGGGGGGGGGGTGCCCCAGGGGGGGTCCCGGAACGTCTTCTCTCTGACCTCCATCTTCATTTGCAGACGGTGGAGATGCACAAAGAGAAAGTGGCCCGGCGAGAGATCGGCATTCTCACAACCATTAGACGGGTCCCCCGCGGCCACAAGATCATTCCTCCCACTGCTGCACAGCTCCGCCCACCGTACTCCCGTCAACCAATCAGCTACCACGAGCTGGACGAGCTGGGTCATGGCATGAAGGTATCTGCTCGTCCTGGAGAACTGGTCTTCACTGCTGCCAGTTCAAAGAGTTTCTGAAAGATCTCCTTCAGTTGATCCACACAGATCAGAACTAGAACCAGAACCAGAACCAGAACCAGAACCAGAACCAGAACCGCTGACAGTCTGCAGTCTTCTTAGACGAGAACATGGGGCGGAGCCTTCATGTTTGTCTGACCCTCTTCTGGACTCTTAGACCCTACTGGTCCCAGCACAAGAACGGTTCTGTTGTCACCTTTTGGTTGGGTTGCATCCAGAACCCGTCCATCGACAGACTGCCGGCTTTCACACAGAAAAGTGAATCGGGTCATGCAGTCGTCTTCAGAATCAGTCGTAGAGATACAGCTTACTAGAGCTGCAGTCCTCCTGAACCACAGACAGCTGCTCTGCTCTCTCTTGTTTCTGAGGACAGAACCAGGTCAGAACCGGGTCCCTCTGACATGTCTGTGGGCGGAGCCTCATATCTGCAGGTGCGGCTGCTCCGTCTGGCTCAAACGCTTCAGTGGGAGGGAGCGAAACCGTTTCCTGTTTGGTGGTTTTTGCTGCTCAGAAACTCAGTTCTGCTTTTCTTCGTCTGCAGTTAGAAACAGGATGTGCGTCGCACGAGCAGATCCGTGCGTCGCACGAGCAGATCCGTGCACGGTTCTGACACCCCCTCCCCCACACACACACATTCACCCCCCCCCACAGCCCTCGGGGTCTGGCATCAGGGCTCAGGCGCTGCTTTTGTTGAGCGTGGGAAAAATGTTTGGATGGACTAATTAGAGCTGTGAGCCTGAGAGGGTCCATTCATTCAAATACAGACCCGTTTGCCCCCCCCACAGATCTCTGGGAAACAGCCGGACAAGATGGGAACAATCCGGAAACCCGGATCCTCCGTCAGGTCGGTCTGCTGTCCTTCAGGTGTTCTGCTCCTCCAGTCGGCTCCAGCATTCAGTTCTGCTCTTTTCAGGACCAACAAGACCCCGGAGCCGGTCCAGTGCCCCACAGCGCCCCCTGTCGGAGGGTATGAGTGCCCTGAAGGTTCTACATTCAGTTTCAGATAATGAGCTCTATTCAACACCCCCCACAGGTCCAGCTTTGGGAAGCCTGTTGCTCCGCCCACTATTCCCCCAGCCTGGCAAGCCCCGCCCGAGGGTGACATGATTGAGGACCTGCTGAATGATGGTCTGACTGCAGATCTGGAACCAGCTCAGGAGGGTGGGGTCACAAGCATGCTCACCCCTCCTCCTCCTCCTCCTCCTCCTGATGCCTTAGGGGGTGATTTGGCTCCTCCTCCTCCTCCTCCTCCTGATGCCTTAGGGGGAGGGATGGCTCCTCCTCCTCCTCCTCCTCCTGATGCCTTAGGGGGTGATTTGGCTCCTCCTCCTCCTCCTCCTCCTCCTCCTGATGCCTTAGGGGGAGGGATGGCTCCTCCTCCTCCTCCTCCTCCTGATGCCTTAGGGGGTGATTTGGCTCCTCCTCCTCCTCTTCCTGATGCCTTAGGGGGAGGGATGGCTCCTCCTCCACCTCCTCAGAACCTTTCTACCCCTATCTCAGCTCCTCCTGCAAGTCTTGAGACAGGTGATCCTATTGGCACAAGTTATGATGATTAGTTGCCATAGCAACACTTCTGTCACTTCCATGTTTCTTCTGCAAGCACAGACCTTTCTGATCTTGACCGGGTCCGAGGTTGTCTTGAGGTGTGGTCTGACAGCAGTGGTGTTGGACTCAACCGCTCAGGGGCCAAAATCCAAAACACGCCTTGAGAAAGAGATTTACTGAACCGATCCGATTTAAAACCATGAATCTGAATACAATCAGGCAGAATAAATCAGTTTAGCCTTAGTATTCAGGTCCTTCTTAGACGTGTCTTTACGTGTCCTGCAGACTGGACGGTTCCGGTCCGGTTGACCTCTCAGACGCCGTCCACAGTCCTCTCTGTGTGACATCATAATGACATCATTTCTTGAATCCCTTCAGTGCTGGAGGAGAGCAGCTTCCCTTCTCCCTCTCCTCTCCATTACCATTCTGACGAGGAGATCCTCCCTCCACCCCCCAACGATGGCTTGGAGCTGCCGCCCCCTCCTCCCCCACCTGAAGACCTCCAGGAAGTTGAAGGTAAGGATTGTTGGGACTGGAGCTGCTGCAGAAGACAGAAGAACACAGAAGTCTAGGAGGTTCCACAGATCCAGTTAGGCCCGTCATTTGAGTGTTTGCAGACTCCTCTACAGTAGCAGTGTCGCCCCGCGTCCTGTCCGCGGGGCAGAAGACGTTCCACGATAGGTTAGATATAAACACGTTTAGAATAAACTTCCTATTTGATTTAAAATCTGTCGTGAGAACTTTTTAAAAATGAATTTCTTTGAAAGGGACTGACGATGCCATGTCCACAGGCCGTCAAGCTAACAGCTAATTAGCTAAGCTGAGTCATGAGGAACAATCAAAGACTCCAATAGTAACTCACACCGAACATATGATGCAGAATATTTTCAACCAGACACTGACAGAAACGTGACTCCAATGTTCACAGACTTTTTAAAACTCGGGATGTTCTGATCCGATCACGTGATCGATGACTCGATCGAAATCGGATGTTCTCCCCCGATCAGGATCAGATGTTTCATTTATTCTTCTGATCAGAGCTTTATATTTCAATCTTCTTATTCCAGATAAATCTCCACTAGAATCTGCATGTCATGAACAGATCATGAAATGTTATTCCTGGAAAACAACAACAGTTCAAGCAGGAGGATAACTATAACAAATAGATGATCACAGATTCAGACTTCCAGGATCAATAACTCTTTAGAAACTCTTTAAACTGACAGCTAGTGTCTCTAAACAACACCTCTAAAGACATTTCTTCAGAAAAGACAGAGTTGTTTCTTTTAATGTTCTAAACTCTTCCTGCTGCAGACAGATGCTAAACAGCAGATGCTAACTGCTACATGCTAGCACCGTGATTGAACTCCTCAGGACCCGAGCTGTCCTTTGATATGCCTGTTTTATTGATCTGAAAGAGAAATAAAAGTGAAGAAAATGAACTACTCTGATAATAAACTGAAAATGTGATGTTTTAAGAACTGAAAAAGAAGCAGATAATCTTAAAAAACTAATAAATGAAAATGAATAATGATCTGATCTAGTCATGAACACTCATCACATTCATGATAAAACATCATTTATTTTAATAATTCTAAATGAGGACAGGAATCACATTTGGTCAAAAATGTTCAATAACTAAAGATATTAAAGTTAAAGTCACTAAACTTTCTCACATGACTGATTATCACTTATAGAAAAGAAAATAAGATTTATTTCTAGTTTATATTTGTTCTATTTTTACTTGTTTATTAAAGTTACTTCACTGAAGAGTTCTATTTATTATG
The DNA here is from genome assembly GCA_003999625.1 of Oryzias javanicus. Taxonomy (NCBI): domain Eukaryota; kingdom Metazoa; phylum Chordata; class Actinopteri; order Beloniformes; family Adrianichthyidae; genus Oryzias; species Oryzias javanicus. Next base: position 28,029,135 of record CM012444.1, read on the forward strand.
TATGGATTATATTTTCGTTATATGTATTTATGTGTTACAAAAGTATCGGATCGGGCCCAAAAGAACCTGATCGGGACGTCCCTAATTGAAACCATTGTTTACTTTACTAGTAAACGATTTGAGATCTGGGAGGGCTTTTATTGTGAAGGAGCTTTGACCAAATGTAGTCCTAAATCTAGGGGGTCCGTGGTGGTGGGGGGGGGCACCTCGAGTTTGATATTTTTGAACTGTGTTCCGTCTGATCTCTGGACCAAGACCACAAATACATTTAAACTGAACTTTAATCCGAACATTTTCCAAGAGTAACCGTGACGTGTTTCACAACTGAAACATACGGAGACACACGTCTCTCTGCTGACTGGTTACCTGGTTATCTGGTTACCTGGTTACCTGGTTACCTGGTTATCTGGTTACCTGGTTATCTGGTTACCTGGTTACCTGGTTATCTGGTTACCTGCTCACCTGGTTAGTCTGGCACACGGTGCTGTTCCTGCATCGGTTGACCATAGGACAGGTATGCTTCACCGCTCGGCCCTGAGGTGTAGAATGAACTTCCTGTTCGACTCCAATGCTAATGCTAGCTGAAGCGCCCTTTAAAGCGGCTTTTACCATTGTTTTCAGAGATCCCGCCTTCCACAAGGAAACGTCTCTGTCGCTTCCCGCCTTCCTGTCGCTCCGCCTCCCTGAGGGTTAGCTCAGGCTCCGCCTCTCGCTGCAGCTACACTCGCTCGCTCTTCCTGCCTGCTGTCCAATCACGTAAGCCCCCGCTGTGGTTTCCTCACCGGGTCTGAAGCAGCCTTCACGGGCCTGACCCGATTCTTTGTCCCCCTCCTTGTGTGTCAGTCATGATCCCCCCTCCACCCCCCTACCCTCCCCCTGGTGCTCCTCAGCGCCGTCTTTCTTCATCTTCAGCTCAGCGCTGCTTACCTGCTCGTCTGGATCACCTGGGTGAGTGCTCGGAACGTGAAAACAAGCTCCGCCTCCTCACATTCACCAGGACTGTTTTCTCTTAGATCTAGAGATCCCAGCCCCCCCTCCCATGCTAGGCAGTGGAGGGGAGTTTGATGGCTTCATGCCCCCACTGCCCCCCCCAGCAGAGTACCTGGAGAAAGGTGAGTCAGTGGAAGCCAGCAGACAGGTCAGCTGCTGATTCTGACCGTCCTTCCTGTCTCTGCGCAGTGGTGGCGCTCTACAGCTACGAGGCCTCCAAGCCCGACGACCTGTCACTCACGGAGGGGGACGTGGTCTTCTTGATTCATCGCCATGACGACGGCTGGTGTGAGGGGGTCCTAGATGGCAAGCGGGGCTTCTTCCCCGAGAACTACGTCCAGCTGTGCAGCTAGATAAAGCCACGCCCCTCTGGGTGGAGCATGCGATTTTAGGCCCCTCCCCCAAACCGCTAACAGGTGAAGCTCACCTCTAAAGTTCAGAAAATGTACCTCAAGAGACTCACATTTTAGTTTCACCGGTTTTTAATATTACATGTAAAAAATAAATAAACATAAATATGAAACATTTGCAGATGAGTTAATAAATAAGTTGAATAAATAAGATAAATAAAGTAGAAAAGTGTCAGTGCTTTGGTCCGGGGCGCTCGGCTCGATGGCGGGCGTGGTTCCTCAGGTAGTCCATCCTGTTCAGGTGCATCAGTGTCACCTGCCGGAGCAGCTGGCAGCCGGCAGAACCCGGGTCGGAACCCGGGTCGGAACCCGGGTCGGAACCCGGCTGGCGAGAGCCCACTGGCGGCTGCAGGCTCTGCCGTCTCAGCTTGCGGTAGTATCTGTGAAGTTGTTTGGCCAGGACCCTGCTCTCCGTGCCCACCGGGGGCTCCTTCAGCTGGAAAACAAGAACCAGAACCAACATCAGTCACGGAGTCCAGAATGAAGGAGGAGCCGAAGGCGGGAAGGCGGGAGCGCTCACGCAGCTGCCGAGCTCCTGGATCTGCCGCTCCAGGCTCTGCAGGAGCTCCACCCTCCTCTGCTGGTTCCAGGTGGAGGAACATCTGCTGCGGTTCTGGAGGTCGTGGATGTGCTGCAGGTTCTCTCTGATGAACCAAAGCTGGACCTGCACCTGGATAAACAACGCAGGTGTGAGCCGCTGGGCTGTGATTGGCTGTCAGAACCCATGACGTCACAGAGGCTTACCTCGCTGGAGAAGACTCGTTTGTACAAGTTGTGCGGGAAGAACCCCGGGTCCAGAACCGGACCCCCCTGGAACAGAAGAGGCAAAGCTTCAAATCTCTGAAGGAAAAGCAGCAGGACCCCCCCCCCGGGGCCCGTGAACTCACCGTGGTTCGGGTGAGGACCACAGTCCGGTTCCTCAGGTCTCTGTAGCCCGTGAGCCAATCACAGCAGAGCGCGGGGCTCAGGACGGTGAGGATGAGGAGCAGCGGTGAAGACCTGTCCGGCATGATGAGAGGGGAGAGCGCGGCTTTGACATGCTGCTCGTTCACCACACATTTTATTTTGCAGACAGGAAAAAGGAAAACAAAAACAGTCTTAAGGGAAGGAATTTCCCGGGTTTCCTTTTTCACCTCACCTGCGATCCCGCCGGAAGTTTCTGTTTCAGAGAACGACGTCTGGATCCTGGTTCCGTGGGTCCGGCAGAACTTCATGCGGGCTCAGATGAAAAGGAATTAGGAGCTTTCAGGTTTTTGTTCGGGATTCTCGATCACGCGGTGAACGACGGGCTCGTGCGGGAGCGCGCGCGGAGCGGCGGGGAGCGCGCGCGGAGCGGCGGGGAGCGCGCGCGGAGCTCCGTGAATGCGCGCTTGCTTATTGGCTTGTTTAACCTAAACTCCGGTTTCGAGAGTCCGGTCCGGTTCGGGTCTGACTGAAGGACCCGAACCAGGCTCATTCTGCGCACGCGCTCAGATGAACCGAAACTGCCCTTTCCCCGCAGTTCTTCCGAATCTGGGGGCTGTCATTCTGAATGAAGGAAACCGAGACTGAAAATGAAAATGAAACGTCAGAGACCCGGAAGTGCAGCTGGATTCCGCGCGCGCTCATATTCAGTTATTGTCTTTGATCCCAAACTTAAACATCAAATAATTAAATGAAACTTCAGAAGCTTCAGAGGTCAAAGTTGAAACTGTAACTGTCGTTCATCAGAACATGTTTAGTCAAATATTATTTTCATTCAGATCTAACCTATTTAAATTACAGGTTCATTTACATAGATTTAAAAACGTCTTCAAAATCTGCTGAGGAAACATAAGTTTAGGTGACCTTTGACCTCCAGTTCAAAGATCATGAATTTAGTTTAAATGCTGCAGATTTGGTCATTAGTTCAAAACATGAGAAGATTAGTGTAAAAATGTTCATTTATCTTTAACATGACTGAATACATAAACATGGAACAACTAGAGAGAAATGAGACATTTTCACCATGAAATGAAAGAGATGATCTGAAAATGTAACATTTACTGAGATGAAACCAGAGATGAACATCAGAATCTGTTTTGATCATTGTTGAGAATTATAGAGATAAATCTGTGTCTTCTCATAGAGGAGGATCATCATTCATTATTAATAATGTAGAACTAAAGGGAAACCAGTAAATGTGGGATTTCAAACTACAGCTCTTGTAGCCCTAAAGGTCGTGACCCCTGATCTACAACTTATTTCATTTAATGTCTTTACTACAGAAATGTGGTTTTAATAAATGTAACCAACACATATTTTACTGCTGGTAGGTTAACAACAAACTGCAGTTATATGAACTCTTCATGGACACCAGTGAGTCCATGTTCTGGAGATCTGAGGGGTTTCCAGAGCGTTCAGCCCTCCAGCTGGAAGACCTGAGGGAGAAAATGGGAGTGACAACATGGAAAAGGTCAGAGCGGTACGGAGGGCCTCGAGGGTCAGGATGAGGATTCTGTGTGCTGCTGCAGGACAGGTGTGAAGGGAAGAGAGGGTTCTGATCCGGGTAGCAGAGTTCTGGAGCAGTTGAAGTTATGAATCGTGTTGTAGAGTCCAGAAGAAGATTGTGGAGGGAGGGGCGGAGCGAGGGGCGGAGCGAGGGGCGGAGCGAGGGGCGGAGACGGCGCATGTTGTGAAGGTGGAAGTCAGCGGTCCGGATGATGTCATTAATGTGGGCGGGACTAGAGGGTGCTGTGGAGGATGATGGCAGACTCTTAACCTGAAGATGGAGCCGTTTTCAAAGGAAATAGAGAAGTTATGAAGTTCATTTCAGATGGTCTTTGTTCCTACCATGAGAAGTTTGCAGAGAACCTGGATTTATTTACCTGCATTTCATTTCTAGGAAGCATTTGGAGAGAGAGGCCCGGTAGAGCGGGATCTCATCCACATAGAAAGTGAATGTTATGTTTACAGAAGATCCGGCCAAGAGAGAGAAGGTAGATGTTGAATAGTAGGGGCCCCAGGACAGAGCCTTGAGGCACACCTATAGGCGAATGATTTTAGTTGGATCCAGTCTGAGATATACAAAAGTGGAACCAGTTGATAGGTAATTCAGCAACTGTTTAGTTCGATGGATGTGATCTGAGATCAAAGACTGCAGCCAGATCAATCAGGAAGAGGATGGAAACGAAATCAGAGAAGATGGACGATGGTCGTCTGAAGGAGGGTTGTTCCTGTACTGTGGAGCTGATGGAATCCATCCTTCACTCACTCACTCACTCACTCACTCACTCACTCACTCACTCACTCACTCACTCACTCACTCACTCACTCACTCACTCACTCACTCACTCACTCACTCACTGCATGCTGGGAGGTTGGTGTTTGCGTGGCGAGAGCGGGTGAGTTGACTGATTTGGAGGGATTTTCAACAAAACACGTTTTAAGTGGTTTCAGTGGTACATCACTCTGTTAGTGGTTTTTTGGAGGATTTTGGTTTGACCGGTGAGTGGTGGACAGCGGGGTAGGCTGCCCAGTCGCCCCGGGGGAGGATGGCGTCTCTGGTGCCGTCTGTAGCACTTGTGATGCTAAATTGAAGCATTAAGATGATCAGAAATCTAGAACTCGTCTCAAGGAGGGAGCAGCTGGAGACCGAAGATTCATTGAAGTTTCTTTTATGAATAAATATATACAGTGGGTGACAAGAATCAAGTGAATGGCCATTCAAATATACATATTTACAAAGGAAAATAAAAGAAAGAAACAGAAACATACTGTTTCTTGCACTTTTTTCGGGCCTCCTTTTGCTTATGGATAAGCTCAGGGTGGGTTCTTTGAATATTAATGGTTGGAGGGACAGGGTAAAGAAGACTCTCATTTCCAATATGTTTAATGACAAAGATTTAAATATTTTGTTTCTCCAAGAATCGCACAGCGATGTTGGCAATGAGCCAGACGGCATCGTGGTGGGGTGGACAATATGTCCTACCCCATGGCACAACTCTCTCTGCGGGGGTGGCTGTCCTTTTCTCACCCAAATTGGATTTCAACATTATTTCACACACTGAGGTGGTGCAGGGAAGGGCTTTAGTTGTCCGGGTTGAACTCAATGGTTTTCTTTTTTGCCTTATTAATGTATATGCACCAACTGTAGGTGCGCACAGGACTTCACTCTTTCTCCAACTTCAGAATTATTTAAAGCAACGCGTGCAAAACGACATTATTGTGATGGGAGGGGATTGGAACTGCACATTAGATTTTAAGTCCTCGTCCTTTTTGTCAAAGGCTGTTACTGAACTTTCCTTAGTAGATGTTTGGAGGCTCCATAACCCACAGGCAAGACGATACACATGGGTCAGGGTATCAGGTGGGATGGTTAGTGGGGCGCGGTTAGATAGGTTTTACCTAACGAATGCTTCTAGGAGTAGGGTCTCCAAGTGCTCTATATATCCTATAGGCCTCCCTACCTCCCTCCCTCCCTCCTCCCTACATCCCTCCTCCCTACCTCCCTCCCTCCTCCCTCCTCCCTCCCTCCTCCCTCCTCCCTCCTTCGACCGACCGCTTTACAATAAAGCAAAACAAACAAAAGAAATAAATAAAAACAAACACTAACATTAAATAAACAAACACTAACATTAAATAAAGCCCCTCCCCCAGCAACACATTCTCATTCCCGACTCGTGACTTATCGAGGATTAAAGGTCCGTTTTGGGGTCATCCCTCTCCTTAGAATCTGAAGAGCTGGCTGAACCAGTTGGACTCTGCAGACGGCACTGATGATGGACTGGTAGGACTTCCCATCATGCACTGTGAATGTTTGGTCTGCTGTCGGCCTTGATCTTCAGCTTTCCTTTCTCTGTGGCTGCAGCTGTCGCCGCCTCTATTCTCCTCTAAGGAGGTCTGGGAGTGGCCGGTTCTGGTCCAGCTCGGTTCTTTAAGGCTCTTAGACTTTGATGTTGTTTGTGCACTGAGGACCACAAACTGCACAATGCTAAAGTGGATGATGGGCTCTCAGAACAGCTGTTGCTCTCATCTGATTGGCTATTGTGCTCCCAGCAAAGCAGCATCAGATAAAGTCGTCTGAAGGGGAGGAGTCAGGGCGATCTCCTGAGCTCTATCAGACCATCAGCTTCCTGCTTCTGTCTCCCTGGGATCAAGTGTTTGCTCAGGTCCTGGTGCTGCAGGTGATGGTCCTCCACCTGCAAGGACCACAACTGCACCGAATCACACAATCTATCGATTTGTTTTAACTTTTATTAACCGGGAGGACCAGCTGATGAGAAATGATGACCTGATGTTAGAGATCCATCTGCAGCTTCTGTCTTCAGAGAAGACCTTGAAAATTCTAAAATGTGTGTGTGTGTGTGGGGGGGGGGGTGTCCTGAAGGTCAGAAATCATTGAGCTCCTCAAACATTCACCCTCTTTTCAATAACAAATGGGTGTGGCCACACAGAGACAATCAAGGTGCCCTTCCACGCCCATCATCTGTGGTCATTTAAGTCTGTGTGTCTGTGTGTGTGCGTGTGTGTGTGTTTGTGTGTCTGGGTGTGTGTGTGTGCGTGTGTGTGTGTGTCTGTGTGTGTGTGTTTGTGTGTCTCTGTGTGTCGGTGTGTGTGGGTGTGTGTGTCTCTGTGTCTCTGTGTTTGTGTGTCTCTGTGTGTGTCTCTGTGTTTGTGTGTCTCTGTGTGTGTGTGTGTGTTTGTGTGTGTGTGTTTGTGTGTGTGTGTTTGTGTGTCTCTGTGTGTGTGTGTCTCTGTGTGTCTCTGTGTGTGTGTGTGTCTCTGTGTTTGTGTGTCTCTGTGTGTGTGTGCGTCTCGGTGTCTGGGTGTGTGTGTGTGTGCGTGTGTGCTTGCATGCGTGTATGGAGGTAATGACTGTGAGAGAGAAACAGACAGACGTGATTTAAACATCCCGGCAGACAAATGAGAGTCAGGGGGCGGTTTGAGCGCGTGCAGAATTCATTCGGCAGGAAGTCAGACAAAGAGGAGCAGCGACCGGAGCGTGGACCGGAGCGTGGACCGGAGCGTGGACCGGAGCGTGGACCGGAGCGTGGACCGGAGCGTGGACCGGAGCGTGGACCGGCGGAGACGAGAGCAGGTTAGATCGGATTCAGTTTCAGGTCCAGGAAACCTGAAGCACTTTCTCTGAACAACACATTTGCTGTGTTTGGTTGTGTAGACATCTTCATCAGAGCGTCAGAGTGGGAACCTTCACGGACCCGTGCACGGACAGAACCAGAACCAGAACCTGCAAACATCCAATCAGGTCAAACTCTGTGCAGGTCACATGACAGCGAAGGACACTGCCCTGTGCTCACACCTGTACATTAAACCTGCACCTTGTGCTCCACTGCTGATAAAGAAAGCCACGCCCGCTACTGTTACACTGCTGGGTCCTTGTCTGACAGACTGTTGGTCTTTTTAAAGGAAGGCGGAGCCTCCAGAACTACTTTGAGGAACATTTAGAACTTTCCAAAATATTTAAAAACATATAAATGATTTGATCTATTTATAATTAGTACTTGGTTTACATCGACTTTTAGTTTGAAAGTTTGTTTTTTTTCTCCATTTTTACTTTGAAGTTTTTCCTTCTTGGCTTCAGTTTTGGATCCTCCAGACCAGAGACAAACATGTTCCTGAGGATCTCCTCGATCTCCTGCTTGCTTTGATCTGGGATCCTGTGGTTCATGCTGTCATGAACAGATCATTCCTTCACTTCAGCATCAAGCAGGATTATTATGCTGTCATCGTGTCTGTTTTTAGTCTTCTTTTAAAATGTGAAGGTTTTAAAGTTTGAAAATTGTTTTTTGTTCTTTGAAGCGCTTCACATTGCTATGATTTCTTCTCCTCAGGTGCACGTCTCCATGGCAACTGGTGTACTGCTGCTGTGCACGTGGGCCAGCTTGTGCACATCCTTTAACCTGGACACATCCTTCCCCTTGTTGAAGACAGGCCGGAATGGGAGCCTGTTTGGATTCTCGGTGGCTTTGCACCAGGACCTGAACCCCAAAGACTACCGGTGATTGCAGAGCTTTGACCTGTGCTGCTGGCTGTGGTTCTGCAGAAAGATCCCGGTCCGTTCCATCAGAACTTTCTGCTAAAACACCATCCACTGAATGCTCCTCTATGGGATGCTCTCGACTCCTCTCTGCACAGCTGAACTGTTGTCCAAAGCAGACAGGAGGTGGCGCTACCTTCTATGCAGATATAGTGATAAAGAAGAGGATCAGGATCCCTCGTGGTCTCCTAAGGAAGACTGTGATCTGCTACGCAGCTTTCATGTTCAAAACAGTTGTGGATCAGACTGAACTACGGCTGATGGTCTGGTCTCCTCTACTTTCAGGTTCTGGTGATCTGGTGTCTTGTACTTTCAGGATCTGGTGATCTGTTCTCCTCTACTAATAGAATCTGGTGATCTAGTTGGCTATACTTTCAGGATCTGGTGGTGTGGTCTCTTGTGTTGATCTGGTATTCAGGATCTGCTGCTCTTGCTGGGCCTCCGTGGGTCTGCCGTTGATTTTCTGCACTCTGTGGGCTGTTTGTGAGGCTTGACCATCCTGCTGCTGGTTCAGAGGGGGGACCTTCTTCTTATGAGAGTCTGAGTAGATGTGTCTGACTCTGACATGTCACATGACCCATCCTCAGCAAGCGGCCCCACCACCAGGAGGGGGAATTTTTTTCAGGAAACGTCACAAAGGTCATGCTGGTCACCGTCATCACCTTGACGAACACTTCTGTCATCACTGGGATGTTCTAGAAACATAAAAAGGAGAAAGTGAAAGATCAAAACGATAGTTTTAAAGATTAGACCAGAGCAGCTGAACACAGAACAGCTGATGGTCTATTATAAATGAGAAGAAGAAAATCCCATCACCTTCATCATCAAACAAGCAGCCTTCAGTGAAGCAGCTGTGACCTTCATCTCACTTTGAGCAGGTTGTCAGAAAGAAACGATTCACGACTCATTTAATATCATCCTTTGGATTTAGAGGAAGAATGATCCGAGAGGAGAACGAAGACAGTTGGTAGGATATTTCATACAGTTGCTAAGGTTACGTTTGATCATTTATGTAAAACTCTTAAATAGTATAAACGCGTTTGCAGAGACTCTCCACTATAGGCGACCGCCCAAACGAGCGCCGACGCAGCTGGAGCGCCAGCACGCGCGGCCACAACGTGTGTCGCGGTCGTTTGGGCAGCTAGCTAAAATGCTATGTTGTTTTTAGCATTTGGACTCCGCCTCTCAGGGAGGGGGAAAGCATTTTGTGGCCGGGGTGGGGGAGGGGGGCAGACAAACTCTGAATACTCAGACATGCTAAAGGCAGCTCACGGTGGGACTGAATAAATAAAATATGTACCGTGAGAAATGGCGTACCGCACCGTGGAAGGCGTGTCCAACGGTCCGGTCTAACATGGAATATTGTGTCATCCCCAGTGCTGAGTATCGCAAAGAAAGAACAGAAACAGCATCAGGATAATCAGGATCTGCTGAAGACCACTTTGATCTGTGGGTGACATAACCCTTCTGCGTTCCTCACAGGCTATTGGTTGGTGCTCCCAGGGAGGAGGCGGAGCCTGGTGTTCCAGCCAGTAAAACAGGCGGGGTTTACAGCTGTCCAGTTACTGCTGATCGGTCCGAGTGTCAGAGGATGGCGTTCGTAGATCCAGGTGAGTCTCAGCTCCTTCTTCCTCGTGTCGGGAAGATCAAAGAAAAGCTGCTTGACCTTTTTCTCTGATTGGCTGAGAGAGGACCAATCCCAAACTCCCTCAGAGTCTGGAAGAACCTGAAGTGTCAGCTGATCTTCTGATATTAGCTAATGCTGCTCCTGATTTCATCAGTATTATGGGCTGTCCATCTGCACTCTGTCTCTGAGCAGACACAACAGGAGCGAGTGGCCCTTAACTCGCGGTCACCATGGTAACGGCCGACCGTCTGTGCCAGATCATGCTCATGAAGTTAAACCACAGGGAGCGGCTGCATCCTCCGTTCACCACGAGATGTTTGAACTCACAGAAGTTTCATCTGACAAAAGCAAAAACGTCTTTTTAAACACTTTAACAACTAAGATTTCTTTGAAATGAAAAGTCTACTTACATGGTGAAATAAATCACCTGGTTTAAAGGCTTAGCTATAGCAGGTGTGGTAGTGGTCAGCACTCACAGTGAGAGGGTTCGAATCCCGGCAGGTTCTTTTTACGTGGGGCTCACTCTGTTTCCTCCTGGTGTCCAAAATGTGTTTCTTATAATGCATTTATTTGATGGGATTTTTACATGTAGTTCACACGGTTAGGAAGAGCTCAGCAGACGTCTGGATGGTCTGAGGAAGCCTCTCTGCTGGTGTTTGTAGGAGTTCACACTTATGACTTGAAAACATCAATTTTTCAGCTCAGAGAATGTCTGAATCTTTGTCCAGCGGAGCCTGCTGTGTTCTGCATTTGAACCATGGGGGCTTCCTTACCAATCCACTTTCAAGATCTCACACTCTTTCATCTCACAGTTCTGAGTTTTTGCTCATCTTTGACCTTCTTCCGGTCCATGCTTACCTCTGTGAATGGATCTGTCTTGCTCTTTGGATCCCACATGGTGGATTTGCTTTCTCTTAGAGGATTCCTCCTCATCCCATCTCCAGTGGGATGTCTGTCTGTTCAACTGTGGTGCTTTGAACTCTTTTCATATATAAATCTATTCCTGTGTGCGCTTCTACTCTGGGTTATCCTACTCCAAACCTTACAGATTGACATACTTGATCTTAAAATCTCGAGTCTATCTTTGTTCAATGCTTGCAGCTCAGAGTAGATCAACTGATGCACGCTTTGGACTCCAAAATCATTTCTTTCAATGTGTGTTTGCTTGCACCCCGAAGCTGGTAGAGTCCAGACGCCCCGACCCTGAACAGAGCTTAGAAAGCTGATGGATCTCTTCCGTCTTCTTTCTTCTTCTTTTATGGATTGTTTTCACTAGAACAGGACACAGACTGACTTCAACCACAACTGAGGAAAAAGACTGGAGAAGACTTTCTATCTCAACATTAGTTTAAAAACAAGGACATTGATAGTATTGTCCAGCCATCGTTGGTGCTGCACTGCAGAAATCAGAGCTCCCTCTTTACTGACATGTGCTGAGGCATTTCCATGTCATGACATGGCGTGTAAAACATCTCGACGTGCCTGAACTCCACTGACTAGAAGAGGACACATAGTTTTATCCAGTTGACAATGTCATGTAAACCCATTGAATGGAAGTTGTGTATCAATCCCAACCCGTTGCTGTCACAGAGAGCATCCACTCCAGCCATTTCCACAGATGATGGACATGAAGTTTGTCTGGTCTCTCCAGGTCTGAACCCCTCTGAAGAGCTTGTGGAGGACATGTGGCTGGGTGTGTCCGTAGCCAGTCAGGGCTCTCCTGGAGGCAGGATTCTGGTAAGGCTGGAGCGTTTCCTACATTTGAGCTCTTCTGCACTTTCTGAATTTGAAAGTTTAATCTGAGTGAATGTAGTCGAGTAACTCACAGTAACTAAGGAGATAAGCTGGTTAAATCACCGGCCGCTGACTGGCTCAGACGCCGGCGTCAGCTGAATGAAGGTCAGACTTGAATCCCCCTGTGTCCCGGCAGGCCTGTGGTCATCGATACGTCAAAATTTATGGCCCTTTCAAAGAAAGACAGATGATTGGCCGCTGTTATCTCCATGGGAACAATGACAGTGAGATCCAGTTCGTGTACCAGCCCTGCGAGTAAGTCAGCTTCACGGTGAAGTGTTGGAGGCCGGTGGCGCCGCCTCACACGTGCATGTGCTCAGCCACAGGGACAGTTTCATTCGTGAGGCCATGTGTAACGTGGGCATCTCAGCCTTCATCACCCAGGACCAGATCGTAGTTGGCTCTCCAGGAAGTTTCATGTGGCAGGGTAAGTTTCTTCAGGAAGTGGACCTGGGCTCCAGCTCGTTTCTTCCTAACGGAGCGTGTGTGATGCAGGAAATGTGCACGTCTTCTGGAGGAATCCTGACGATGAGTTGGAGACGTGGGAGAAGGACATGTCTGACCTGGCACAGCGCAACATCTACATAGGTGCGCAGAGCTGATTGGAGCTCATGAAGCTTCCTCAGCATGTCAGAACCAGAACTTTCAGAAGCTGCTGTGGTGACCCCAGTTCACCTTTCCGTCTGCTTCTCCAGGCTACTCTGTCTTTCAGGCACACCTTGTTTTGTCCAAGGATGAGGAAACCGTAGTAACAGGTATTACTTAACCCCCTCCCCCCGTCTGTTGGTACACTGAGATCCATGCATTGATGTGTGCTGCTGAACAGGAGCTCCTCGGGACAGTAAAGAGGACGCTCGAGGCTCAGTGTGGCTGCTGGCCAAACAGTCCAGGAGGCTGGTGAAGAAGCAGGTCCTGCGCGGCCAACAAACGGGCTCTTATTTTGGGAACACGGTAGCCGTCACCGACCTCAACAGCGATGGGTGAGGAAGGATTTCTCACCTATGTTTCTCTTAAACTCCAGAACCAGACATTGTGGCGATGTCTGGGGGCCTTTCACTTTTATCTGGAGTGCTTTAGTATCGGGAAGTGAAGCAGATAATGTGGAGGCCAGACACAGAACTTCCCGCCTCTTTGCTTACACTGCAGGTGGAACGACCTGCTGGTTGGCGCTCCATTCTTCTTCAATCGTCAGCGGGGAGAAGGCGGAGCCGTCTACATTTACATGAACGCAGGGGGCCGTTTTGAGTCCACACACACTACGGTGCTGACCGGCCCACCCGGGTCAGCATTTGGAATAGCTGTAGCTGCTGCTGGAGACCTGAACCAGGATGGCTTCCAGGGTAAGAATGACAGCTGGAGCTCAGGACGAGTCTCTGGAGGGAGGGGCTGACATGTTGGTGTGCGGCAGACATCGCTGTGGGAGCGCCTTTCCATGAGACCGGGAGCGTGATGATCTGGACCGGCGGTGAGGACGGGGTGTCTGCAGAGCCCAGCCAGGTTGGTTTACGGTTCAGGTTTTCATGAAACTTTTTTCACTCTGACTTCACTTTGACAGAAAACTCAAACTTTAAGGAAACTTTCTCCATAAAAAATCTTCAGCAGACTAAAGTACCGATACTGACCGCGACAGATGGAGGATACTCTGTCCCGTGAAGAGCCGGTCTCACTGGCCTTCTCACCAAATCATGGCTGGGGCCCGGAAAAATGTCATCTCCGTTGTACAGAAGCTGCTAGCAGCGGAGTGGTAGTGATGCCCCCCCCCTCTTTTACCACACGGAGAACTCGCTGCTTTCCGTGGTCTTCGCCGGTCAAACGTTTAATCCTGATCTTGTCTGAGGAGTTACCGGGGAATTGATCTCACTCGAGAAGTGTGTCTGGATGACAGCCGCTTCTGTTGTTTCTGTGTTTCTGGGACTGAGTTTGAAGGCTGTTCCACATGAACCTTTGTTCTTATTCTCAGTTCAGGAGACTCGTGCTCCTCACAGCTGCTGTCTCTTTACCGGCGTGTGGAGCTCGCCGCACTGTGACAAAAACCCTCATGTTGGATCGGTATTCTACCTGCTGATCAGGTCAATGAAAACGTCACGTGACCAAAACTGAGTTCCTGATTGGCTGATGCGACGCAGCGACCTAAAAAAACTGATGAGCTGTGAAATGCAGCCAGACATTCGAGCGCTGCGCAGCGCGCCTGAACGGCAGAGCGGGTTCATGACTGTATAAACGGTTCATGACTGTATAAACGGTTCATGACTGTATAAACGGTTCATGACTGTATAAACGGTTCATGACTGTATAAACGGTTCATGACTGGTGAACCGGTTCATGACTGTATAAACGGTTCATGACTGTATAAACGGTTCATAACTGTATAAACTGTTCATGACTGTATAAACGGTTCATGACTGTATAAACGGTTCATGACTGTATAAACGGTTCATGACTGTATAAACGGTTCATGACTGGTAAACCGTTTCATGACTGTATAAACGGTTCATGACTGTATAAACGGTTCATGACTGTATAAATGGTTCATGACTGTATAAACGGTTCATGACTGTATAAACGGTTCATGACTGTATAAAACGGTTCATGACTGGTGAACCGGTTCATGACTGTATAAATGGTTCATGACTGTATAAACGGTTCATGACTGTATAAACGGTTCATGACTGTATAAACGGTTCATGACTGTATAAATGGTTTTATGACTGTATAAACGGTTCATGACTGTATAAACGGTTCATGACTGTATAAATGGTTCATGACTGTATAAACGGTTCATGACTGTATAAACGGTTCATGACTGTATAAACGGTTCATGACTGTATAAATGGTTCATGACTGTATAAACGGTTCATGACTGTATAAACGGTTCATGACTGTATAAACGGTTCATGACTGTATAAACGGTTCATGACTGTATAAATGGTTCATGACTGTATAAACGGTTCATGACTGTATAAACGGTTCATGACTGTATAAACGGTTCATGACTGGTGAACCGGTTCATGACTGTATAAATGGTTCATGACTGTATAAACGGTTCATGACTGTATAAACGGTTCATGACTGTATAAACGGTTCATGACTGTATAAATGGTTTATGACTGTATAAACGGTTCATGACTGTATAAACGGTTCATGACTGTATAAATGGTTCATGACTGTATAAACGGTTCATGACTGTATAAACGGTTCATGACTGTATAAACGGTTCATGACTGTATAAACGGATCATGACTGTATAAATGTTTTCATGACTGTATAAACTGTTCATGACTGTATAAACGGTTCATGACTGTATAAATGGTTCATGACTGTATAAACGGTTCATGACTGTATAAACGGTTCATGACTGTATAAACGGATCATGACTGTATAAACGGTTCATGACTGTATAAATGGTTCATGACTGTATAAATGGTTCATGACTGTATAAACTGTTCATGACTGGTGAACCGGTTCATGACTGTATAAATGGTTCATGACTGTATAAATGGTTCATGACTGTATAAACGGTTCATGACTGTATAAATGGTTTATGACTGTATAAACGGTTCATGACTGTATAAACGGTTCATGACTGTATAAATGGTTCATGACTGTATAAACGGTTCATGACTGTATAAACGGTTCATGACTGTATAAACGGTTCATGACTGTATAAACGGTTCATGACTGTATAAATGGTTCATGACTGTATAAACGGTTCATGACTGTATAAACGGTTCATGACTGTATAAACGGTTCATGACTGGTGAACCGGTTCATGACTGTATAAATGGTTCATGACTGTATAAAACGGTTCATGACTGTATAAAACGGTTCATGACTGTATAAACGGTTCATGACTGTATAAATGGTTTATGACTGTATAAACGGTTCATGACTGTATAAACGGTTCATGACTGTATAAATGGTTCATGACTGTATAAACGGTTCATGACTGTATAAACGGTTCATGACTGTATAAACGGTTCATGACTGTATAAACGGATCATGACTGTATAAATGTTTTCATGACTGTATAAACTGTTCATGACTGTATAAACGGTTCATGACTGTATAAACGGTTCATGACTGTATAAATGGTTCATGACTGTATAAACGGTTCATGACTGTATAAACGGTTCATGACTGTATAAACGGATCATGACTGTATAAACGGTTCATGACTGTATAAATGGTTCATGACTGTATAAATGGTTCATGACTGTATAAACTGTTCATGACTGGTGAACCGGTTCATGACTGTATAAATGGTTCATGACTGTATAAACGGTTCATGACTGTATAAACGGTTCATGACTGTATAAACGGATCATGACTGTATAAACGGTTCATGACTGTATAAATGGTTCATGACTGTATAAATGGTTCATGACTGTATAAACTGTTCATGACTGGTGAACCGGTTCATGACTGTATAAATGGTTCATGACTGTATAAACGGTTCATGACTGTATAAACGGTTCATGACTGTATAAACGGATCATGACTGTATAAACGGTTCATGACTGTATAAATGGTTCATGACTGTATAAATGGTTCATGACTGTATAAACTGTTCATGACTGGTGAACCGGTTCATGACTGTATAAATGGTTCATGACTGTATAAACGGTTCATGACTGTATAAACGGTTCATGACTGTATAAACGGTTCATGACTGTATAAACGGATCATGACTGTATAAATGTTTTCATGACTGTATAAACTGTTCATGACTGTATAAACGGTTCATGACTGTATAAACGGTTCATGACTGTATAAATGGTTCATGACTGTATAAACGGTTCATGACTGTATAAACGGTTCATGACTGTATAAACGGATCATGACTGTATAAACGGTTCATGACTGTATAAATGGTTCATGACTGTATAAATGGTTCATGACTGTATAAACTGTTCATGACTGGTGAACCGGTTCATGACTGTATAAATGGTTCATGACTGTATAAACGGTTCATGACTGTATAAACGGTTCATGACTGTATAAACGGATCATGACTGTATAAACGGTTCATGACTGTATAAATGGTTCATGACTGTATAAATGGTTCATGACTGTATAAACTGTTCATGACTGGTGAAACCGGTTCATGACTGTATAAATGGTTCATGACTGTATAAACTGTTCATGACTGGTGAACCGGTTCACCAGTCATGAACCGTTTATACAGTCATGAACCGGTTCATTCAGCTCCTTTTACAGACGTGTTCAAACCAGCAGACACGCTCTGACCCCCCCCCCCCCCCCCCCTTCCCCCCCATCAGGTGATCCATGGCAGCAGCATCTCTTCACGGTTCAGAACATTTGGTTACTCCCTGTCAGCAGGTGTAGATGTGGATCAGAACCGATACCCAGACCTGCTCATCGGTTCTCTGGACGACACCGTGGTTCTGCTCAGGTGCGTGGCGGTCTCTCACGTCTCTAGGCACTGGTACCTGTTCTCTGACTGATCCGCTCGTATGCTCCACAGAACTCGTCCCATCATCCACCTTAATAAAACGTTACACATTTCTCCAGATGTCATCGACCCAAACAACTGCGACTTCTGGTAAGAAATAAACTGAAGCGTTTCAGGTCAGATTGAGTTTTATGAATCATCTGCTCTTTTTAACCAAACATAACCCAAAACAACCTGAAACAGACTCTGATCCTCGTCCCAACAACCTCTCGGGTTACATGTTGGTGACCTCTTAGTTAATTCCTGGTTATCTCTTGTTTACCTCCTAGTTACCTCTTGGTTACGTCTGGTAATAAAATCCTCTTGTACTAACTAACCCTTAAAGTAAATAGTTTCTGTATGTATTTTAAACTAAAAT
Source organism: Oryzias javanicus (assembly GCA_003999625.1). Classification (NCBI taxonomy): domain Eukaryota; kingdom Metazoa; phylum Chordata; class Actinopteri; order Beloniformes; family Adrianichthyidae; genus Oryzias; species Oryzias javanicus. The sequence continues at coordinate 28,046,805 of CM012444.1, forward strand.
ATGTTTTACTACAAAAACAATTTCCTTTAATTTTAAACTTTTATTCAAACAAAACAAATAATTTGTTGATTCATGATATCTTGCTGTAATAACTATTCTAGTCTTTTAATCTAATCTTCTATTTTCGATTTCTAACATGTTCTGGAAGCTTTTTCCAATGATGGAAGACGGGAAAATGAAGATTAAAACTGGATTCTGAGTATTTATTCAAATTGCTGTGAATCAGGAGGAGGAATTTGGCACAAAATACGGTGGGCGGAGCCACAAGCTTGCTGATGACATACGTCATCCTAACGACAGATGACTGGAAACACTATCAGGAGACGATCGGCCTGCTGGTTTTTAGTTTTTGGTTCCTAATTTGCTCTTTGGCAGCTCCATGACTTCATCATTCATTCATCGCTCACTCACTCCCTCACTCGCCCACTCTCTCTTTCACTCCCTTACTCACTCTCTCTCTCGCTCACCCACTTGATCCCTCCCTCCCTCCCTTGTCCATTCTCTCTCTCACTAGCTCGCCCACTCTATCTCCCTCCCTCACAGACTGAAGGTAATCATCTTTACCTGTGTGTCAGTATCCAGGTGCAGATGTGTTTCTTCTACAGCCTCAATGATGGAGGGAGGACAGAAGACGACAGGATCAGTAAGTCTTCGTCCTCCTCATCACTCAGTGGGGGTGGGGGGTCAGTTTTGGGTCCAGAACACGCATTACTCCCTGATGGTGATGGTTTTCCACGCAGTAATGAAATCATCCTGCTTCCTGTGGGAGTACAATTCATATGACCTCTTTCAATTAGCTCAGGATCTATCTGCCTGTGAAACCCTCGACCAATCAGACAATTACATAGCCTGCTGCCACGCCCATGTGCATCCTGCTGTAGCGAGGAGAAATCCTGTCATGTAATTACAGCTGAGAAGAACATGAAAGAGGCAGGAATTCTGGAACGGACCGACCAATCACAGACGGACCAATCCCAGACCGACCAATCCCAGACTGACCAATCACAGACCGACCAATCAGAGACCGACCAATCACAGACCGACCAATCACAGACCGACCACTCACAGACCGACCACTCACAGACTGACCAATCAAAGACCGACCAATCACAGATCGACGTATCACAGACCGACCAATCACAGACCGACCAATCACAGGCCGACCAATCCCAGACTGACCAATCCCAGACTGACCAATCACAGACCGACCAATCAGAGACCGACCAATCACAGACCGACCAATCCCAGACCGACCAATCCCAGACCGACCAATCACAGACCGACCAATCACAGACCGACCAATCACAGACCGACCAATCAGAGACCGACCAATCACAGGCCGACCAATCACAGACCGACCAATCACAGACCGACCAATCACAGACCGACCAATCAGAGACCGACCAATCACAGACCGACCAATCACAGACCGACCAATCACAGACCGACCAATCACAGACCGACCAATCCCAGACCGACCAATCACAGACCGACCAATCAGAGACCGACCAATCACAGGCCGACCAATCACAGACCGACCAATCACAGACCGACCAATCACAGACCGACCAATCACAGACCGACCAATCACAGACGACCAATCACAGACAATCACAGACCGACCAATCCCAGACCGACCAATCCCAGACCGACCAATCCCAGACCGACCAATCACAGACCGACCAATAACAGACCGACCAATCACAGGCCGACCAATCACAGGCCGACCAATCCCAGACCGACCAATCCCAGACTGACCAATCACAGACCGACCAATCAGAGACCGACCAATCAGAGACCGACCAATCAGAGACCGACCAATCACAGACCGACCAATCACAGACCGACCAATCACAGACCGACCAATCACAGACAATCACAGACCGACCAATCACAGACCGACCACTCACAGACCGACCACTCACAGACTGACCAATCAAAGACCGACCAATCACAGATCGACGTATCACAGACCGACCAATCACAGACCGACCAATCACAGGCCGACCAATCCCAGACTGACCAATCCCAGACTGACCAATCACAGACCGACCAATCAGAGACCGACCAATCACAGACCGACCACTCACAGACCGACCACTCACAGACCGACCAATCACAGACCGACCAATCACAGATCGACGTATCACAGACCGACCAATCACAGACCGACCACTCACAGACCGACCAATCAGAGACCGACCACTCACAGACCGACCAATCACAGACCGACCAATCACAGATCGACGTATCACAGACCGACCAATCACAGACCGACCAATCACAGACCGACCACTCACAGACCGACCAATCACAGACCGACCAATCCCAGACCGACCAATCACAGACCGACCAATCACAGACCGACCAATCACAGATCGACGTATCACAGACCGACCAATCACAGACCGACCACTCACAGACCGACCAATCACAGACCGACCACTCACAGACCGACCAATCACAGACCGACCAATCACAGACCGACCACTCACAGACCGACCACTCACAGACCGACCACTCACAGACCGACCAATCACAGACCGACCAATCCCAGACCGACCACTCACAGACCGACCAATCACAGACCGACCAATCCCAGACCGACCAATCACAGACCGACCAATCACAGACCGACCAATCACAGACAATCACAGACTGACCAATCACAGACCGACCAATCACAGACAATCACAGACCGACCAATCACAGACCGACCAATCACAGACAATCACAGACCGACCAATCACAGACCGACCACTCACAGACCGACCACTCACAGACTGACCAATCAAAGACCGACCAATCACAGATCGACGTATCACAGACCGACCAATCACAGGCCGACCAATCACAGGCCGACCAATCACAGACCGACCAATCACAGACCGACCAATCACAGACCGACCAATCACAGACCGACCAATCACAGACCGACAAATCACAGACCGACCAATCACAGACGACCAATCACAGACCGACCAATCACAGACCGACCAATCACAGACCGACCAATCACAGACGACCAATCACAGACCGACCAATCACAGACCGACCAATCCCAGACCGACCAATCAGAGACCGACCAATCACAGACCGACCAATCACAGACCGACCAATCACAGACCGACCAATCACAGACCGACCAATCCCAGACCGACCAATCACAGACCGACTAATTACAGACCGACCAATCACAGACCGACCAATCCCAGACCGACCAATCAGAGACCGACCAATCACAGACCGACCAATCACAGACAATCACAGACCGACCAATCACAGACCGACCACTCACAGACCGACCAATCCCAGACCGACCAATCACAGACTGACCAATCCCAGACCGACTAATTACAGACCGACCAATCACAGACCGACCAATCCCAGACCGACCAATCAGAGACCGACCAATCACAGACCGACCAATCACAGACCGACCAATCACAGACCGACCAATCACAGACCGACCAATCCCAGACCGACCAATCACAGACCGACTAATCACAGACCGACTAATTACAGACCGACCAATCACAGCCTCTATGTTGGTGTAATACAAAAATCCAAGATCAAAACAATCAGGAACGTGTGAGTCGGCTCCAGTTAGAGAGAAAAGGTTTACCTGTGAAACTGGAGGAGGAGGAGGAGGAAGGTCAGAAAGAAGGAGAGGAAGGACAGGATGAAGAAAACGAAGGAGAAGAGAAGGAGGAGGAGGAGTGAAGTTCTTCAAGAGGGAAGGACTAGAATTCTAAATGAGCAAAACATGAGTTAGTGGAGATGATGGACAGAAGAACGGTGGATGGAAAGAGATCAGGGAGTGGAGGGAAGGAGGGAGGATGAGGAGGATGATGAAGAAGGAGGATGATGAAGGAGGAGGATGAAGGAGGAGGATGAAGGAGGGAGGATGAGGAGGATGATGAAGAAGGAGGATGATGAAGGAGGAGGATGAAGGAGGAGGATGAAGGAGGGAGGATGAAGGAGGAGGATGAAGGAGGATGATGAAGGAGGAGGATGAGGAGGATGATGAAGAAGGAGGATGATGAAGGAGGAGGATGAAGGAGGATGATGAAGGAGGAGGATGAAGGAGGAGGATGAAGGAGGGAGGATGAAGGAGGAGGATGAAGGAGGATGATGAAGGAGGAGGATGAAGGAGGATGATGAAGGAGGAGGATGAAGGAGGATGATGAAGGAGGAGGATGATGAAAGAGGATGAGAGTATAAAAAGGTTCTGAATGGAGCAGACACAAAATCAAGGAAAGGTTTGCAGAAATTCTTGTAAGAAAATAATTTTGCTGAGATTTCTCCTGAAATCTTTTTTCCCCAGAGATCTCCTATACTCTGACAGCTGACGTCACAAGCCTCAAGCCCCGCCTCTTTTTTCAAAGGAACGACCAGACGGCGTTCTCCAGGTCCTTGTTCCTGCCGAGACAGCAGTGTGACACTCTGAGAGCCGGCGTGCTGGTGAGGAACACACGTGCACAGCGCCCCCTCCTGGTGAGGAACACACGTGCACAGCGCCCCCTCCTGGTGAGGAACACACGTGCACACAGCGCCCCCTCCTGGTGAGGAACACACGTGCACAGCGCCCCCTCCTGGTGAGGAACACACGTGCACAGCGCCCCTCCTGGTGAGGAACACACGTGCACAGAGCCCCCTCCTGGTGAGGAACACACGTGCACACAGCGCCCCCTCCTGGTGAGGAACACACGTGCACAGCGCCCCCTCCTGGTGAGGAACACACGTGCACAGCGCCCCCTCCTGGTGAGGAACACACGTGCACAGCGCCCCCTCCTGGTGAGGAACACACGTGCACAGAGCCCCCTCCTGGTGAGGAACACACGTGCACACAGCGCCCCCTCCTGGTGAGGAACACACGTGCACAGCGCCCCCTCCTGGTGAGGAACACACGTGCACAGCGCCCCCTCCTGGTGAGGAACACACGTGCACACAGCGCCCCCTCCTGGTGAGGAACACACGTGCACAGCGCCCCCTCCTGGTGAGGAACACACGTGCACAGCGCCCCCTCCTGAACCTGAACTCTGTCACGTGTCACATCAGGAAAACCTGCTCACATAAAAAAGTTCTGGTTCTGGTTCCAAACTCAAGCGACAGGAAGTTCTGTTAGTCCTGTATCTGGTCCAGCGCGGAGTGTCCGTCTACCGGTGACAGACTGTAACCCAACCACAGATCCAGATTCTGATCCGTCCCCTTCCTGCACGCGTTCAGGTCGACATTCTTCCAGACAGATTCCAGATCCCATCACATTCCTGCGGATCATCCGTCCGCCTCCACTCCTCCCATGACCCGTCAGCTTCACGCTCCGCTGAAAGGAATCGTATTCTGTCTGCTTCCATAGAGTCCGGTCCAAAACCAGGTGGAGCCTCTGGTCTTCTCACTGAACGTCTCACTGTTGGAGAAACAACCAAGAAAAGTGGTGCTGCCTGTGCTGGGGCAGACACTCCAGCCCACCAAGGCCCAGGTCAGAACCAGACCCATCAGGATGGTGAGATCCACCTGAAACCCCAACAGATCCTGAGTGAACTGCAGAGACATAAAAACAGTTCAAGAGAGTCTTTGAACATTCCTGTGGAGACTTTCATACAGATGTGTTTGCAGATCCACTTCCAGAAAGCCTGCGGTTCTGACAACCGTTGTGACAGCAACCTGCAGATGCAGGCCCGGTTCACGGATGAGAACGAGAATCCCTTCCCGGAGTGAGTACATTCCAAGATATCTTTAAGCAAAAAAAAAAAAAAGAAAAGATATCTGAGCAGCTGGTCTGTAACTTCACTTCAAATGCTGCCTTTCCTGATCCATGATCTGATCCATGATCTGATCCATGTTCTGATCCATGTTCTGATCCATGATCTGATCCATGATCTGATCCATGTTCTGATCCATGATCTGATCCATGATCTGATCCATGATCTGATCCATGTTCTGATCCATGATCTGATCCATGATCTGATCCATGATCTGATCCATGATCTGATCCATGATTTGATCCATGATCTGATCCATGATCTGATCCATGATCTGATCTATGATCTGATCCATGATCTGATCCATGATCTGATCCACGATCTGATCCGTGTTCTGATCCATGATCTGATCCATGATCTGATCCATGATCTGATCCATGATCTGATCCATGATCTGATCCATGATTGATCCATGATCTGATCCATGATCTGATCCATAATCTGATCCACGATCTGATCCGTGTTCTGATCCATGATCTGATCCATGATCTGATCCATGATCTGATCCATGATTGATCCATGATTGATCCATGATCTGATCAACAAGTACAGTCATCCACATCATTATCTGCTGATAAATGAGGTTCAGGTTCTGTAAAAAGTCCCGGACGGATCCAGTTCTGTACTGTCCGAGGGAACAGACGTGTGCTTGTGTCTGCAGGAGGCGGGGCCACCAGGTGCTGCTCTACCACGCCCACATGAAGAGGCTGCTCCTGCAGGTGAACGTGAGCAACGCCCCTTCAGAGGGACGGCCTGCAGAGGACGCTCACAGCAGCTTCCTGAGCATCAGCGTTCCTCCTTCTCTGATCTACTCCGGAGTCCAGAGCCAGGTGAAACCGACCAAAACCACTCCAGAACCGGATCACGGCAGACTGCGCTTCAAATGTTAGCCACCAGAACGTAGGGTCGGGCTACGCTGATACCGGTACTAAAGTACTACTGAGACCACAAGTCAGTCGAGGTTCTGATTCACTCCAGGTTGGGCTCACATGGATCATGTCATCTATTCATTTGTTAAGCCCCTCCCACCAGCAGTCCAGGAGGCCCACAGTGCTGCACACAGGAAAGCAAACAGAGCAGAGTGCAATAGTAAAACATCAAAGGAATAAAAACTTTAAAACCAAATCATTTTCAGAGATTATCATAAACTAGAATGAAAGGCTGCAATGGGTAAGAGCTGATCTCTGAGTTTAGGAGCCATCACAGCAAAAGCCCGACCAGAACTTACGTTTGGTTCTGGAACCAGTTCCACACACTGGTCTGGACAGTGTAAGAACTTTAAAACCAGCCTGGAGAGAGGAGGAGGAGCCGTACCTGCCAGGTAAAAATCCGGTTCTTCACTGGCAGCCAGTTGGGGGTTCTGTGGTCAACCGGTTTTTCCTCCTGCTGCATTTTGGAGCAGCTGCAGCCTGAAGCTTTAGGTAAGCCAGCATATAGAGAGCTGCAATAGTTTAGTCTGGACAGCACAAAGCATGGACGACAGCTTCAGGGTTCTGTTGGAGATAAAAGATTCATCCGAGCCAGACGTCAGGATGTCAGGACCTGGTCACTGCATTTATTTGGAGGTGGAGTTTCAGACCCACAGACTGCTCAATGGGAGACAGGGGAGATCAATATCATGAGGGTAAACACAATGACCTCAGTTTAGCCAGAAACCACAGCTTGACCTCAATTGATTTTCATTTTAATGGTGCGGTTAGGGAGATAAATCTGACAATCGTCAGCATAGAGGTGGACTCCACCTTGAACTTCTGAAACAACAATCCCAATGGAAAAAATAAATAGAAACTGGGAAAGGGCCCAGAGCCGACCCTTGTGGGACCCCATTTCAGGGATGAGTCTTCCTCAGACTGACTGTACTGTCAAACAGATTTCAGGGCTTCAATGGGGTTTTGATGGACAGCTCTAGCTGATCATGTTACTGTCCAGAGATTGTGGGCGGGCTCATGTAGAAATAGGTTGGGATATTTTTATTCCAGGTGGGTGAACGTCAGTCAGAACGCCAAAGACGTGAGTGAACATCTGTCTGTACTTCTCTGCAAAAGATAAAAATGCAAAGACCTGATGATCAGTGCCACTCTTCATGGCGATGAGTGCAGAAGAATGACATAAAACATCTCAGTTTTGGACTCACCTTCATTCAGTTTCACTGCTTCCTCATGGAAAAACTTGGCTTGTTTTTCGTTTCTGAACAGTTGGGATTTGGGCTCTGAAACAGTTCTGAAAATGTGGCACCAGCAATCTTCACCAGTGAGGGTTTTATTGACTGTAAAAACTGCCCCGACAAACCTAAGATGCATCAGAACTGTCCTGAACATACAGAGAAGATGTGTCATGGAAAGAACAGGAAACATGGAAGTTAAATAGTAATCATAGATGTTATTGTTAAGGTGTTAAGAATTAAAATAGTCAAATACTTATTGCAACATGGTCCAGTTATCTATGTTGTTTCTGCTCTGTGTGGTGGTGGGGGTATGTTGGTGGGGGTGCTCGCAGCCCTGACCTTCAGGTCTTCATTTAGCTTCTTTGCATCTACAGCTGACTGACAGATGAAACTTGTAAATCTGCTTGTATTGACAAATGTTTCATGTCGTCTGTCTTTCTGGACGGACCTGGTGGGCTCTTTGCCAGTGCGACCTGCTCTTCAGGTCTCTTTAGGCTCTGTGCTCTGTGTTTCAGGAAGACATCTTTGAGTGTTCTGTTGAGGCCACAGTTCTTATATGTGAGCTGGGAAACCCATTCCGAAGCAACCAGAAGGTGCTTGTGACCAGAGTTCCACCATTGGTTTACTGCACCACTCTGACTTCATTACCCTTTTCTGTTCTGGTGTTTTAGGCTGAGATTCTAATCAAATTTCAGCCGTCTGAGATCATCTTGGACAGCAGGGAGATACATTGCCAGCTGACGCTCACCACGTATGTCACTGAAGACCTCTGACCATTCTGATGGATGGATGCTGAGTTGAGTGTTTATGTCTCTGCAGGCTGAGCCAGCAGCCGGATCTGTCTCCAGTATTCATCTCTTTGTTGGTAGAGTATTCCTTGCAGACATCTTTTGTTTTGTGAGTACAATTTGTGTTCCTCAGTATGCTCCTCAGTATCACTACCTCAGACATCATTAACCATTAGGCCAATCTGTTTCCTGGCAGAAAAAATTCACCAGGCCCCGCCTCCTTCAGTGGTCATGTGATTGGAGAGTCAGCCGTAAAGAACCTGGAAGACATTGGAAGTCTGCTTCTCTTTACCTTCCAGGTTTGTCTGAAACCTTTGGCTTGAGTTCAACAGAAGGCCAGTTTGACTTCTATTGTATTCTGATTAATCAGGTTAATCTCCATGGAAAGCCCCTGGGTCACCTAGGCAACCTGAGTGTGCAGTTTGATTGGCCAGTGGAGACAACAGTTGGAAAATGGCTGCTGTACCTGACACGGATCCAGCTGGATGGCACTTCTGACTCCGTCTGCTCTCCACCTGGCAACATCATCAACCCCCTAAAGCTCCAGGTAACCCTTACTGGGGGGCGGGGTCCAAACGCTTCTCCTTCAAGCTCCAACTCTTCAAATGAAAAAGGGTTGATCCCTTTTCACAGCAAGAGTCACCAGCTGCAGACTGCTGCCAGTCTGTAGATAATAATAATAATAATAATAATAAATTTTATTTATATGGCGCCTTTCTTGGCACTCAAGGTCGCCTCACAGTACATAAATAAAAGCATAAAAACACAGCAATAGTATAAAAACAAAACCAGCTAAAACAACAGCTAAAATCAAAGGTTAAATGCACTGTGAGAGGGGTGAGTTTTCAGGTGTTTGGAGAATTGATGAAGTGAGTCCATATTTTGAAGATCAGAAGGGAGGGAGTTCCAGAGGGGTGGGGGGTTCAGAGGTGCTGAATGCTCTACCCCCCATGGTGATCAACTGGTACCGGGGTCAGTGCCTCACCAGGTGGTCCAGCCTGAAGTACTGTACTTGTACCGATGTGCATGGGTTCTGAGCTTGTTGCTGATGAACGCTACGGTCATTTCACGACAGGAATGAAATGAAATTAGCATCTCTGGTCCCAGACCAACTGCTTAAGTGCAAGCATGACAAATATGATTACGAAAGACTTATGATTGATTATTGCACAGTATAAGATAATGTAAGTAAAACATAGATATTGCACAAATATTGCACTGTTCGAGGTAGTCCGAGGATTCAGGGCGGCAGGGTTCTACCAGGGTCCCCTGGAGTTCATCAGTCTTACCACCTCAGGAAATACGCTGTTTCACAGTCATGTGCTCCTGCTCTTGATGTGCTGGAAGAAACTCTTATGGCTGTCTCTAATGAACGCTGGGGCTGTTATTGAAATATATACAGCTGGTTCCAGACAGCTGGTTCCACCTGCAGCAAGGAGCTGAGCACAGCAAAAAGTCCATAAAGTTAAATCAGGGTGAAACAGGCCGAGGTCAATCAGAACATGGCATCGTCAAAGAAGAGACTTGAGGTGTCAGAGTCCAGGCGAGCGTCAGGACGTTCAGCGATCACTCAACCGTCTCCAGTTAGTCCAGAATGCAGCAGCACGACTGTTACCTGGAACATCCAGACGAGAACACATCACTGCGGTACTCAAGGCTCTTCACTGACTGTCTGTTCAGTTTAGAGTTCAGTCTAAACTTTTACTGATTGATTTTCAGGCGCTTCATGGTCTTGCCCCAGTTTACTTAACTGAGCTTTTAAATATCTGTAGCCATTCCAGGATTTTAAGGTCTACTAATCAGTTTCTGCTTGAGGTGCCCAGGTCACGACAGAAACTGGGGTGACGGTGCTTTTTCCGTTGCCGTCCCTCAGCTTATTCCATCAGAACTGCGCGTGATGTCAGACCAGCTTTAAATGTTATTTTAAAACACACCTTTTTTTTTTTTAGAGTGGCTTTTAATGCTCAGTAGTTTGTGGGATTTTATTTTAATTTGTTTTATTGTGTTCTTATTTATCTTTCATGCATTTTACTGCAGACTGCTTTTGTAATTTTATGCTATGTTTTTATATTTTGTTCTTAATTTTAAAGTTTCTTCTTTCTTTTATTGTGAAGCCCTTTGGTATGCTATAAGAAGATGTAAAGGGCTATATAATCAAGTTCATTCATTCATTCATTCAATAAGACATAAAGCAGGGTCAGAACCAGAAGATCAGGTCCAGACAGAAATGCTCAGTACTGCAGGCATGATGGTACCATATGCTGAGGTTGCTGGGAGGTGTAGTGTGTTCAGTTCTCTAGACAGTTCCCACTGGTGACCACAGGGGGAGACAGAGCTCTAAATCCTGACAGGTACTCAAGCCTAAAACGTTTTTAATGTAAATGTCTTGTATTCACGTCGACTCTGTCCTGTTGTATGTTGTAAAAGCTTCATTGATTGATTGTCTTTATTTAACCAGATACAACCCATTGAGATGAAGATCTCAAGGTCAACCTGGTCAACAGGTCACAGATAAGAATGAAATGAGCAGAGCCTCTGAAGGAGGAAAGTAAATGTAAAGATATATGCAATGATCAATCAAGATCTAAGAAATGTATCAATGCAGCAGAGAAAAGTGAATTAGGAGCAAAGACACTGTTCATAGGATTCTCAATCTTTTATGTTCAGGATGGAGGAAAATGCATTTATGGAGATCAGATTTGACAGTTTCAGCTCTGATTGACGGACATTCCAGGTAGAGAGAACAGCACAGCTAAAGGAGATCTTTCCTAATTCAGTCCTGACACGAGTACTGAGAGTTGATCAGAATTACATGAGGGCAGACCATAGTGACTGTTTGACTTTTGAAGGAGAGAACTTGGGTAAGAAGGATCTAAAGTGAGCAGATAGTTATAAATGAGGTTCATCCAGTTGGTGAACCTCCGCTGATGTAATGAGGCCCTTACAGACCATAACAGTGAGTGAGGCGAGGACAGGTGTAAACTTTTATCTAACTGACATTGACTTTCTGTTACATCTCATTTCTATTTACACATAAACCAATCTGACAAAGGAGAGGAAGAGGAAGAGGAGGACCCCTGAAGAAGACCGGAAAACACACCCTGCCCTTCACCTGCACGGGCTAACGAAGAAGTCCTACACACTGGTACACACAGAGAATCGGGACAGCGAGGCTTGTGTGGATGTTCAGGTCACCTGCTTCAGATTTCTTTCGTGGTCTTGGTCTGTGTTGCAGGACTGTCTCCACGGCGCAACCTGTCGCCGCTTCGACTGTCCTCTGGTTGGCATGAATAACTCTGTGACCCTGTGGGTCTGGAGCAGACTGTGGAACTCCACTATGATTGAGGTACCAAAACAAATGACAAGAGCAACCTCAATTTAAAGGAACAAAACATCAACCATCTCATTCAGAAGGAGTGAGACAGAAGTTCAATGTGGATCTGATCTGCCTTTGCCACTCAGAGCTTCCTGTGATGTTTCAGGAGTTCAGAGATGCAAGGACTGTGGTTATTCGGGGTCGAGCCACCCTGAAGCTGCATGCAGACAAACCCACGGTCCACATGGAGTCTCAGAGCACAGAGGTACAGAAGAGCTGATCACCTCCCAGCCTGTCAGCTGTGCAATGCTTTCCTGAACTTTGAGTCTTTCTCTGCAGGTTGTAGTCCACATCTACCCCGAGTCTGGACTGAATTTGGACTCTGGTCTCTTGGTGAGGATCATCCTGGTATCCGTCTTGGTGGGGGCTCTGCTGCTGGCTCTCATCTGCCTGTTGCTTCAAAAGGTAATCTGGCCAAAGACACAAGAAGACCCTTGGTCGAGGTCAACCTCTGCATCTCCAGGATCCTGAATTACTGTGTCTCCCCCTGCTGTTCAGTGTGGCTTCTTCAGGAGAGCCAGAACCAGGGAGCTTTACCAGGCCAGGATGCTTAAGGCCCACATAAAGAGCCAGCCGTCTGAGAGTGAGCAGCTCTCTGAAGAGCACTGAAGCCTTTCATCCAGTCAAGATGGCTGCTGTAAGTACCGCCCATCTGGTTATGGACCGTCCCCTGACTACCTGTGTGTGGGCAACTCTCTAACCATCTAATTCTAGACCATGATTTGACCACCCTGATATGAGACCCTACTCTGATCTTCAGATTTTACACTTCCCACAAACCCTTTGGTTCTGGACCAATTACTGACTGTCTTGTTATCTGATTCTGGACCAATCACTTTCTAATTCTGGAACTCTAAACCCCAGCCAGAGTTTCTACCAGCTGACTGACCTCTGCTTCTGTTGTCTCAGTTTCATCCACAGGAAGGTTTCTTCACGCGCTGCAAAGGGTGACCACCAGCAGTACTTCAACAGGGGAGGATTATGGGAAAAACTTTTCCTGGTTTGGCATTAGCCGGGAAAACCTCATAGAACTAGGTCTTTCTTCTAGACTGTGGCTCACCGAGAATGCCGGTTTCCATGGAAACAACCAAACATCCATATGAGTGATCGTGTGCTTCCCCAGCCCTGCTGACAGACCTATAGCGATCTGATTTGGAAGAAGGATTCTCAGGAGCACCTCCTATAGAATGATGTAACAGGTGGGGGTTTTCCTCAGGTGCCCGACCGACCAGCTTTCAGACCTAGACGCTGGTCTGGATGCTTTCAACCTTGTTTGATACTTGCTGTGATTTAATAAAGGTCACGGGGAGGTCAGCTTTTGCTGGCTGCTTTACTCTAATGCTTCCCACTATCATCCAGTTCCTACAGGATTTTGTTGACATTTTTTATAATTGTTGAATTTTAGGAAAATTAAAAAAGCAATATTTAAAAAGAAAACTTACAAAGGCGTTCAAAGTTTAGATTCTTTTTATTTACCTGTTTATCATATAACCTCTTGTATGTTTGTAAATCATCACCCGTCATGCTAGACATCATCTGCAGACTTGACCACGACCATACCTGGACCTTCTGTCAATAAGATCATGAACAGAACCGCCAACAGAGGGAATCCCGGCCAGAGTCCAACAGGCACCAGGAACCGGTCCGACTCACTGCCGGCTATGTGGACCGAGCTCCCGCTCCGGTCCTCCAGAACTGAACAGCCCAGACGCCATGGGAACGCAGTCAAACGCCTTCTTCAAATCCGCCAAGCGCAGAAGTATTACATGAGTGACCTCCCACAACCCCAGCACCGTCTGGAGGCCGTAGTGCTGGTCCACGGTCTCATGACGAGGACCCAGAATGCTCTCTTGTTCCTGAATCAGTACATTTCCACTCTATGAAGCGCGCAGCATCAATAAAATTCTGTCTACAATTGATTTATTTTAAAACGTTGTCATGTTGTGGAGGAGAAGTGTAAAACTAGAACAACAGTCGATTGTTTATTTCATTCATAAAGAACAACATCGACTTCAAGTTTAATTACAAAAACAACAAAAAAAAGGTTTTCTGATGTTTAAAATAAGATGTTACTTAAACAAACATCTTGATTTGTTTTCAGGTAAATCACTGATTTTAGTTCAAACTAGTTGCTGTGTTTCTAACATGAAATCCTGGATGAGGATCAAGCATGTAGCAGTGTGGTTTATTACAATGACCTTCAGGACACCGTTAGGTCCCACTCCTCATCTTCAGCCTCCTCTTCATCAGCCGGACATCCCAGCAAGGAAGCCTGGTTTACCTGAAGCAGACAGGTTCAATGTCACTCCAATATGAGTGGCTGTTAGACACATGAACTCAGGTGTGTTTACCTGCAGAACTCTATCAGAACCTTCAGGCTGTGTCCAATCTGGACTCTGTTTCACCACCACCATGAGCTTCCCCCCACCTGAAGAGAAACCAGCAAAAAACACCTGAAGACCTAAAGTACTACACCTGAAGACCTAAAGTACTACACCTGAAGACCTAAAGTACTACACCTGAAGACCTAAAGTACTACATCATAAGACCTGAAGTATTTCATCAGAGGAACTAAAGTACTACTACTGTATTATATCTGTAGAAGTACTGTAGTTCTACAGATACAGTAGATGTTTCTAACTCAAACTGATAACTAATACTCTCATCATGTACTGTTCTTCATTCTCCTTCTGCTCTTCCTCTGACATTCACAGTTGAGATGGAATCATGTTCAGCTCCGGCTGTTTTCCCATCATGCACCACATCTGCAATGTGAAGTGTTTGTAAGGCTGTATCTCTGTGATCTCATGAGTTTTTGTCTTGTGATCACTTTCAACCTGAATGTTTGGGAGGCGGGATGAAACCTCTGGTGAGGTGCACGCTCTAACAGGATGTGATGCTGAAAATCTCTCGTTCTCTCCTGACGTCTGTCTGGTTTATGCATGTATGACCTCCAGCTGTGCAGCTGACATCTTCCTGATTCCACTCATTACAGATCAGCTGTTTCCTGCCCACTGCTGCCACCTTGTGACCAAAACAGAGACTAGTTTTGTTGCTTTCATTGAAGCTGTATCTTAAAGTGCAGTGAGTTTCACTTTACAATCTGCTCCTGTGTCACCTGCTCTGTGTTGACCTTGAAGTTTTCTGTCTAAATCTCCAGCATCCTTCATAACAGTGACTGTTTCCTCAGTTTTACTACCCAGAGGCCTGTCTTTAACCCGTTCTCGTCTCTAGTTTACACTCTCCCTGCTGCTTCCTTTGGTCTTGAGATCTACACATCTCAGCAGAGGGATGGTTGCATTTTCTTCCAAATGAACGACGTTTTTTTACTGAGTCCATGTCTATTGCCATTTCTTTCTTTAGGCTCTGCTTTCACCTGGGTGGTGGTTATTTCCCTGGCAGGACAAATACTAATGGTTTTTTCTAGAGTCACAGCTGCTTCTCTGAGCAATCTGCCTCTCATTTGGTCATGGGGGGTGGGGGTGTCCTAAAGTCCAGTTTTCCTGAAGAATTCCTGAAGTATTCCCTCTGCGTAGACCAAAGCGTTGTCCACCACGGTCCCGTCTGCTGACTCGGTTGTAGTTGTGATGACGACAGTCCCGTCCTGGCTGGAGACACAGGGTAAGGAGTTTGGGGCTGCTGAGGGGTTCCTCCTCCCACCCTCACCGCCTGAGGGTCAGGAAGTCCAGGATCCAGCAGCAGGTGGAGCTCTGCCAGGTTCTCCATCAGTGGGTGGAGTGCTGGATGCAGAGCTGTAATCCAGGAAGAGGGTGGGTGTGTCGTCTGGTATGATGTGGAGGTTTGAATACGGTGGGTACTACAGAAGTACTACTGCAGTACTCCGTGTGTGAAACTTCAGCTCGAAAATACATTGAAACTAGTGTACTATATCTTCAGCACTGAAGCAAGTGTTCAGGAGCTGTAATACTATAGTACTGTGGTCTTACTGCAGTACCTAACAGCAGAAGTAACACCGTGCTGAAGGCCTGGACCAGCGCCCGCTCCCGCACCGCCCTCTGCAGCCGGCAGCGCCTCTGCAGGACGACAGCAGGACCTGAACACAGGTGGCAAAGAACCGTCCGGACAAGTTAGCTCAGAACCGCTGCTGGTGCGGGTCAGAACCACTCAGGCGCAGCACCACAAAGGCTGGCGCTGCTTCTGTAAACAACGCACTTCAAATCTGTTCAACTGTTTTTATTCTTTCTTTTTTGTACTTCATTGTTTCAAGACTTTATTCATATTTTATTTTCTGTCGAGCACTTTGGTTGCTCCTGTTTTTAAAGGAGCTTTATCAATAATATATCAATTAATTGATTGATTGATTGATCACACGTTCGTAAGTTAATTTTTGTTTAAAGTTCATTTGCAGCAGCATTAACTGAAGCACAAATGTCTGTACTGCAGTACATTCATAATCTGTACTGTCATGGGCTGTACTGCAGTACATTCATAATCTGTACTGTCGTACAGGTTGGTCTTCCATCAGGAAGCTGCTTACCTGTGCAGGTGAAGCTGTCCTCTACGACTGCAGAGCCTTGCGTTATCAGACCATGCTGGGGGAAGGAGAGGCGCATCACGCAGCCGAAGCGCAGCGTGCTGCAGCCGGTTCCACCTTCTGGGCCTTCCACCTCCTCCTCATCAGTCAGTTCCTTCAGCTGAGGACAGGTGGACAGGAAGTCAGCTGCACCTTTCAGCTCAGCAGGTCAATCTGCTCGGGGGCAGTCCTCACAGTGATGATGTCAGAGCTCCACCCATTGAAGCCTAAGCAGTGATTGGCCAGGTCCAGGCAGCGGCTGTGGCTCAGAGGTATGGTCCGCCCACACAGGGACGGAGGAGTGCGTCTGGAGCTCAGCTTCACCTGCCAACGAGGTGAACAGGTGAGTCACGGCTGACCACAGGTAGTGCAGAAGTTCAAAAGCTGACCTTTAAGGCAGGGCTGTGCAGCAGCGGCTGACCGTTGGTGCGGCGCTGTGCCTCAGCGGCGTGGGCAGCAGAGTAGAACTTGATGAGAGCGAAGAAGCCTGGGGGCTGCGGCCAAGCATTGGGGGTCACCTTCAGCAGATAGAGGGGCCCGAAGGATGAGAAAACGGCATGCAGCTCCGCCTGGCAACAGAAAACACGTCCTGAAGTAGCCACGCCCCAACCGGCCACGCCCCAACCTGCCACGCCCCAACCGGCCACGCCCCAACCGGCCACGCCCCAACCGGCCACGCTCCAACCGGCCACGCCCAAACCGGCCACGCCCCAACCGGCCACGACCCAACCGGCCACGCCCCAACCGGCCACGCTCCAACCGGCCACGCTCCGACCGGCCACGACCCAACCGGCCACGACCCAACCGGCCACGCCCCAACCGGCCACGACCCAACCGGCCACGCTCCAACCGGCCACGCCCAAACCGGCCACGCCCCAACCGGCCACGCCCCAACCGGCCACGCCCAAACCGGCCACGCCAAAACCGGCCACGTCCCAACCGGCCACGCCCCAACCGGCCACGCCCAAACCGGCCATGCCCAAACCGGCCACGCCCAAACCGGCCACGCTCCGACTTGTACCAGCCCTGTGTTCAGGAAACACTTTATGGCCAAAGAACATGTGTCTAAATAGTGTTGTCTGAGTAACATGTAAAATCTAGTGCACAATTTATCTCCCACAAGTCTTTGCAAAAAAGATTGAGCTACAATCTGACAAACAGACATTAATGCATGAAACGCTGGAAGAGCAGCCAGCTGAGCAGCGGCATTGCTGAGTTTAAACGTTGTTTGACTGATTGATTTATTTCAGGCATAGATTATGAAAAACAGAACAAAACACACAAATGTTTCATCGTATTACTCAAACTCAGAGGTCATATATGATCAAATGTTCCAGAGGTCATATATGATCAAATGTTCCAGAGGTCATATATGATCACATGTTCCAGAGGTCATATATGATCACATGTTCCAGAGGTCATATATGATCACATGTTCCAGAGGTCATATATGATCAAATGTTCCAGAGGTCATATGTATATGATCAAATGTTCCAGAGGTCATATATGATCACATGTTCCAGAGGTCATATATGATCACATGTTCCAGAGGTCATATATGATCACATGTTCCAGAGGTCATATATGATCACATGTTCCAGAGGTCATATATGATCACATGTTCCAGAGGTCATATATGATCAAATGTTCCAGAGGTCATATATGATCACATGTTCCAGAGGTCATATATGATCACATGTTCCAGAGGTCATATATGATCAAATGACTTTGCAGATAGTCTCAAGCCTGACACAAAACTCTCATATTTGGAGGGGATTATAATATTGATTTTTTTAAATCCAAACAAAGACATCTCTTATTTCCTAGATACATTGTCAGCTAGATCAATGTTTCCACTGATTACACAGCCAAGTAGAATCACAACCTCTGGTGCAACACTAACTGACAACACTGTCACTGATAATGTGGAAAGTGGTCTAATGATATAAGTGATCACCTGTTTTTACCGTCCTTGATCTGCAACCACTTATCAATAAAACTCAAAAACAGAATAATTATTTTAGACTGAGGACAGAAGAAGCTATTGGTGACTCACAAAGCGATTGGTCGGGGGTTTATGTGACTGATATCAATACAACGTATGAAACTTTTTAGAGTACTTATGTTACTCTTTATGATAGCTGTCCATTAAGATCATCTAAAAGATCAGTTAAATCCACCAAGCCCTGGATGACAAAAGGTTTAATTAGGGAATGCAAAAAGAAAAACAGACTTTATACTTAAGGAAACAGACAGCTAAGAATGAATTATAAAGTCTATAAAAATAAACTAACAATTCTAAGAAGAGCTAAAAAAGACTTTTATGAAAAAAATAAAAGAGCAGAAAGGGAATATGAACACAACACGGAACATCCTAAACAAAGTAATAAATCCAAACTTGCAACAATCAAATTTACCAGAACATTTTGTTGAAAAGGATTTGGTTTTAAATGATGGGACATAAATTGCTGACACATTTAACACGTTCTTTTAATTAATGTTGGAGCTAAAATAGAAAACTCAATGAATAACTTCAATATAAATGGGAATGTGAAAATGGACAACAAAGTTCTGCAATCTATGTTCCTTGGAGAAGTCGGAGAGTGTGATATATATTATCCATAGTGAAAAAAAGAATAAAACATCCATCGACAGTGATGGACTGGACATAATGATTGTTAAAAGAACTATTGACGGCATTATTAAACCTTTATTAAACGTTTGTATCAAATGTATCAATACAGTCAGCTGTCTATCCAGACAAAATGAAAGTGGATAAAATAATCCTGATCTACAAGAGCGGTGATGAACATCAGCATCACTGCTCTCTCAATTCTCAGAAATTATTGAAAAATGGTTTGCTATAAAATCAAAGTGTTTTCTGGAAAAAAATAGATAAATGAGTGAAAGACAATACGGATTATTTATACAATATTTGATACAATTAATCACAATTAATCACAATTTGCTTTTTTGTAAACTACATTTTTATGGGATTACGATCTACCATTTTACTGGTTTGAAAGCTATTTAATAAATCAGTTTGTACAAATTAATGAGGAGAAATCAGGTCTTTAAAAAGTTGTTAAAGGGGTCCCTCAAGGGTCTGTTGTAGACCCTTTACCTCTTATTTTGTTTATTAATGACATCTGTGATGTTTTCAAAGCAAATCAAATCTTCTTGTTTGCAGATGATACCTCTATTTACCACTCTGGAACAGACCTAGCTGAATTAATAGAAATCATAAAAGTAGAATTGAATAAGACAAAAAAATGGTTTTATGATAACAAATTATTAATAAACTGGTAAAAAAAATAAATTTATGATTGTATGACTGCTACTAAATAAAACAAATGTTTAAGGACAAAACATTAAACAGATATATTACAATGTTAGATGCTAATTAAAATACATGGAAGTAGACCTCCATCGGATAAGGAACGGGGTTTGATCATCAGTAAGAATGAATTGAATGACTGTCTTGTTTCTTGTGTGTCAATGTTAATTGATTGATAGGAGCAGATATTAATATGATACATTTCTTCTGTCCAACTCTAGTTGTTCATGCCTTTCTTCTTCTTGCTTGTCATTTTTAGAGTGTTGTTAGAGCTGGCATGTGCAACAAACAACAATGTTCCAGAGGTCATGTATGATCACATATTCATGTTCCACAGGTCATGTATGATCATATTCATGTTCCAGAGGTCATGTATGATCATATTAGTGTTGCAGAGGTCACGTATGATCATGTATTCATGTTCCAGAGGTCATGTATGATCATATTCATGTTTCAGAGGTCATGTATGATCATATTCATGTTCCAGAGGTCATGTATGATCAAATATTCATGTTCCAGAGGTCATGTATGATCAAATATTAATGTTCCAGAGGTCATGTATGATCATATTCATGTTCCAGAGGTCATGTATGATCATATATTCATGTTCCAGAGGTCATGTATGATCATATTCATGTTCCAGAGGTCATGTATGATCATATATTCATGTTCCAGAGGTCATGTATGATCATATATTCATGTTTATAGCTTATTATAAACATGAGGAGTACCACTAAAATCTCAACGACACTGTAAACGTTGTTTACATGAATCGAGATTCTTCTTCGCCATCTTGCATGTCTGCGCATGCTCTGCTTCTGCACAGCTAAAGAGTGACGTCGTGCATGTCCGCGTGTAGGTTCTCAGCCCCGCCCCCGGATCAGATGGACTTACGTGGACCTGAGCCTGGCTCCGGTTCGGCTGGATATCCCACACGAACACGCACTTATTGTTCTCCACAGGAACCCGGAACTCCAGCACGTCCACGTCCATCGTGACGTCACTGACCTCCCGCGCAGGCCGCGTGCTCGCTGCCACCTGTAGACCATGAATGAACGTATCTTCCATCAGCGTCCGGACATCCCGCGCTTTCGCTAACAGGCGGGGCTTCTGTGAGAGCCAATCGGTGAGGGGAATTCTTCTTCCCTGGAAGCGCGCGGCTGAGCGCAGACAGCGCCCCCCGCGGCCCCCCCGCGGAACCGCCAAATGGTAGAGAGGGAAAAAGAGATTTAACCAGTAATGAGGAAAAGGTCATGAAGGTTACCAACAAAACAAAACCTGTAAACATTTGAGCTAGAGAAAAAGAATGAGGTGAGATTATACAGCCGTGTGTGAAAGTCACACACGTGTAAACACACATGTGTAAACACACACGTGTAATCACAGTCTGCAGTTATTTCTTTACATGGATGTCAAATAAATATTCCTCAGTGATTAACCAGTGATGTCCTGGTAAATAAATGATTTGATCTTCAAATCCACAGTCAGCGTTGATTTGATGAAAGAAGAGTTAACTTTATTTCTTCACCTTTACCCTTCCTAACCCAGTCCAGCCTGCTTTGGAATGCCTTTTTCTATATTGCATCAGGTTGAGAGGTTTTTCTGTTTTTACTTCCATTTTGCAGGTCAGCTGTCACTCCTCCATGTCCCTGTGGAGGAGTGCACAGCTGCCTGCACTTTGGAATGAAGACGATTTAAGTTGCAGCATTCCGGTTCTCCGTGTCGGTGCGTCCGTGTTAGGACCGTGAGGTTCCTGTAGTAGTCGACACTGAAGTTTCCAGTTTTTTAGGTGTTTCTTTTAGTCTTTAGTTTTTTCTGTCCTTTTGCAGTTGTCCCTCTTGTGAGGTGTCTTTGGTTTATTAAAACTCATAAACTGCATTTCCAAGCCTGATTCTCTCTCTGCTCCTGGGTTCTTGTCGCCCCAGCCGTCACAGAGAGTCCAGATCCTGGTGGGCTGGCGTCCAGCTGGTTTTCCAGTTATCCTGCCTTTTCTGGATCAGATGTGTTTAGCCAATAAGGAGCTTCAGTTATAGGTTGGTTGGAAAACATGTAGGACACCAGACCTGGATTTGGGCACTTCGGATTTAAACACAGGGTTTTCCATCATGTTAGAATAGAATAGAATAGAATAGAATAGAATAGAATAGAATAGAATAGAATAGAATAGAATAGAATAGAAATACTTTATTCATCCCAGGCTGGGAAATGAGGCTGTTGCAGCATTAGGTGTATACAGAAGATATTGACATATTTAAAAAGAAAAAGCGATATTTACAAAAGATAAGAAAAAAATATATATATATGTATATGTACAAGAAAAAAAACAAGCAAATTGTGCAAACTGTAATGTGCAGACTATATTAATATTAGGAGGTGTGCAAATAGAGGCAGTGATGGACATCAGTCGTTTTATCTATTACAGCGGGATGAGGAGTTATATAATCTTATTCCATATGGAAGAAATGATTTCCTGTAGCGGTCCCTGGAACAGCGGAGTTGTCTCAGCCTTTTGGAAAAGCTGCTCCGTTGTTTGTCCAGAACTGGGTGGAGAGGGTGGTCTGGGTTATCCATGATGGATAGCAGCTTGTTGAGGGTCGTCCTCTCCACCACAGCTTCAAAGATGTCCTGCTTACAGCTGATGATGGAGCCGGCCTTTCTGATGAGTTTGTTCAGCCTGTTGGTGTCCCCTGCAGAGATGCTGCCCCCCCAGCAGACCACAGAGACGAACAGGGTGCTGCTACCACAGACTGGTAGAACATCTCCAGCATTTTGCTGCACACATTGAAGGACCTCAGCTTCTGTAGAAGATACAGTCTGCTGCAGGTCTTCTTGTAGACAGCCGTGCTGTTAGTTGTCCAGCTCAGCTTGCTGTCGATGGTCACACCCAGGTACTTGTACTCCTCCACTACCTTAACATCCTCTCCCAGGATGCTAAGGGGCGGCTGTGTTGTTCTCTTCTTCCTGAAGTCGATGACCATCTCTCTGGTTTTATCAACATTCAGCAGCAGCTGATTTTCTCCGGACCAATCCACAAATCTGTCCACCAGCCCCCTGTACTCCTCCTCCCGTCCTCCGTTTATACACCCAACAACTGCAGAGTCATCAGAAAACTTCTGTAAGTGGCATGACTCTGAGTTGTACTGAAGGTGTACAAGGTGAACAGGAATGGAGAGAGCACAGTGCCCTGTGGGACTCCCACACCACTGACCACCACATCAGACAGGACACCGCCCAGCCGGACAAACTGCGGCCTGTCTGTCAGGTAATCAGAGATCCAGGAGACAGTGGACCCACCAGCACCATCAGCCGCAGCTTCTCACCCAGTAATGGAGGCTGAATGGTATTGAAGGCGCTGGAGAAATCAAAGAATGTGATTCTCACCATGCCTCCACCACCATCCAGGTGAGAGTGAGCTGCAGCAGATAGATGACAGCGTCATCCACCCCCAGGTGAGGCTGGTAGGCAAACTGCAGAGGGTCCAGAGAAGATCTCACCTGCAGCCTCAGGTGGGCCAGCACCAGCCTTTCCAGCACCTTCATGACATGTGACGTGAGGACCACTGGGCGGTGGTCTCTGATGCCAGATGGAGATGACTTCTTGGGCACAGGGACGAGGCAGGAGGTCTTCCAGAGGAGGGGCTCCCTCTCCTGGCTGAGGCTCAGGTTAAAGAGATGCTGGAGGACTGCAGACAGCTGACTAGCAAATGTTGGTGAACTCACTAATGTTTCCTGAATTCAAAGTTTCTACGTGAAGTCCAACTGTCCTCCCCTTTCTTCTCCCACCCACAGAATTCTCCCTGTATGTCAGACTCAGCAACAGCTGCATCCATCAGGATGCTGATTCCCCTCTCCAACATCTACCCACCACTCATCCCTGTCTTCTATTTATTCCACCCTCATGAACACCCCCGCCCAACTCCCACCCTGTCTATGGTCAGCATGCATGATGATTGAAGTTTCATCCTGCAGTAAGGATTAATGTTGATATTCTCTTGGTTGTTTTGTGTGTGTACACATAGAAAAGTAATAAAACACTTTGGATTCCCGTGTGTCCAGTACTTTTCTAGTGTGAGTGTGTTTCAACTAACAGGCAGTTCCATTGGTCCTTGATTGTCAGAATGAAACTTTCTACTATTCTGTTGTAACTGTGTTTTAATGATAGTCTATAGAGGAGAAGTACAGATCCATGGTGGCTTTACCTCCACAAACGTCACTGTCAGAGGGACCTCAGGCTCTGGATGAGAAGGTTGTCTCTGAGCTGGTACGAGTTCATTGTTGCTCCTTGAGCTGCAGGTTCTGCAGATGAGCTGAACTTCTGAGAGAATATCGCTCTGATCAGTGGAGAGACCCAATATGAAACCTTTCAGTTGTGGGTCTCTGGTCTGTGGGAGCTGCTTTATTAGAAGAGGAGAAACCATATGAGCAGAGTGCAGACGGCCTGTGGCACAGCCACGATGACTCTGACCCGAGCTGAGCCTGAAGTGGAAACTGATCTACCTCGCTTGGTTTCTCCAACAACTGAAGTTTCCCTAAACGCCGTCTAACAGCACTTCCTGCTTAGCGACGCTTCTCTGCTTATTCATCTTCTCTGTAAACCTAAACCTAATGCTTTTAGAGGTAAACCCACTTCCTGACACCACCCACACTTTGATCAGTGTGTTGAGAAGCTCATGCTCGCTTGCTGTTGATAGGTGCACATGCACAGCTGTGTCCATGTGGTGACTTAGCTGTTTCTACTGAATTCTTTTGTCATTTTCCAGACCAGACCAGAACAACGGAAAAGTCCGGAACGCCACAAGTTTCCTTGGGTTGGCTTCAGAGTCACAAACCAGTTCTAGAACAGACAGCATCCCTTTTGGGTCCGGATCAGAGGCGGGCGACTGCAGGTCTCGAGGGCGGTGTGTCTGCATGATTTCCAGATATCCAGGCTCCGCTCATGACTAATCACCTGGTTCAGGTGTGTCCAGCCAATTGGAACATGCCAAGGCAGAATATATAGAGAAACATGCACGAATGCGGCTCTCGAGGCCGTGAGTTGCCCCTCCCTGGTCTGTATGCAACCTTTCTAAAGATGAGACCCACTCCCAAACAGGAGGGGGGCTCTTTGAATGACTAAAAATGAAGTGACAATAGCTTTGTTTGACCTCGCTCACGTTTCCTCCAACACAAACGTAAAGTTTGACTGCAAAAAAACAAACATGACGACTCAACTTAAACCAAATGTTAACTGTAAACACATCTGACTGAGGAGCAGACGTTTCACACATCCAGGTGTGTTAAAGCCATAGACAATAGAATCAGTGGACGCGGCAACCCCTCCCCCCTCGTGTTCATAACAGGAACTACCTGCTGGTTCAAGAAGCCAAAGTCCTAAAGACTTCCATAGAAGTCCATACTAATGTTAATTCTCTGTTTTTAATTGTCAGAATAAATATTCTTGTTCTGATACTTTCTTCTTAACATCTACAGTCTGATCCTGGTTTTTTTAATTATATATTTTTCTACAGCAAGTTATTTGAGCTATAAACTGACCAATCAGATGCTTCAGTAAAAAGATGTGGTGCCCGCTGGCCCCGCCTCCAAAGTTTGATTGAACTATACAACAATAAAAACACAAATTGTTTCAACAAAAATACAAAAACTGTAGAAATAAAAACATAGAAACAAATGAAAGAACACAAACTAGACAAAACATACAACAAAACGTATGTTTGTATACTTCACAAACATTGTCTACTCTGAAAAGAAGTGATGCTAAATCATTACACAACTACAAACTGCACTAACAATCATTGTACAAAGTATAGGTGGGCAGCTGGGAGAGGAAAAAGCAGTGTACCTTAAAATAATCCTCTGATTGGTTCAAACAAAATAGTTCAAAAGGTCGAGTGGAAAGTGCTCACAACCTTCAGCTTCTACAGTTCTCTCTTGTGTAGAGGTTATCCGATCCAAACGTCTGATAGAAAACATTAGAATGACCTAAATGTCCAAATCTTTATCCGTTTTGGTGACAGCATTAGGGTTCCTCTCTTGCTTGGAGAGTTCCTGCTGCTCAGGTGAACCCATCATCAGAAAGAAGCAGTTTCAGGTTTTTCTGATCATGTTTCTGCAGATGATCTTCTGGATCACGGCACTATAATCTCTGATCAACGTGTGGACAATCAAGAGCTGCTTGTTTGTGTTTGTCCTGTCCAGCAAATGAAAACAGACTGGACACACTTTGGTTTGTTTGCTGCTGAAAAAACCCTTTAGTGCGAGAAGCTGAACTTCATTGAGGTTTAATCTATATCAGTTTACCTGATCTACAGAAGACTTTCAATTGAACTGCATTACTATAGACTATGTCACAGAACAGTTGCCTCATTGGGCTTCAGACCTCCTGCCACACATCAGTCCGACCAGCACCGCCTCGTGCACACAGACATGAATACAGGATATTACGCGTCCACCATGATCACCAGATCTGGTTCTGATCCAGCTTCAGTCAGTAAAGACGCAGACCAGTTTTAATCAAAGACTGGTAAGTTCAGATCAGTCGTGTTCCTGGAAGAAGCAGGGTGGCTGGAGATCTGTGAACCTCTGCTTTGCTGATCTTTCAAATCCAGCTAAAGGTTTAGTTTCTGGTTTGTTTGAGCTGTTTAGGTTTTGGTTTGAGTCTCTGACTTCACTGGAGCTTTTGTGGTTTTACCTGTGAAGGTGCTCCAGAGAAGAACTGGATTTCTGTGGTGAGATGACTGTTGTATTGTGGTTCTGTGTGGGTTTGCTGCGGTTTTGCACTGGGGAGGGGACTCTAGATGAAAATTTCCAGCTGAATTTGAGCTTAAAACGATGGCGCTTCATCTTAAGTTTCATTATTTCCACCACAAATATTTAAGGAGCCGCTGACAGCTCTGTTCTCCAGAACAACGACAGCTGCCAGAACAGGACCACCTTTCACAGCCATTTGGACCAGCAGAACCAGCACCTGGTGAGTGCAGTGTTTTTCTTCAGGTCCTGTTGTGTGTTTGCGCTGTTGAAAAAGACTTAAATTTGGGTCAAATTGTCTTTTTTTTAACTTTCTGCCATTTGGACTCAAAGCTGGTAGAAACAGTCTTGTAACAGCCGTGATCTGAGGAGGTTGGACTCAGAATCCAGGAGACCAGTTTCTTAAACAGTTGGGGTTTTTTTGAAGTTGGTGGAAGTTCAGACTCGGTTCTGTCAAAGTTCAGCTCGGCTGACCCGCTGGGGTAACGTTAAAGTCGCAGCCGTAAACTTCGGAGACGTTGCAGGTCTGAGTTTTGTTTTCTGAGGGTTGAGGAACCAGTGATTAGAATGAGTCAGATGTACAGTCCTGATTCAGAACGGAACCGGAGCGCGGTCCTGATTCAGAACGGAACCGGAGCGTGGTCCTGATTCAGAACGGAACCGGAGCGTGGTCCTGATTCAGAACGGAACCGGAGCGCGGTCCTGATTCAGAACGGAACCGGAGCGTGGTCCTGATTCAGAACGGAACCGGAGCACGGTCCTGATTCAGAACTGAACCGGAGAGTGGTCGTGATTCAGAACGGAACCGGAGCGCGGTCCTGATTCAGAACTGAACCGGAGTTGCAGTCCTGAATCAAAGCTGTACTTGAAGTTTCATTTGGCCCAGTAACCAATAGGAGGCGCTCAGGTTCTCGCCCTCTAAAAGTCATCGTGCGGTTGCTGACAGAATCGTTGCCACTCTGCCTTCCTGCTTGCCGTAACAATGAACCGAATGGGGAACGTGACGCAAAGGAATCTAGAGAAACTTGCAGGTTAGCAGGCCGCCATCCGCCTGTGATGTCATTTCCAGTTTCGGCTTTAAAGTCCAGAACCGGCACTTGTTCGCTCAGCACTTCTTATAAAACCAGAGCAGGTTTGAAATGAACAGGAAGGCTCAATGCTCCAGGGAGCACGCTCAGTGTGCCTTCTAGAATATGGCTGCTAAAGCATGATGGGAGTCTGGAGGATGTGCAGAAAGAAAACGGTTTCCTCTCAGCAAACCCAGATGTGGGTTTTTGGTCTCTGTTGATCCACAATCTGTTTGAGCACAAAGAACTTTTGACTAAACTCACTGAACTCCTCGGGACCTGAACAGACCTGCGTGACTCAACTGGTCTTGGTTTAGGTCCAGGTTTCTGTTGCTGCGGTTGTATGACTTACTCAGACTCATGGCTCTGTTGACTGATTGGATCCTTTCTCCTTCAGATCACCTGAGCCCGTCTGAGGCTGACTGATCACCTGTATAAAAGCTGCAGGATCCTGGACCCGACCGGCAGAATGAGGCCGTCCTCGATGTTCTTCATTCTGCTGCAGCTCTGCTGCTTTCAGATGCTGCTGCTGTCCAGACCGACATGCAAACTGCCAGGAAAGTGGGTGGAGACCAGCATTCACCTGCTGCATGAACTGGTGAGTTCAAACCTACCGGGACATTGATCTGACATGGGGGTATGACCTGTACCGCACACACACATGCACACAAACCCCACACCCCCACCTACACAATCCTGACTGCCCTGATGGGAAATGTCAGACTGACCTCAGACCAGTGGTTCTGGTTCTGCCCCCTCTCGGTGTGGACCTGGACTCACAGCAGGTTTACTATTGGTGCTGATGTTCTGACCCTCCTGCTGTCCTACAGGGGGAGCCTTTTCCTTCTAAATGTTCTTCAGTCAAAAGCCAGGTGCGGTTTCCTGACTCCGCCCTCTCAGCTGCTTCGGCCAGTCAGGTAAGCTCTGACCTCCTTTGGTTCTTGAATGCATCACGGAGCGGGCTTTGACGGCAGGACTCTGGACTCTTTGTAGTGCCGCAGGATGTTGGTAGTGTTGTACCAGTTTCTGCAAGGAGCAGAAGCAATATTTGCAGAGTATGACTTACCTGAAGGAGAAGGCGGAGTCACATGGAACAACCAGAAGCTGGAGCATTACCTGAACCTTCAGTACCGGCTGGTAGACGAACATCCTTGTGTAAGTGACGGAACCGGTCCTGACCTGAACCGAATGCTGAGACCCGGTCGTTTACCCATCTGTCCGTCCACAGCTCAACACCACGGAGGCCTCGGGGGTTTTATCGGCGTACTTCAGCAATGTGACCGCTGTGGTGCAGCAGGTGTGTATAAGTACACAGACTCAGACAAAAACATGAGAAACAAACACAACCACACACACACTATAACAATCTCTTACCGACAACACTGAGCAGTTGTGCAAGGAGTCCTAGAAGTCTGGATTCAGAAGTTTCCGGCTCAACGCAGAGACAATGTTGTTACTGCTGGCTGAGAAGCTCAAGTCAGAAATGTCGTCAGTTGAAATGTTTCTGAAGCATGGAGTGGTCCTCCTGGGATGAAACCTGGACCATAAGGACCTCTCTGCTTTTACAGGACAGTGCCACCTGTGGCTGGGAGGCGCTGAGGAGAGATCTGTCCTGGGTCCTAAAGTCCTCCGTGCAGCAACACCGAAAGTGCTTCAAATAACCATGGATGCAATGACCAGACCTGACCATCTTCTGACAGCCTACAGCCACGCCCACGCCCACAGCCACGCCCACTGAGCTTCCAGTGATGTTCTGTTCTCTGTTACTGTTTTTAAAAGGTTTTCTGTAAAAGATATTACAGCACAACTTAATGCTACAAGGACTCTGACCAAATGTTATTTATTTATTTCTCTTTGTTATTTATATAACATATTTTTTTACTATTTATTTAAATTATATTTTATTTATTATATTTGTGTTTTTTTATTTGTCGTGGAATTGCAAAGAAAATAAAGCATCTTAAAACCAAGCTTAAAACGTAGTCCACACTGTAAACAGCCTCAAAACCAGGGGCGGAGCTACAGGGTCGCAATGGGGGGGCAGCCTTCACCCTACAAAAGAGCTTTGCCCCCCTACTTGCCACCCCAACTTTTGAGTCAATGATGACAAAGACCACTTGATGCTGACAGAGGCGTTTTCACCTCAAACTGGTTTGGCTCAGAATGCACCAAAACTCCATCTGTACTCCTTAACCTTCAATAGGAAAGTTAGGAACCTTTTTCAAACATTAGTTTCTCGTGGGACACATTAGAGGCTGAGCACCGCTGCTTCCTTGTTTACAAAGACCAACTGATGCTGAAGCGTCATTTTTGGCTGAAAATCTCCAATGTTCCAATCGACGTGTCATGAAGTGGTGGAGAGGCAGAAACTCAAACATGACATAACCATGGTGGAACACACCAATGATGTAACAGTACAGATGACCTGACTCTCTAATAGGCTGAGGGTAATTAACTAAATGAAGACAGCTGTGGATGATTTGACCTTGTGAGACTGACAGAAAACAGAACATGCCAAAACCTAAGCACTGAATCATGACTCTAAGACAGTCTCTCTCAATAATTTTCTCTTACGCCCCCCCAAATGAAGAACTTATCCTTTTGCCACTTTGTTCCTTTCGGGGTCGTGGGGGTGCTGGAGCCTAACCCGGTTACTGATGGGCGAAGGCAGGATTCACCCTGGACAGGTCGCCAGTCTGTCGCAGGGCCTCAATCACACTCACATTCACACCTAGAGGAAATTTAGAGTAACCAATGAACCTATGAAACATGCTTTTGGATGGTGGGAGGAAGTACCCGGTGAGAACCCACGCATGACGGGGAGAACATGCTAACTCCACACAGAGAGGACCCCAGTTGCTGTTTCTGATCCCCCAGCCGGGATTTGAACCGGGGCGTTCTTGCTGTGAGGCAAGAGGGCTAACCACTGCGCCACCGTGCAAAAACCACACACAAAAAGTTTAAATTTATTTTAAGTCTTGAGAATTAAATCTAAATAAATACGTATTTGAACATATTCCAGGCAGCTGCAGTGTTTCTGTTTAGCTGCAGTGACATCAGTGTGTATGTGGTGGTGGTGGTGGGGGGGGGGTCATTCATGAGATTACTGGTGAAATGATTAACAGATCCAGAACCATTCCTTAACCAGTGACTAAACAATCTTCCTGACATTCTTATTTCTTCATGAATGAAATGATTCAAATGTAGACATGAACTCTGCAGAGATTCTCTCTGTTTTACCGCTGCAGATGTGTTGATCTTCAGATGAAAATCTTCTTGTAGTCTCATATCCTTTTTTTTACTTGTCCTGTCCAACAGCTGAGAGCCTCTAGTGTTGGTCAGATTTTACTGTCCCAACAGGGATTTATTGGGTATAAACCCCTGCTGTATTTCATGCTAAACTTTATTTATTTTCATTATGTTTGTTTTTGTTTTATTGGACCGGACAGAAAAGAAAGAAGAAGGGGGGGGGGTAAAAGAGGGGGGTCTAGAGAAAAAACAAAATGGCAGCAGAGGGAAGCAACATCCTAAAACAACCAGGTCTAAATAGTAAACTAGAATGGGTGGGGCCTGTCTACACACATGTTGTTACACACATACCTGTTGGTTGAAATATTCTCCACATTTGAACTAGTCTAAACGTCCACAATACAACTGCATCAAACAGACTCAATCACACAAACAGACATAAAGTCTTTCATTCTGTCACTCATACTATTAGTGCAAAGGTCAGCTGACACCTGTGCTCAGGTGAGTGTTTCTGTTTTTGCTAACGTGGATAATGATGGAATGTACAAAGGGGGAGAGCACCCGGCCATCCCCACGCCAAGACCCCCCCACCGGGACCGCAGCTGCAGCAGCCAGGACCCCCAACCCCCGCCACGGAGACGCAAAGAGAATCTGCCCGTCAGGCAATCCCGCCAAACACCCAGACCAAGCCCACCCCCGCCAAGAGAAATGGAGGTCACAAATGAGTGATGTAATCAAGGCCCGACCAGGCCCACCCACTGTTCGAGAGCAAGGACCGGACACCCTCAGTGAAGGTTTGATCCCCTGCTCTAGATCTTAAGTATTGGGGATCCCACTCCTAGCGTAGAGAGGAGGCCGCCGGGCCCAGGAGACCGGCACCCAAGAGACAAGAACCCCCCCCCACCACCACCACCACCACCAGGGAGGGGTACGGGACAGAGGGTCGATGATCCCACCTTCTTTGTGTGGTGCATGTGTGTTTGTTCGTTAGAATGTATATTTTGAGGTGTTAGAGGTGTGTGTACTAAAGGGTGCAGTTAAAGGGCACATGCATGTGCTTAAATGAACATATCTATTTCTGTCACTGAAAGTATGAAACTCTAAAGATGTTTCTTCCCGTTGCCATGGTGAATCGTGCTGTCTTTGCTCCATTGATCAGGGCTTTTAATGGTTGTGACGCTCTCACCTGATTCTGGTTCTAACAACTCAGAGTTGATTGAATCAACTCTTTCAGCTGTTCTGAAACCCAAAACTCAGAGTTTGAGACTTTTGAATCTGTGGACTCTGAGTTCAGGTTTGAACCTTATAGTCAAATCACTTAAAAAAGGTTTATTCAATTTTATACACACTGAATGTTTTACATTTGACATTAAAGCAAATAAGTCTTCTTCTTCTTTTCCTTTGGTCTGTCCCCTTCATGGTCTCCACAGCCAATCATCTTCCTCCACCTGTCTTCATCATCCTCTCCTCTAACTCCATCCACCTTCATGTCTTCATTCTCTGCATCTTTGGTCTTCCTCTAGACTCAGCATCTTCTACCAATATCTTCTCTGTCTCTCCTCTGAACATGTCCAAACCATCTCAGTCTGACTTTATCTCCAAAACCTCTACCATGTGCTGTCCCTCTGATGGATTCATTCCTGATCCTATCCATCCTGGTCACTCCCAAAGAGAACCTCAGCATCTTCATCTCTGCTACCTCCAGCTCTGCTTCCTGTCTTTTCTTCACTGTTTCTAGTCCAACAACCTCTCTAGCTCCTCCTCCACCTCTCTAGCTCCACCTTCACATCCCTAGCTCCTCCTCCTCCACCTATCTAGCTCCTCCTCCACCTCTCTAGCTCCTCCTCCTCCTCCTCTCTAGCTCCTCCTCCACCTCTCTAGCTCCTCCTCCTCCACCTCTCTAGCTCCTTCTCCACCTCTCTAGCTCCTCCTCCACCTCTCTAGCCCCTCCTCCACCTCTCTAGCTCCTCCTCCTCCACCTCTCTAGCTCCTCCTCCACCTCTCTAGCTCCTCCTCTACCTCTCTAGCTCCTCCTCTACCTCTCTAACTCCTCCTCCACCTCTATAGCCACTTCTCCACCTCTCTAGCTCCTCCTCCACCTCTCTAGCTCCTCCTCCACCTCTCTAGCTCCTCCTCTACCTCTCTAGCTCCTTCTCCACCTCTCTAGCTCCTCCTCCACCTCTATAGCCACTTCTCCACCTCTCTAACTCCTCCTCCACCTCTCTAGCCACTTCTCCACCTCTCTAGCTCCTCCTCTACCTCTCTAGCTCCTCCTCCACCTCTCTAGCTCCTCCTCTACCTCTCTAGCTCCTCCTCTACCTCTCTAACTCCTCCTCCACCTCTATAGCCACTTCTCCACCTCTCTAGCTCCTCCTCCACCTCTCTAGCTCCTCCTCCACCTCTCTAGCTCCTCCTCTACCTCTCTAGCTCCTTCTCCACCTCTCTAGCTCCTCCTCCACCTCTATAGCCACTTCTCCACCTCTCTAACTCCTCCTCCACCTCTCTAGCCACTTCTCCACCTCTCTAGCTCCTCCTCTACCTCTCTAGCTCCTCCTCCACCTCTCTAGCTCCTCCTCTACCTCTCTAGCTCCTCCTCCTCCACCTCTATAGCCACTTCTCCACCTCTCTAGCTCCTCCTCTACCTCTCTAGCTCCTCCTCCACCTATCTAGCTCCTCCTCCACCTCTCTAGCTCCTCCTCTACCTCTCTAGCTCCTCCTCCACCTCTCTAGCTCCTCCTCCACCTCTCTAGGCCCTCCTCCACCTCTCTAGCTCCTCCTCCACCTCTCTAGGCCCTCCTCCACCTCTCTAGCCCCTTCTCCACCTCTCTAGCTCCTCCTCTACCTCTCTAGCTCCTCCTCCACCTATCTAGCTCCTCCTCTACCTCTCTAGCTCCTCCTCCACCTCTCTAGCTCCTCCTCCACCTCTCTAGCTCCTCCTCCACCTCTCTAGCTCCTCCTCTACCTCTCTAGCTCCTCCTCCACCTCTCTAGCTCCTCCTCCACCTCTCTAGCCCCTTCTCCACCTCTCTAGCTCCTCCTCCACCTCTCGAGCTCCTCCTCCACCTCTCGAGCTCCTCCTCCACCCTTTATAGCTCCTCCTCCTCTCTAGCTCCTCCTCCTCCACCTCTTTAGCTCCTCCTCCACCTCTCTAGCTCCACCTTCACATCCCTAGCTCCTCCTCCTCCACCTCTCTAGCTCCTCCTCCACCTCTCTAGCTCCTCCTCCTCTCTAGCTCCTCCTCCACCTCTCTAGCTCCTCCTCCTCCACCTCTCTAGCTCCTTCTCCACCTCTCTAGCTCCTCCTCCACCTCTCTAGCCCCTCCTCCACCTCTCTAGCTCCTCCTCCACCTCTCTAGCTCCTCCTCCACCTCTCTAGCCCTCCTCCACCTCTCTAGCTCCTCCTCCTCCACCTCTCTAGCTCCTCCTCCACCTCTATAGCTCCTCCTCTACCTCTCTAGCTCCTCCTCCACCTCTCTAGCCCCTCCTCCACCTCTCTAGCTCCTCCTCCTCCACCTCTCTAGCTCCTCCTCCACCTCTATAGCTCCTCCTCCACCTCTCTAGCCCTCCTCCACCTCTCTAGCTCCTCCTCCTCCACCTCTCTAGCTCCTCCTCCACCTCTATAGCTCCTCCTCTACCTCTCTAGCTCCTCCTCTACCTCTCTAACTCCTCCTCCACCTCTATAGCCACTTCTCCACCTCTCTAGCTCCTCCTCCACCTCTCTAGCTCCTCCTCCACCTCTCTAGCTCCTCCTCTACCTCTCTAGCTCCTCCTCCACCTCTATAGCCACTTCTCCACCTCTCTAACTCCTCCTCCACCTCTCTAGCCACTTCTCCACCTCTCTAGCTCCTCCTCTACCTCTCTAGCTCCTCCTCCACCTCTCTAGCTCCTCCTCTACCTCTCTAGCTCCTCCTCCTCCACCTCTATAGCCACTTCTCCACCTCTCTAGCTCCTCCTCTACCTCTCTAGCTCCTCCTCCACCTATCTAGCTCCTCCTCTACCTCTCTAGCTCCTCCTCCACCTCTCTAGCTCCTCCTCCACCTCTCTAGCTCCTCCTCCACCTCTCTAGCTCCTCCTCTACCTCTCTAGCTCCTCCTCCACCTCTCTAGCTCCTCCTCCACCTCTCTAGGCCCTCCTCCACCTCTCTAGCTCCTCCTCCACCTCTCTAGGCCCTCCTCCACCTCTCTAGCCCCTTCTCCACCTCTCTAGCTCCTCCTCCACCTCTCGAGCTCCTCCTCCACCTCTCGAGCTCCTCCTCCACCCTTTATAGCTCCTCCTCCTCTCTAGCTCCTCCTCCTCCACCTCTTTAGCTCCTCCTCCACCTCTCTAGCTCCTCCTCCACCTCTCTAGCCCCTCCTCCACCTCTCTAGCTCCTCCTACTCCACCTCTCTAGCTCCTCCTCCACCTCTCTAGCTCCTCCTCTACCTCTCTAACTCCTCCTCCACCTCTCTAGCTCCTCCTCCACCTCTCTAGCTCCTCCTCCACCTCTCTAGCTCCTCCTCCACCTCTCTAGCTCCTCCTCTACCTCTCTAACTCCTCCTTTACCTCTCTAGCTCCTCCTCCTCCACCTCTCTAGCTCCTCCTCCACCTCTCTAGCTCCTCCTCTACCTCTCTAGCTCCTTCTCCACCTCTGTAGCTCCTCCTCCACCTCTCTAGCTCCTCCTCCACCTCTCTAGCTCCTCCTCCACCTCTCTAGCTCCTCCTCCACCTGTTCTCCATGGTGATTCCTGTCTAACCTCATCAGTCAGTCTGTCCATCACCATTGCAAACAGGAAGTGGCTCAGAGCTGATCCCTGATGAACTCCTCTGTCACCCCGACAGCACACCTCACCACTGTCTTACAGCCCTCATGCATGTCCTCCACGTCCATCTCTCCTAGACACTTCCATACCTCCACAGGTGTATCATCAGGACCATCAACCTTTCCACTCTTCATCCTCTTCAAAGCCCCTCCCACTTCACCTTTACTAATCTTTGTTACTTCCTGCTCCACAACAGTCACCTCTTCTATTCTTTCTTCTCTCTCATTCTCTTCATTCATCAACTCTTCAAAGTATTCTTTCCATCTTTCCATGACACCACTGACACCTGTCAACACATTACCATCTCTATCCTGCTGCATGTCCTTCACATCTCCGTCTCTCTGTACAGGTCAGTCTCTCCCTCTTTACTACCCAACCTAGCATACAAGTCATCATAAGCCCCTTGTTTGACCTTTGACCCCTCTACTTTCACCCTGTACTCCTGTCTCCTCTCCTCAGTCCTCTCAGTGTTCCACTTCTTCTTAGCTAGCCTCTTACTCTGTATACACTCCTGCACCTCCTCATTCCACCACCAAGTCTCTGCATCAACTTTCTTTCCTGATGACACACCAAGTACACTCCTACCTGTCTCCCTGATCACATGACCTGTAGTTATCCAATCATCTGGGAGTTCCTCCTGACCCCCCAGATCCTGTTTCAACTGTTTCATGCAACAATCCTCTTTTTTCAGCTTCCACCAGTTTGTCCTCTTCTCTGCCTTTGCCCTCTCTTTCTTCATCTTCTTCATCACCAGAGTCATCCTACACACCACCATCCTGTGCTGTCTGGAAACACTCTCACCAACCACTACTTTACAGTCACTGATCTCCTTCAGATTACACCGTCTACACTAGATGTAGTCTATCTGTGTGCTTCTCCCTCCACTCTTATAGGTCACCCTATGTTCCTGTCTCTTCTCCAAGAATGGATTCACTAGAGACATTTCCATCTTTTTTGAATGGATGACCAATGACACCAATGACAACTCTCTCATTTCCAGAGATGCTCATCATCACTTCATCGAGGTCCAACCAGAACTTCTCCTTCTCTTCCAGCTCACATCCTACCTGTGGGGCATACCCACTAACAACATTGAACATCACACCCTCCATTTCTATCTTCAGACTCATCACTCTATCTGACACTCTTTTTACCTCCACAACACTCCTGACAAGCTCCTCCTTTAAGATAACTCCTCCTCCATTTCTCTTCCATCTCCACCATGATAGAACAACTTGAACCCTGCTCCTAAGCTTCTAGTCTTGCTACCTTTCCACCTGGTCTCCTGGACACACAGTATGTCTACCTTTCTCCTCTGCATCATGTCAACTAACTCTCTACCTTTTCCTGTCATAGTTCCAACATTCATAGTTCCAACTCTCAGTCCAACACTCGTGACTTTCCTCTTCTCTCTCTTCCCATGAACCCTCCTTCCTCCTCTCCTTCAACCAACAGTAGTCCTATTTCCACCGGCACCCTGTCGGTGAACAGCACCGATGGCGGTCGTTGTTAACCCGGGCCTGGACCGATCCGGTATCGTAGCCCTCTGTATCTATCTGGGCTTGGGACCAGCACAATGAGACCCTGGCTTTGGCCCCCTCATGGCTACATTAGTAAAGCAAATAAATAACTTGTCTAAAATATAAATGTGTTAAACAATGAAAAATGAAACTAAATGAACTCTCTGGAGCTGACGGACGCCTTCAGACGTCCTGCTGTGCAGCTGTGAGATCGACCTGATAAAATGCCCTCTAAAATAAACATTTTTATGTTCAATAACTGATATTTTATCAAAATAATGGCAGAATAAGGCCTTTATTTTTGGACAAAAGCCATCTTTGATTGTAATAAATAAGGCACAAGACAAACTTTGATCAGACGGCTGCAATTCAGGTCAGCTCACCTGTGGTGGGGGCGGAGCCACTGAGCTTTCTGCTATTAGAAACCCGACAAGGAGGAAAGTGATCTTGATTTAGGACAGAAATGAGTTCCAGCACCTGCAGAGTTAAAATAATCACCGAAACTCTGATGAAGACTGACTGAAGGACTATTACTCTCTGGAGGACAACATCTGAAGGTCCATCATGGAGCTGGGAGGTCTGTCATGTTCTCTACCAACACAAACTCTTCATGAGGCCCAAATAAAGAATCTGGACATTTCAACTGGAATTGTTTTTGGTATTTTAATTCACAAATGTGTTGATTTGTTTGTTGACTAGATTTATTCCTGTAGATTTAATGAAATTACACCTAAAACTTTCATTCTAAAAGCAGTTTGTTAAACATTTTTGGGGTTTTCCCATCAAAATGACACTGGGGCCCAATTTTCCCGGTACAGTGATTCCAGCCCTAAAGCCCATTTAAATATCAACATTTTAATTTAAATTGATCCACATCTTGTTTGATTTGTATTTAATAATTAAATGAAGTCATTTTATGGTTTATCAAAGTATAATCTTGGGGGGGGGGGGGGGGGGGGTGATACAACGTGATCACCTCAGACATTTATTTTCACCCTGAACAGGTAAACCACGGTTGTCATGCTTAACACAAATAGAATCTCATCAATATTTATAAGGCATTTCGATGTGGTAATAAAATAAGGAGACTTAAAATAAGTCTCAAACTAAATAAACTATAAATGACATTTAAATAAAGTGCTAATTAAGATTACTTTATAACCTGCTGATGAACTTGACAAATTAGTAATCTTAATTTTTGTACTAGATATTACTCTCCAAATCTG
The DNA here is from genome assembly GCA_003999625.1 of Oryzias javanicus. Taxonomy (NCBI): domain Eukaryota; kingdom Metazoa; phylum Chordata; class Actinopteri; order Beloniformes; family Adrianichthyidae; genus Oryzias; species Oryzias javanicus. Next base: position 28,085,371 of record CM012444.1, read on the forward strand.
TGACACATGAACAACAACGGTCTGTTTTTAACATGCTCAAGTCCCTCCTCATGTTCAGCTCTTAATGAGACACTCGGGTCGTCTCTCAGACGTGATCAGATCCAGTCTGGTGGGACGGGGGACAGGATCACTCTTAGGGTCTGCTGCCAGCTTTGGGTGGAGAATCCTGATTCCCACAGGTGTGAAGAAGGACGTGAACATCCTCAGTGCTGGATGTGGGTTCTGCTCTGAAACAACGATCCAGAAGGAACCAGGTCCAGTTTGCCCCACTGCCCTTTGAAAGTGCTGTCAGTCCACCCCCTTCATTCTTTCTTCCATGTTATATTCACACACTAGACATAAAATCATGCAAGAACAGAAAATTCTGTTTGGAAAATCAGGATTCATTTTGTTGTGGAAACCCCAAAAATGTTTTTTACAACATAGAATGAAGGTTTTATGTGTAATTTCATTAAAACAAACAATAAATTTAGTCAACAAAGTAATCAAGACATTTTTGAATGAAAATATCAGAAATAATTCCAGGTGAAATTCCCAGATTCCTTATTCGGGCCACATGTGAGAGTTTGTGTTAATAGAAGAACATGACGGGTCAATGATGAGATTCTGATGTTGTCTTACAGTCAGTGATCCGTCTGTCTGTGTGGTTTCAGAGTCCAGACATCCCAATAATAAAAATGCATGGACTTAGAGCACTGCTGTCCATTTGACATTTTTCCTGGAATTCTAATTTTTAAAGTTTTCTTTTTAATTTTTTCTCATACATTTTTCTTGTTGTGTTTGCGAGGAAGAGTAGAAAAGTTTTTAATTGTAAATCTCTCTGAGCTGCAACACATGAAATAAAGATTAATCAGTGAGTTCAGTTTGTTGAATAATAACCAAATGAGGTCAGATTTTACTCAGACTTACTTTCTGTTCAACTACATGTTAATATGAAAAGTGAACAAGTATTTCAATTCATAGTAAAGCTGATCATCTCTGCATTTACTGGGATGAAAATAAAGAATGATGCAGGAAATTTACATCACTATAAATATAAAAACATTTAAATGTATATGCAATGAACGTCTCATCACAGTTAACAGTTACTCAGGTCCTGTCTCATGATAGAAGTTCTTAGAATTATTCTGGATCTTTTGTTCTGATGGATCCAATCATATTGGTGTTGGGATCACATTACAACAAATGCAGTTCTTTTGGTTTTCAAACAAACATAATTACAATATTATTTCAACTGTTTTCTTCTTTTGTAATTTTAGTTAATATGTTGAAAAAGGTGTTTGACCTTCTGTTTGTGAATTACAATTTTTTCGCATATATTGAATTTCTTTGCTTTAAAGTCTGCATTCCAGTTAAAGTGGCTGGATTGGCTGGTGTAGGACCTTCAGCGAGAACCCTCAGAGAAGACCCTTCATTCTGCTGCATAACTTGATCTCTCTGTATCTGAAAATACAGGATCGTATCAGGAAGATCCTCCAGAGTAAAACACCTGTGTGAATCAGTGAAAGCTGATTGGCTGTGATGATCCCTGACAGGATCAGCAGAAAGCTGAACGACACATTAATGCTGGTGATGGACCTCTTGTTGCAGACCAGTCCAGCTTCTTCTGTGGTTCACTAAGATGAAAACATTTTTATCTCCATGGCTTCACGACATCCCGGCTGGATTACCGTCATATTTTAGGGTGAACCGGTCGTCCCTCAAACGTCTGAAGCTTGATCGAATCGGAGGAGGGACAAGTTCTGGCTTCCTCTCCAGCCCGCCGCTCCGGTCAGCTGATCAGGTGGTGGGGGGGGTTCTGTCACTGTCTGTCTGCAATCCACTCTCAATCAACCCAGTCGACAGTCATTTCTGAAGCCGAGCTTCCAGTCATAAATGATGTTTTGATCTTATTCACATTCAAGCTTTTGATTGTATTTGATGTTTTTCTTCATGTTTTTATTCACTTATTTGTTACACTTGTTTTAAAAGTTTTATTATAATTAGCCTTCAGCCACAGCTCTTTACAATACTTTATAAATACAGATTTCCCATTCCGTGCAGCTGGAATTGATTCTCATGACACCACAAAAACACTCAAGTTCTGCCAGTGACAGAGTTGAAACAGTTTGGAAAGTCCTGAGAGATTGGATTTCTTTACAAGCAGAACTAAGGAAAGAATGAAGAACCTTTAGGATATAAAAATACTTCACAATGAGAGAAAGACAGAAGAAAGTTTCTAATGAGGCCAATCAAGAAAACAATGAGCAATTAACTACCAAATAACTAAGAAACTTTCTTCATCAACTTGTTTCCTGTGAACACAGCATGAAGTCTTCAATCAGTCCTTGAAGACCAGCAGAAGAAAATCACCTGGTGAAGAAACCTGACAGGGTGACATGTGATCAAACTGTCAATGTTTTTGGTGTGGTTGCAGAAACGTTCCTGCTGAGTCATCAGGTGGTTCCGCCTTGTCTGCGCTTGTTAGGAAGGTGGGATTAATCAGCTTGCTTGCTGTGAGGTCTCTGCCTCACCTGGTGCAGGTGCGTCTGTCTAAAGACTAACAGGACATCCTGTTACCATCACCACCTCCCCGTCATGTTGGACGCTTGGTGACAGAAGTGGCATTAACGTCAAGGGAGGAGGAGTATCTGGAAGAGGTTTCTATCTAAAACAAACAAAATAGAATCATTTTACTAAACGGGAAAACCAAATACAACATTTATGTTAGACTATAATATTAGATAGAATCCAAGATAGAACAAGTTACTGGAAATATTTATCTGCTATATCAGGGGTCATCGACCTTTATTTAATGGTACTGAGTCATACGAAGAGCTACCAGTTTGAAATAACACATTCACTCTGTTAACTATACTTCTACGTTATTGATCATGAATTCTGAACCTCTCTGTGAAGACACAGATTTCTCACCATAATTATCAACAGTGACAACAAGCTAGGAAACAGATATCAATGTCCAGCCCCCCCCCCCCCCCCCCCCCCGGGGAGGTGATGTAGGGGTAGAAATAATAAAATCATTTTGTTTTTGTCACTGCTCCTTTCTAATCATGGAGACGAGTGGACTCATGTGGTGAGCTGAAGGTTCATGGAAACACTCAAACTCCAGGAAATGGAACTCTGCTTCTTGTTTTGAACTTCTGTTTTCCTTCTTGGTTTCCCCTGAACATCACAGCTGGTACAGAACCTCAGCTGGAAAAGGATCTGCTGATACCTTGACGGCATCATAACAGAGAGCAGAATCAGATGGGGGTGGAGCCTTTCTGCAGACACGACCGGGTGCAGATGACCCGACAGGGTCGGGGTGGCTCTCTATTTGAAAACAATGAGGGTTACTATAGCAACAGACAGCAGCTGTGATAGTTCTAACCTGAAACAGAACCTCAGCTGAACCATCTATACGTCACTTTCCTGAAACAAACCAGGAACAAGAAACCAAAACAAAAATCTGCTCATTTGGAGACTTGAGCTCCACATGCTGAACCGTTAAAGCTCCTTCATGTTCCTCAGACGTGAAGCAGGATCCACATCTGGAGCTTCATCTCCTGCTGCCAAACCAGCGAGTCCAAACAGGCTGAGAGACCTGCAGGGATCGTGACTCACCTGTGCAGGTATTCAGAGAGTTTACTGTCACAAACAAACAGCCCTTCCAGTCTTCATGCAGTGTTAACTGTATGTTGACTCTTTGGAACTCCTTTGAACTGAACAAATACGTGTTTCATATTTATCTGTCTGTCTGGGAAAAGAATTCCACACAAATATGACTCGATGTGGATCAGGATGACCCAGATGCTGGACAAGAAGGAACTGTTGAGGAACACTGAATGTGGAAGACACATCAGGAGTTGAGGAGCTCCAGCAGGAGCGTCAGGAGCTCCAGCAGGAGCGTCAGGAGCTCCAGCAGGAGCATCAGGAGCTCCAGCAGGAGCATCAGGAGCTCCAGCAGGAGCATCAGGAGCTCCTTCTACAGGTGGAGAGCATCCTGTCCTGCGGCTGCTCTGCAGAGAGGAGTCAGATAACCGAGATATGCAGCCTGCAGACCACCACTGAGGTCCATGGAGGCCATTGCAGGAGACCCTGGAGGACCACGCTCTGCTCCCCTCACGCAGGAGGCTACGGAGCAGCAGCTACATCTCCTGCTGAGGTGAATGCTTTTTGATGAAGCTGCTGAAGCTGTTGGCTGAACATGCTTCAGACAAAACGTGGTTCAAGGACAGTGAAGCTGGCCTTCATTCATGAAGTTTGATGCATATTTAGAAAAACATTTAGTTGCTAAAATAGGAGCTAAATTCCAAATTAGCCAAAAAGCTAGTGAATGCTAAATTTGATCTAAACTCCTGCAGAGTAAGCAGGGGGTTGCCTGCACCATGGGGCTGGGGGGGTGGTTATTGTTCTGGCTGGGCTGGAGCCTGCACTCTTGGTGCTCCTGTGCCCCCCTGCTCTCTGGCGTGGGGGCCCCTGCGGCGGTCCTCCTGGACCTGGTCTGGGTGGCTGTCGGCATTGCCCAGCGGGCCTCACTGGTCCTTTGGCGGGGGTTTTGGTGTGGGGGTGTCCAGGCTATTGATAGATATTACTGGACCCCCCCTCACCTGTTTGCTGCTGGTCCAGAGGAGGACAGGCAGACACCAAAATCAGGACCCCTCCCTCATTTCTGAACGGATGTTTATGAAATCTGCTCCAGTGAAAAATGATTGATCTTATTGGTCGATCATCTATAAAGATCAATCTATAAATAGAGCCAGAATGACTCCTTCTACAGGTCATGCATTGCTGTGAATGAACAGATTCTAAATATCTGAAAGTTATTTTTGATTTTACGCTCAGATCTATAGAACTGAGCTTGATGAAGATTAATGACATGAACGACTGATAGAGTTTAATTACAGTCATTTCCTTATTAAAAACTCTTCAAAGTGCATAAAAAAACATTTACTACATTCTCAAATGAAACTACAACCTGCACTATTCTTGGATCACATACATGTAAACACGTACAGATTTTTATGGTTGTTGCGGCTGCTTTTGTGAAAAGTTGCGACAAAAGTTTGGATGTTTTTTTTTATTTTATATATATATTATATATACTTTTAAAAAGCGCAGATAAAAGTTAAGTATGAAGAAAAACTCTAGAAAAATACTTCACCATCATCAAATACAGAGTTGATGTGCTGGTATTTGATGAGACAAACAGAATCTTTCTCTTTTCCAAAAGCATCACAGGTGAGTCACGGTCGTGGCAGACGACCACAGAGGCTTCAGTTTCTCCTGTGACAGAAGTTAAAACTTCTTTGATTTCTGTTTACCACAGAAATCAACTGGAGATCAGGAAGCACAACCAGAATTAAGGTGCACCAGATGAAAAAGTGGATTCTTTTATTTTGGGGGGGGGGGGGTGGCATTTGCAACCATGGGAAGAGGGGGCATTTGAAACCACCGGGGGCGACATTTGAAACCTTTGAAGGGAGCGCAAGGGGGCCCACATTTGAAACCATGGGGGGCCACATTTGAAACCATGGAGGCCCACATTTGAAACCATGGAGGGGCCCACATTTGAAACCATGGGGGCCCACATTTGAAACCATGGGGGGCCACATTTGAAACCATGGAGGCCCACATTTGAAACCATGGGGGCCCACATTTGAAACCATGGAGGGGCCCAAATTTGAAACCATGGGGGGCCCACATTTGAAACCATGGGGCGCCACATTTGAAACCATGGGGGCCACATTTGAAACCATGGAGGCCCACATTTGAAACCATGGGGGCCCACATTTGAAACCATGGAGGCCCACATTTGCAACCATGGAGGGGCCCACATTTGAAACCATGGAGGGGCCCACATTTGAAACCATGGAGGGGCCCACATTTGAAACCATGGAGGGGCCCACATTTGACACCATGGAGGCCCACATTTGAAACCATGGAGGCCCACATTTGAAACCATGGAGGCCCACATTTGAAACCATGGGGGCCACATTTGAAACCATGGAGGCCCACATTTGAAACCATGGAGGGGCCCACATTTGAAACCATGGGGGGGCCCACATTTGAAACCATGGAGGGGCCCAAATTTAAACCATGTGGGCCCACATTTGAAACCATGTGGGCCCACATTTGAAACCATGGGGGCCCACATTTGAAACCATGGAGGCCACATTTGAAACCATGGGGGCCACATTTGAAACCATGGAGGGGCCCACATTTGAAACCATGGGGGCCCACATTTGAAACCATGGGGGCCCACCTTTGAAACCATGGGGGCCCACATTTGAAACCATGGGGCCACATTTGAAACCATGGGGCCCACATTTGAAACCATGGAGGCCACATTTGAAACCATGGGGGCCCACATTTGAAACCATGGAGGGGCCCACATTTGAAACCATGGGGGCCCACATTTGAAACCATGTGGGCCCACATTTGAAACCATGGGGGCCCACATTTGAAACCATGGAGGCCACATTTGAAACCATGGGGGCCACATTTGAAACCATGGAGGGGCCCACATTTGAAACCATGGGGGCCCACATTTGAAACCATGGGGGCCCACCTTTGAAACCATGGGGGGCCCACATTTGAAACCATGGGGGCCACATTTGAAACCATGGGGGCCCACATTTGAAACCATGGAGGCCACATTTGAAACCATGGGGGCCCACATTTGAAACCATGGAGGGGCCCACATTTGAAACCATGGGGGCCCACATTTGAAACCATGGGGGGCCCACATTTGAAACCATGGGGCCCCACATTTGAAACCACACAGGACCCATTTTGCCTTGCAGGCTGGAACCTGTTTTAAAATCTGTGGATTGGCTCCCTGTGCTTTTAACCCTTGTGCTATCCAAGGACATAAAACAAAATGTCTGTGTGAGTACGTTAAAGGGGGGGTCATTTTAATCAGGTCTAGTCCCTGACAGGCGAAAAAGATCCTTTTTCTCCAAAAAAATTCTGTAAGTTTCAGACACCCTCTATCACCCCCGGCCACTTGGGGGCGCCAAAAACAACCCTAAAATTTGTCTTTCTCTCCGCTTCCACCAGAGGTCGCCATTTCTCCTTTTTAGTTCCTCTCTCGACCACTAGGGGTCCTTTCCATGTTCAGTTCTGTCATTGGCCACAAGGGGGAGTGGTTTCCCTGTACTTTTGACTTTTTTTTCTTCTTATTGTCAGTAGACAATTACCAGGCTCAGATAAGATAAATTCCAGTCTCTATTCCTGCCTTGGCCCCTGGGGGGCCCCTTCCAGGTTCAGTTCTCCCCTCAGCAGTTTATACGTTCACTTCCTCCAATGCTTTCCTGTGTCATTTTGACCCCATTTTTTTTTTTACCCCAGAAGATACATTTCAGCCGCAGTTCTTCTCAAGACCACCGGGGGGGTGGGGGGACTTCGTATTACAGCTTCACTTTGTCTCATAATTAATGGGGGTGTTTGTATTTTACAAAAAAATATACTAATTGTTTTTTTTCCTCTTTTCTTTGCGCTTCTATCAGGAGTCACCATTTACTCCATTTACTTCCTCCCCTCGCCACTGGGGTCCCTCCTAGGTTCAGATCTTCCCTCGGCAACTTGAGGGGGGGGGGGCGTTTCACTCCTTCTCTTTTGGGTACTTTCCATGTTAACAGACAAAAACCCCTGGGGTGCTATTATGTTTTCCACCACCATCCACCATTTCTCTCACTTCAGCAAATTGTAGAGATGGGCTAAAAATACCTATTGGTGTGATACCTTATTTCTGCCACAAGATGGTGCCAACTCCTCCATTTGTTTTACTGAACTCATCTATTTGATTTCTTTTGTGCGTCTATGATTTTTAGACCTTTCCATTCATATCATTCAATAGAGCATGTGGCTGTTTTCACCGGGGTCACCTGTACCCCACTTAACAGCGCAGTCGATAATACATGTTGCCCACCTTGGTGTTTGGAAGGGTTAAAGATTGATTTTTATTTTATTTTTATGGTTGTGAGTTTCTTATTTAAGTGATCTGCTTTTAAAGCGGGAATCCTCACAGACCTTGAGGTCCTCCAGCCTTTTCAGCTGTCTGTTGTGAAGACCAAACCTTCATTCCACCATTAGGGTCCTGGCCTGGAACATCCTGCTGGAGAGCCTTTTTAATTTAGCTTTTGTTTGATCTCATCTGCCTATGTATTCTTCTAGTTTAATCTATATTATTGTATGTATTGAACTGTGTAATCTCCTTCTGATTGCTTCCTGTGGGGATGTTGTGTACCAGGTCATGCTGGCTTGTCTGGGGTTGTTGTCGTGGTTGTTGCCCTCTCTGGGGCGGCTGGAGTTCCAGACCTCACAGCGGTGGAGTGGTCTGTTGCTGTGCTGATGTTCCTGTGGACGAGCTGCTCCTGGTTTGATAGAATCCTGAACACCGTTTCCTCACAGCAGCCAAGCCTTAAGTTCAAGTCATGTCGAAGTGTTCATTGTGTTTGGGGTCACGGGTTGTATGTATTAAGGGGGGTGAGAGGGGAGGGTGGTTTGGGTTTTATTTAGTATGTTTTTGGTTTTCAAATGTAAAGCACTTTTTATTGATTGATTTGATTGATTGTTTTCTTTTTACTGTTGAATCTTTTAGGATTTTTTCTAACGTTGTTAGAATAAATAAACACATGAAAGAGAGATTTACAAATCATTTCTGACTCAATATTTAGCAGAAGACGATTACTGGGTGCTGATTCGGCCTCCTGGATCCAAAGACTTCTGCGACTATAAAAAGCAAATGAGTTCAGTAGATCTGATGGAAGTCATGAACGTGTTCCTCTCCGAGCATGAGTGCGAGCATGATGACACACTACCTGACCTCTCCAGTTTCAGTCCAGAAGGAACGGCCGGGCGGAGGACGGCACATGGACGGAGGGGAGACAGACAGACCAGAACTCTGGGGATCGACTGTGGAGACAGGTAAGAGGGTTTGAACCCCGCGTGTGCTGGACGATCTGGCTTTGGGACGGATCCATGTCAGAGGTTTGGTTCTGTGGGAATGTTCCAGTGGAAAACGATCCGCATGTTTGAACTGTTGTCAAAAACTAAACTGCAAGAAGCAAAGCCAGCTCCTCGGTCGGCTCCCGCTCCGGACCTCAGACCGGGACCAGGAGCGTGGGGCGGGTTTGAGGGTCTCCTGGGGTCAGCTGTGCTCCAACACCTGAGCTGCTGTGTCACCTGCAGTTTCCCAGGTGTCCCCGCTCCAGCAGGTGGGGTCTGCTGCAGGAGCCAGGCCTGCATGTGACTTTTAATAGTGAGAAGTTCAGGTTGGGTTTTATAAGCAGAGCGTGGTCTCAGTATTTATAGGGCAGCTGACGGCTGGAGAAGCTGATCAGGGATCAGATATTAACAACTGTTACAGTTTAAATTAGCATCAGGAAGAGGAAACGGGACTCAGTGTCATGGATTAACGCTGCATTCAGGGAAGTTTGTAAAGCAGGCGCACCAGCTCCTGAGTCAGGACAGCTGTACTATCCCACAGGTCTGATCTCTGGGCCACTCACAGCTCACCTGAGCAGGTGAGCAGAGTCAGAGTTCCTGTCTACTCACCTGTCAGACACACAGGCAGGTTTGTAGTTCAGTTCCTGGACTGTGATGAGCTCACCACAGTGTTGTTGACCCCCATGACTCAGCAGTTTGACAGTAACTTATCACTGCCCCCCCCTGGTGGGGTCATCAGTGTTCAGCTGCATCTCTCACTGACTGTACATGAGAGCTGGACTGAGGGACTCCTCCCCCTGTTGCAAACAGGAAGATCCATAGACTTCTCTGATGAAAGAACCAGCTGTCATCAGTCATTCTATTGGTCAGAAGAAAAGTTCTGGCTCTGAAACATTTTTAACATCTTCTTGATGTTTCTATGATTTTTTCCATAGATTTTTTCTTTAAGTTTTAAACTGCAGCATGTGGTGTTGGCCCCCAACGTGAATGTCTGATTGACAGATTCTCCTGGTCCCACTTTCAGTAGAAGGGGCGTGGCCTTCCAACAAACTCACTCCTGATTGGTGACTGACGACGTCTGGTTCCAACACGGCAAAGTCCATGTCAGGGAAAATAGCAGAAACAAAAGTAAACAATTTTATGGATGACATCCCACTGGCTCAGTCCAGTTCTCACATACAGTCAATGGTTTTACACCAGGAGCCGGTTTTTCAACAAACATGAACGTTGCTTCATTCTGATGCTGGACTGGACACATGTCTTTGAAGATGATTGGAAGCCTGGCTTTGACAGTTGTCAGGTGTCGGGTGACAGGTGTGACAGGTATTAGGTGAGAGGTGTGATGGGTAATAGGTGACGGGTGACAGATATCAGGTGACAGAAGGCGGGTGTCGAATGACAGGTGTCAGGTGTGAGAGGTACCAGGTGTCAGGTGACGGGTAAGAGATGTCAGGTGACAGGTGTGACAGGTACCCGGTGTCGGGTGACGGATGTCAGGTGACAGTTAGCTAGAGACTTCCTGTGTTTGATTAGCACAGCACATCCAGTCAAAATGATGATATTCTTCTGGGTTTATATCTCTGTACTATTTTGAGTTGTGTGTTTCTGTATGCTGGTACTTTGTGCGTCTGTTTTCTCTTTGTCGGTTTGTGAGTTTGTCTGTTGGCGTGCCGACCAGCTTGTGCGTCTGCATCGGTGTTGTGCACAGCAGAATTCAACACCAGAGTCCTGTTGAAATCACAAACAGCTGCAGCAAAGGCTCACTGCTGCTGGAGGCAGAGCCGTGGGAAGACGCGCTCCGATCAATACTCTGATTGATACTCTGCATCTTGATCAAAGATAACCAGAAGGTAAATTCCAAATATCTTTGTTTAACATAGACTCAAACATGAGTTTGATTTTATTTGCTAAACTACAGATTGAAGGAAAACCTATAGATCGAGCCGATCAATGACATCAATGTTGATCATCGAGACTTTAAAGGAAATCAAATGGATTTGTGAAGGTGTCTTTGAAACTGAAGAGCTGTTAGAACTGAGACAGACGGATTCATATTCTAAAAGAATTCAGCATTTGCTTTAAAACTGCTCAGATCATTTTCCTAAATCTGAAGATCAAAAGAGATCTTTTGATCTTCAGATTCTCTTTCTTTAATCTGCATGTGGATTTCTTTATCTCTGGATTCATTTCTATCTGCGTATTTATAACGGAAATGTACAAACAAGGAGGTGAAACTCAAAACACATTCAAAATTCTTCTTATTAATGACATTAACATATTATTTTTAACCAACCTTTCTTATCAGAATATTTGATCTCAATGCTGATCTGGGTTTAGAAAGAACTTTTCCTCAACAATTGCTTTGAAAACAACATATGAACTGGTACTGTTTTCACCAAAGTACTTTGAAGAACATCCTTTGCTTGACGATCAGCTGTTTTCTTTCCACTTGATCGATCAAATGGTTCAACTCTCACACTCATCATTACTATCAATAAGTCCCACGTTCTTAGAGTACAGAGAAGAAGAAAAGTATTCTGCAAGGTTCTTCTCTTGGACTCTTATTATTGGTGTGGTAAATCGCTGCTTAAAATATGATATTCATCTCCATGCTGATGATACTATCATCTGCTGGGAGGGGGAAGTACTTCTTAGTTTAGGACTTTTAATGATATTTATCTCACGACAGAAAATGTTAACAGATTTCTTTAGTTTGAAATAGAACAATAAGAATTCTGATCTTAAGTTTCACGTTTACAACTTCCATGTTGTATTCCATAGAATCTGTACGTTTTTCTTTCTATATGTTTACTCAATAATCCAACAGTAACGCTACACAGTAGTAGTATCTTCTACATATTACATTTACTGTAAGTCTTTGGGAACACCTTTCTTCTTATTTGTCACCTTCATTATGTCTATGGTCACATAATGAGGTTAATAATGTTTTAAATAACAACAATATTTCAGATAATTACATCATTTCAGGTCTACACGTGTTCATCCTGAAGACCTTTTCCACATGACGCCAGACAAGCAAAGCTAAACCATGTTGCACATCATTTTCTGTAAATAATCAAAGGTAATTTATCAATTGTGATGGAATTTTTTAAACAATTTTGTAAATGTCCTGCTTAATTGTATTTGATCCTCAAATCAAAATACAAACACATGAAATCCTTCATTTGACCTGATTTTATTGTAACGGTTTCTGTTTTTTTACACACTTTAAATACGATCAGAACAAAATCTAATAGAAATTCATGTTTTCCACATGTAATAGATGGTGCTTTAAACGTAATAATGATCATCATTTCACTCTGTCATCTGACATGAGTGCATGATGGAGGATTGATAAGGCCTCTTGTTTTGTCTGACGCCGTTTCTCTGACTCAGCTTGAAGGTTGTTTCTCACTAACCCGCGACTTTTTTCTTTTATTCTTATTATTTTCTGCCCGCAGCAGCCGTCTCTCTCCCGGCGTGTGGAGCGGGCGAGCGCCGTCTGTCTTCAGCCAGAGAACCAGAGTTCTGATTGGCTGCTGCGACGCAGCGACCTGTCAAACTTCTGTGTTCTGCAGTCAGACATTGATTGCTGCGCAGCACACGCTCTCATGCTCGCCTCCTCATTGGCTCTCAATGAGCCCGCCCACTATGGTAGGAGAGGCAAAGGGATTGGGTGGAACATCAAAGTCCTGGAGAGAGTAGAAATGATTGACATGAAGACATACGTTCAATGAAACTGAACCCCTTTACATGCTGCTGGACGGCTTTAGTGCTCAATCTGGGTGGTTTTCAAAATAAAAGATTTTCCGACTAACAAAAGCGTTTATTATTTCTTCTGCGGTCCGGTGGCAAGGGTCCACGGACCGGTACCGGTCAGCGGCCCGGTGGTTGGGGACCACTGATTTAGGGGATAGTTGTAACAACAGGAATGGTTTGGTTCAGTTCTAATGTTCAGAGCAGATATCCAGACACGTTTCCAGCTTTCAAAATGAGAGCGGTCAATAAAAAAAATAAAAAAAAATCTCTGAGTGAACGTATTTTATAACATTACACGGAAGTATTCTCTGGCATATATTTGTCAACAGTTTCAGTTAGTTTGATCCTTTTTTACCTTTATTTTCGCACAGATCAGACTCAGTTCTGAACAGAACCAGAGCAGTGATGTTAGAACCTCGGCTGAGCTAACAGCAGCTCACTGACCGCAGGAGAAACATCTCAACAGGAAGAAGTTTGACTTTAATCTCAGACACGCTGGAATCATCTGACTTTACAATGATCATGTGAACATGGAAATGTAAGAAACTTTAACTGGTGAGAAAAGATCTTCTGCAGCTCCACGTCTCATAGCTAATGCTAGCGTTAGCATTAGCTCAGATTAAAAGAATAAAATAATTACCTTCGTAATCAAACAAGCAGCATTGACTGAAGTACTCGTAACCTTTGTCTAACTTTAACCGGGTTGTCAGAGAGAAATAATCCACGACTGGTTTAGTGTAATCCAGAGGGATCTGATGAATCAGCTGATCTGACAGGATTACTAACATTTGTACTCTGATATATGAACCATCTAAGAGAGGAAAACCAATACAACCAGGTAGGACATTTATAAAATTCTCTTTTCATCATCCACATTTACGGCCCTGTCACCATTTTGTATGATGTCACATGAACTATTAGGATGACTTTTCTTCTACCCACATTCAACCTTCAATTATGTTGAATAACATGATCTAATCTAATTAAAATTTACTAGAATAATTCTTCATGTTTAAAAATATATGTCTAATTAACTGTAAACTATACTGCTCACCAAAATGAAAGGAACATGTTTTCTTGGTCCTGGCATGAATTGAATGAAACTGATAATGTTCTTGTTGGTTCAGCAGCTGAGGGCCTCGTTCATCAGTTTCATCTGTATTGGTGTTCATGAATTAACAACAGGTGCACTTCAGTGGCAACAATTAGAAAACCCTCCAAACAGGACTGGTGTTCCATGTGAGGTCATTTCAAGTTTTTTGGCTGGTTTCCACTCTTGTGTAATTCTCTCTACTGGCAGTATGAGGAGGTTCCTTAACCCTACAGAAGTTGTACAGGTTGTCCAACTTCTCCAGGATGGAACATCCACACGTGCTGCAGCAAGAAGGTTTAATGTGTCTCCCAGCACAATCTCCAGAACATGGAGGAGATTTCAGGAGACTGCTGGTTATTCTGGGAGAGCTGGACAGGGCCGTAGAAGGTCCAAACCCTCAGCAGGACCCATACCTGCTCCTTTGTGCAAGGAGGAACAGGCTGAGCACTGCTCGTGCCCTACAGAATGACCTCCAGAGGGCCACTGGTGTGAATGTCTCTACCAAACAATCAGGAACAGACTTCATGAAGGTGGCCTGAGGGCCCACGTCCTGTAGTGGGCCCTGTGCTCACTGCCCAGCACCGTGGAGCTCCACTGGCATTTGCTCAAGAACACCAGAATTGGCAAGTCCTCCACTGGCGCCCTGTACTTTTCACAGACCAGAGCAGGTTCACCCTGAGCACCTGTGATAGACGTGAAAGAGTCTGGAGAAGACCAGGAGAACGTTCTGCTGCCTGCAACGTGTTCAACATGACAGGTTTGGTGGTGGGTCAGTGATGGTCTGGGGAGGCATCTCCATGGAGGGACGCACAGACCTCTACTGCCTAGGAAATGGTGCTCTGACTGCCATAAGGTATCCAGATGAAATCCTTCAACCCATTGTCAGACCCTACGCTGGTGCAGGAGGTCCTGGTTTCCTCCTAATGCACCACAATGCCCGGCCTCACGTGGCAAGAGTCTGCAGGCAGTACCTGGAGGATGAAGAATTGAAACAATTGAATGGCCTTCACCATCCCCTGACTTAAACCCAATAGAACATCTCTGGGACATTATGTTTGGGTCCATTAGGCGCCGCCAGGTTGCTCCTCAGACTGTACAACAGCTCAGAGATGAAAGACCTGACATCCTTTTGTTCCTCAGACACTGACCTGTTGGTATTTGGATAGATATCCACTTCATACTGAGATCTGATGGATCTAATGGGTTTCTTGAAAGTTCTCCTTTCATTCTTCTGAGCTGTGTAGTTTCTCCTCTCAATATTCTAAAGAGCTTTACAATAATACAAAAACTTCATGACATCATAAGGAAGAATCTCAATAAAAAACAAAAATAAAAGTGAAAGTAGATTAAAAATATTAAACTCAAACCGGACTCAATTAGGATCAAAGTCAAGTGGAGTTTAAAATCCAGTGGAGAGATGCAGATTTCAAACCTGAATCATGAAGTTTGGATGGAAACCCGTTCTATGAGGAGCAGCATCTGCACACGTTCTTCTTTGAAGAACCTTCCAGAGAAGTTGAAGATCTGAAACTTCCTCCAGGAGTTCATGCCTGCAGCAGCTCAGAGTTTAAAGACATAGATCATAAAATCTCTGTATGAAGCAGAAGCTGGTGGAGATCATCCAGAACAGACATGATGCAGTCCTGTTGTCTTCTGCAGCAGCATCCATGCAGACGATGGAGAGATGATCCAGAGCGTTTTCCACCTTCCAGGCGGAGTGTTACAGTCGATGGCAGACTGTCAGTCTTTGAGGAGGTAAGCCTCCAGTCTCAGCTGATAGGACATCCACAGAGTGAACCTGCTGCTCCTTCTGAGGAGCTTTGAGTGACTGACAGCAGCATTTATCAGCACAGATGAAGGTTTCAAAGCGTTTGAGCTCTCAGACTCTTCATCAAATCCAGCAGGTTTCTATGGATTCTCTGCAGGACTTTACATATCAATGATGGCCGTGAACTGAGCCTGAAGGAGACAGAAGATCAGCATCTGGACGGATCATGAATGGAGGTTTCTCACCTTTGTTCCTGGGATGAGCCTGAAGGTGCAGAGATGATCAGAATTCCATCAGATCATGTTTGATCATTTGAATCCACGAGTTGATCAGGGAGACCTTGACCTCCACGGATTCCATGTTTGGTATGAGCAGACTGTGTTTGTGAAGCGTGGTCATGGTCATGGTGACCCCTGATCTCTGAGCTCTTTGTGGAACCTTCCATGTAAAACCAGCTCCAAGTGCTGCACATGCAGACAGGAAAACACTTCAACTTCAGGTGCAACCAAACCATGAGATGAACCTCAAAGAAACATGAAAGGGATTAAAAGAAAGACTAAAGGAAGAGAGAAGGTTGAACCGTACAGAATCATCCAGCACCTCCTCCATCTTCACCTCCTTCACCTCCTCCTCCATCTTCACCTCCTTCACCTCCTCCTCCATCTTCACCTCCTCCTCCATCTTCACCTCCTTCACCTCCTCCTCCATCTTCACCTCCTCCTCCATCTTCACCTCCTTCACCTCCTCCTCCATCTTCACTTCTTTCACCTCCTCCTCCATCTTCACCTCCTCCTCCATCTTCACCTCCTTCACCTCCTCCTCCATCTTCACCTCCTCCTCCATCTTCACCTCCTTCACCTCCTCCTCCATCTTCACTTCTTTCACCTCCTCCTCCATCTTCACCTCCTCCTCCATCTTCACCTCCTTCACTTCCTCCATCTTCACTTCTTTCACCTCCTCCTCCATCTTCACCTCCTCCTCCATCTTCACCTCCTTCACCTCCTCCTCCATCTTCACTTCTTTCACCTCCTCCTCCATCTTCACCTCCTCCTCCATCTTCACCTCCTTCACCTCCTCCTCCATCTTCACCTCCTTCACCTCCTCCTCCATCTTCACCTCCTTCACCTCAAACTAAGAACTCTGCTGCTCTCACTTCCACCCTCCAGACCTTCCTTCAGTATTCTTCTGGTTGTCCGTTTTCCTCAACATCAATGAGAAATTATCACACATGTATCATGTGTGCCATGGTACACTACCATTTCCAGAGTGGTGGTGCACGGTCCACGGCCATCCCTGATCCTTGCAGGAGCAGACCCTCCTCCAGCCATCCCTGCAGGAGCAGACCCTCCTCCAGCCATTCCTGGTTCCTGCAGGAGCAGACTCTCCTCCAGCCATCCCTGGTTCCTGCAGGAGCAGACCCTCCTCCAGCCATCCCTGGTTCCTGCAGGAGCAGACCCTCCTCCAGCCATCCCTGGTTCCTGCAGGAGCAGACCCTCCTCCAGCCATCCCTGCAGGAGCAAACCCTCCTCCAGCCATTCCTGGTTCCTGCAGGAGCAGACTCTCCTCCAGCCATTCCTGGTTCCTGCAGGAGCAGACTCTCCTCCAGCCATCCCTGGTTCCTGCAGGAGCAGACCCTCCTCCAGCCATCCCTGCAGGAGCAGACCCTCCTCCAGCCATCCCTGGTTCCTGCAGGAGCAGACCCTCCTCCAGCCATCCCTGATCCCTGCAGGAGCAGACTCTCCTCCAGCCATCCCTGGTTCCTGCAGGAGCAGACCCTCCTCCAGCCATCCCTGGTTCCTGGAGGAGCAGACCCTCCTCCAGCCATTCCTGCAGGAGCAGACTCTCCTCCAGCCATCCCTGGTTCCTGCAGGAGCAGACTCTCCTCCAGCCATCCCTGGTTCCTGCAGGAGCAGACCCTCCTCCAGCTATTCCTGGTTCCTGCAGGAGCAGACTCTCCTCCAGCCATCCCTGCAGGAGCAGACCCTCCTCCAGCCACTCCTGGTTCCTGCAGGAGCAGACCCTCCTCCAGCCATCCCTGATCCTTGCAGGAGCAGACTCTCCTCCAGCCATCTCTGCAGGATCAGACTCTCCTCCAGCCATTCCTGGTTCCTGCAGGAGCAGACTCTCCTCCAGCCATCCCTGCAGGAGCAGACTCTCCTCCAGCCATCCCTGCAGGAGCAGACCCTCCTCCAGCCATCCCTGATCCTTGCAGGAGCAGACTCTCCTCCAGCCATCTCTGCAGGATCAGACTCTCCTCCAGCCATCCCTGGTTCCTGCAGGAGCAGACTCTCTCCAGCCATCCCTGCAGGAGCAGACTCTCCTCCAGCCATCCCTGCAGGAGCAGACCCTCCTCCAGCCATCCCTGATCCTTGCAGGATCAGACTCTCCTCCAGCCATCCCTGCAGGAGCAGACCCTCCTCCAGCCATCCCTGATCCTTGCAGGATCAGACTCTCCTCCAGCCACTCCTGGTTCCTGCAGGAGCAGACCCTCCTCCAGCCATCCCTGATCCTTGCAGGAGCAGACTCTCCTCCAGCCATCCCTGCAGGAGCAGACCCTCCTCCAGCCACTCCTGGTTCCAGTTGACATAGACCATGTTTTTCTCATGGGCTCACTGTAACAGTTATTTCTGACTGACAGAAGTTTGAAATTGGTAGCGCCCCCCAGCTGGCCAGACGGCGTAAACAGTTTCAGACGTGTCCTCCTCCAGCTCCAGAGAGAAACAGCTGACTGAGGCCGGCAGCATTCTGCAGTCTACAGTTACAGCCGCAGCTGGTGTATGTGTGGATGATTTCTGAGGTTTCACTCTCAGTTTGTGTGTCAAGGAAATGAGCATCAGCTTCCAGAGAGCCAGAGGAGTGAGACGTCTGTGTTTGACATCTGATCTGAGGATCTTTGCTGAGACAGTCGCACCATGCAGTCAGGAGGAAGACGCGTCTCTGGTTCTGAAAAGTTTTAGGATGCATGTTTGTTAGGGAATGCATCTAGATCTGATCAGATCTGGATTATACTGAGACGAATATTACCAGATCTGATCGGATCTGGATTATACTGAGACGAATATTACCAGATCTGATCAGATCTGGATTATACTGAGACAAATATTACCAGATCTGATCGGATCTGGTTTATACTGAGACAAATATTACCAGATCTGATGAGATCTGGATTATTATGAGACAAATCTGATCAGATCTGATCGGATCTGGATTATACTGAGAAAAATATTACCAGATCTGATGAGATCTGGATTATACTGAGACAGATCTGATTGGATCTGGATTATACTGAGACAAATATTACCAGATCTGATCGGATCTGGATTATACTGAGACAAATATTACCAGATCTGATCAGATCTGGATTATACTGAAACAGATCTGATCAGATCTGATCAGATCAGATCTGATCAGATCTGGATTATACTGAGACAAATATTACCAGATCTGATGAGATCTGGATTATACTGAGACAAATATTACCAGATCTGATGAGACCTGGTTTATACTGAGACAGATCTGATCAGATCTTGTTTATACCAGATCTGCCTGCCAAGTTTTGATTCAGCCATATTTCCCATATTTCCCATGGTTGTGTTTTGTACTGTTGTTACAGCTCTCTTATATGTACATTTATTGTTTTTGCAGTGGATGATGAGTAGATCATCTGATCTGATCAGGATCTGGTCAGATAATCTCGATCTTAGTTACTTTGGAACCACATGGTAACTGTGTGATAATTGCTCATTAAAGTTGGTGAAAACGGACGATCAGAGGAATACTGAAGTACATAGAAAAAAACTAGTTCAAAGGAACCACTGCAGAGATATTTGTATCATGAATTCCTTCTTTCTAAGACAGACACTTACAAATCCCTCCAGTAGATTCTGGAAGATGATTATGAACACGTAGCTGTCATTTATTTGTAGTTATGGGTAAACAGCATGAAGCCCAATGAGGCAAATTTACTTTGTGATATTGGGTTATATAAATCCAACTGAATGGAGTCGGATTAAACAGGATGAAATCATAGTTAAAAAAACATTTGTTTCTATTGTTTAGATTAGAAATGTTGTTTTTATTTCAATCAATCAAGAGAAAATAATGCATATGCAATCAATCATTCATCAGTTACGTCCATGAAGACATGTCTAACAGGACAACCACATGATGGATGGAGGAAGTGAACTTTGGTTTGCAGAACCGGGTTTGTAACTACAGAACCAATGAACCGTTGAGATTGTTCAGAGGGGAAGAAATGTCTGTCACAACCCACTGCATGGCGCCATCCCATAATAACAAACACTAGCAGTATCTGTTCATCATTTTGGTCTTCTTGTGAGTAGAAGTACTTCATTAAAAAACACATGACCTCCTTTATGCAGCGACGGGCCTTTCAGTGATGAGGGTCATTATGGGGATTGATCAGAACATTGATCAGCTTTCCATCAGATTATTGATCCTTTATCAAACTGAAAGCCCCCCCATCCCTCAGGAGTATCTACTGGTGGACGTAACTGAAGGTAAAACCCTGGAGGGTTAGGTAACCCTGTAACCCTGTAGGGTACAAATGTGAAAACTCTGGTTCCAATCAAAGCTTTGGGCCTGAACCTGAAGTGAGGGGACAGAGGTCGGCGGCTGATCAGAGGAGGAGCTGGGGGGCGGGGGTGGGGGCACGAGCTTCACCATCGTACCCAAAGAAACATAAGACCCTGTCTGGTTGATAACTCCCAACAGCTGTTTCTGTCACGGCAACTAATGTGGAGGGAGGCGGGCGTGTCTGTGTGTACATGTGTGTGTGTGTGTCGGGGTGTGTGTGTGTGTCGGGGTGTGTGTGTGTGTGTCGGGGTGTGTGTCTGTGTCGGGGTGTGTGTGTGTGTCGGGGTGTATGTGTGTGTGTCGGGGTGTGTGTGTGTGTGTCGGGTGTAGGTGTAGGTGTGTGTGTCATGGTGTGTGTGTGTCGGGGTGTGTGTGTGTGTGTGGGGGGAGTATATATATTTGTGTATGTGTGTGGGGGTGTGTTCTTTGATGTGTACTTTTACACATGAACTCAAACACTATAAAGTGACATCACTGCTTGTGAGATCTCCTGATTCTTTTCAACATTTTTGTTTTTTTTTATATTTAGTGGACTTCTGCTAACAGGTTACAATCAATGACCCCTCAATGCTATCCTAGGCATGTTTACATTAAAAGCGGGGTCCTCTGGACCCAAAAGACATTAATTGTATCTGCATCAAATCCTCGAAAACTTCAACCGAACCATCTATCAAAAGAGAGGTCCTGTAAATGATTCCAACCAATGGCTGTTATCCATTTCTTATGGAGTCTGGACCCTGATACTGGGGACCTGGACTTTTGACCCTCGTTTCCACTGAGGGGTCCGGTATGGTGCGGTACGGCCTGGTCCGCTATTTTGAGTGTTTCCATTTTAAAATGGACCCATTATACAGTTCCGACCCGTCCTTCTTGAGGGCCCCTGATCAGCTGTAGGTCCATAGAAAGAGGGAACGGGTCAGTTGGGGCAGAGCTGCTGTTGTCACCTGCTGATTGGTAGAACATGACAACATTAGAAAGCACCAGTATAGCGCTAAGCTAGCAATTCCGTTTCCTGCAATCTTATTTTTAAAAAATATTAAGTTCCTCTCAGAGTTTCCTGCTTACTCCCATTTCTTTATTCTGGTTTCACTTATTCTATTGTTCAATACTCCAATGCTCTTTTATAAATCTCTACAATCAGAAGGGTTTTGGCTGAGTATGGGTCAGTGAAAGAGATTCTTCTGCCTCTTTATTCACAGATTTGAGGTCGTCACCGGCCCCTAATCCCGGGAATGAGGGGGGAACACTATATGATGTACAAAAAGACGAGCTGCTGCATGTGGCATGACAATGACACGCTAGTGGTCTACAGCACGCATGTGCAGTAAACAACAACCCACCCAGACATAATGAACTGATCCGTACCATGCTATCTTTACTTTGATCCGGGATATATTCCTGCTGCCCTGTTAGGATCATTTCTACGTTCTCCCATTTGGTTGAATACTACCGTCAGAAATCGATGCTTCCCAGACCGTTACTGTCCGATGTGGAAGAATTCTGAGCTGCAGAGTGAAGCTGTAACCAAAACATCAACTAATGATCAAAACGTTTGCAATAACAAAGCAATAAAGTAATCTGATTGGCTGTTCCAGTCTGTCCTCATAAGAACATGATAACTTAACCTTATTTTAATTTGATTTGTCTGTTTCTGTTTAAAGGAAGTGACAACTTTTCTGGAAGATCTTAGTGGAGCTGAGCTTTGTCAACATGGCACCACTGCTGCCCCCTGTTGGTGCGGAGGTATTCGTTCGTTTTACACCAGCATCACTGGAGAAAATCCAACAACGACATGAGGCTGAGGAGAAGGAGCTCCAGCGGAAGAAGGACAAGAACATCGAAGTCAAATCCATACTCACAACCGTCCGTCTGTAGCCTGGAAAGCACAGACGATCAATAACCTGATTGTGTTTCTTTGTAACAGATATCTGAAGACGATCTTCCTAAACCAGCCAGTGATCTGGAGGCAGGGAAGCCCTTGCCCTTCATATTCGGAGACCCGCCTTCAGAGTTTCTCAACATCCCATTGGAGGATCTGGATCCATTCTATCAGTCACAAAAGGTTTCTTCCTAAATGATCACATGTGAATTCAAAAGGGAGAATTTAAAATCTCTGACATGAAATAGACAAAAAATAAATTGAAAACATTTCAAGACAAAAACACACTTGCTCTGAGCACAGGGGTGGCATGTTAGCAGCATGGGGGCATTTTGGGCAGAGGTATAAATGATGCCCCCTGAACTGATGCTTTATGGAACGTATCATGTGATCAGCATTTATGTCTCTTTCCTTTGCCGCCACAGTCGAGGCTCATCGATGCGTTGTCGTGTTACCATGACAACGCGCTGGAGCATGGATCAAATAGTTCACTTTTTGTGAAAAAGCAATCTAAATGGAAAAATAGCAATTGGAAAGCACTAAAAACCGTGGTATAAGTGGAAAATACCCCACAAAGGGTTATTAACGCACGGCATGGAAGCCTGAACTACTGAGGCAAAGTGGAAGTCTGTTTCTTCCTTCCATGTAACTAATGTGTGTTAATAAATATCCACGCCTTAATACTGTTTTATCAATCACGTTACTTTTCACGTTTATTAGTGCGTTACTGTTCACAGCCCTAGATTATGCATCTTCTGCAGTAGATTTAACATGAACTAATCACAGATGTCATCAACAGGAGTCAGTTAGAGCATCGGTCTGTCTAAAGACTGCTCTGACTATCACCTGTCTGTCTAATACTGATCTAATCCTGTCTCTCCACAGACCTTCATCGTGCTCAGTAAAGGGAACGTCATCTACAGGTTTAACGCCGAGCCAGCGTGTTACCTTCTAACTCCCTTCAACCCTTTAAGGATCTTTTCTATTCGGATCCTCATCCATTCATATCCTTCATTTTCTCCGTCTTAGAACAGGATTCAGGCCGTTTTCAATGTGTTCATGGTCTGAGGTAGAGTGGCCGACCTCTGATGGGGAAATCAAAGGTTTGGTTCCCTCTCTGCTAGCTCATAGGTCAAGGTGTCACTGAGCAAGGCACTGAACCCCACATTGCTCCTGGTGGTCATAGGTTGGGTTCAGTTTTGGGCAGTGGGGCTGGCATCAGTGTGAATGTGTTCATGGGTGAATGGGAGCATTGACCTGCCAGCTCCATCTCTGGACCGCAGCTCGTTACGGCTCAGGTGTTAGACTAGATATGGACCGTTTGCTAAAGGCAGGTGTTGCAAATGCGAAATAGGTGAAAGCTTTGTGACTTTTCAGAAGGATTACGACCCTCTGACGTATACAAACAACCTCAGGATACAGACTGGACCCTTGGACCTGAAGTTAGGGTTTCCATTTCTGACTTTAACAATAAGTATACCATCCTTTTTCTAAGACTCTCCACTGCTACATTTAGGGGTTCCCACAGTGAATTATCTGCTTTTATCTGATCCTATCTTCTGGATTGTGCTGACTAATGCAAACCATCCTCACATCCTCCTTCATCCATGAACCTCTTCTGGTCTTCCTCTGGACGTCCAGAAATGTAAATGATAACAAGAAGAATGGATTGAATTTTTATGTGCTTTTACAATCTGTCAGCAGGATTCATTCACACTGCTGATGTGTCCACAGCAGAGGCGTGGCAGAGGTGTGGCTTTCAGGACACGCCCACAACCTTCTGAATGTCACCAGGACATTCACACACATTCACTCACCAGTGGAGCCATAATGGAGGTAGGGAGGGGGAAGTGTCTTACCAAAGGACACATCAACAGTTGACTGGGTGGAGCGGGGCAACATCATAAGCTGACCTGCTATCTGCCACCCTGATAGCTCCCACCTCAGCATCCTTTTACCAAAATCAGACCTGTTCCTCCTCTAAATGTAATCAAACCATCTCCATCTGCTTCCCTGCATCTCCAGAACATCCACCTTGATCTGATCCTCTGATAAATTCATTCCTTATCCGTCCTGTCACTCCCAGAGCATTCTTCATCTCTGCTGCTCTCAGCTCCACTTCCTCTCTCTGCATCAGAGTCTCTAAACCAGGCGTGCCCAAATCGAGGACTTGAGTCCTACATGTTTTCCAGCCAACCTGCCATTGAATCTCCTTACAGGCTAAACACACCTGATCCAGGTAATCCGCAGCAGATGAGGCATGGTTTCTGGAAACCAGCAAGAAGCTGGCTCTCTAGACCTGGATTTGGGCATCCTTGGTCTAAACCAACAACATGGCTGCTTGCAGACTTCTAAGCCGTTCCTTTGGTCACACCTGAAACCTTCCTCCACCTGTTCCGACCTGCGTAAACACGCCCCTCCAGTCTTCCCACATTCTCTGTTTTTATGAACTGTCGCTCCTGAGAGGTTTCAGTCCTTCATCTTCTTCACCTCCTCTTCCTGTAACATCACCATTCTACTTGAGGCCCTTTCTGTCGTAGTCCATGGAGACTCCAGTCCAAACTTATCTGTCAATCTGGTCATTACCACAGAAACCAGAAGGAGCTCCACGCTGATCCTTGGTGTAGTCCCTCCTCCGTCTGGAACTCCTCTGTGCCGTACTTGACCTCTCACCACAATCTGACAGTTGTCATCTGTCCTGAACATCTCCTGCGTTCTTCTCCACTGCTCCAGACCCACTCAGATCCTCTCTCTGAATCCTGTCATAGAGTTTCTCTGATCTACAAAGACACAATATACTCCTTACAGAAGGAGCAAACTTCTGTGGTTCTCTCGTCATGTGCTCTCTCACGTTTGATGGTATCCTTCCCTCAAAGGAATAGGAAATAATCATTAGCTTATGTGATGTACTTTTGATAGAAATGTGAAGTAAAATTATTTTAAATTAGCTATTATATTTCAAAAACAAATCTGAGAACATTCAATCTTGTTTAAGAATATTTAATCAACACGCTCATTGAAGACTTTCCGCCCGACTTAAACAAGTAACAAGAAGAGAGTGGCGACTGTTAGAGTCCGGCTAATTACAATTGGAGTCTTTTTTTCTTTAATGCAAAGTGATTGTGCTTTGAACACGTGGTGTAGATTTAAGGTCTGTGTAAATACGTATATTTGGTTAGATCCAGCCTCCTGTTAAAGTGCATCAGACATCAGGTTAGCCAGCCCGGAACTTTAGTGTCTGTAGAAACCAGCAGTTTTTCTTAATGAGATGATCATTTTGATACAATTGTATTTATTGAAGTTCTGCAGTCTGAAGGATTGTTTCTGTTTTTTGATACTTGGTTTTGAAAGAAACCACTTTGGTTCAGGTTTTTCAGACTCTTAGATATTTGCCAAAGTTCTCACCATCTCCTTTATAATTTATATAATTATTTTCTTTCCAATAAAATGTCTCGTTCCTTAAAACCAAACTTTGTTTAGTTTGTTCATCATGGTGACCATTCTGACCAACTGTGTCTTCATGACCATGAGTGACCCTCCGCCATGGAGCAAAACAGTGGAGTGAGTACTCACACGAAACACAACAAACTCAGGTGTCTGTTCATAGAGCGACAGTAAATAGATAGAAGGATGATGAATGGATGGATGGATGGATGGATGATGGATGGATGATGGATGGATGGATGGATGATGGATGGATGGATGGTTGGATGGATGGATGGTTGATGGATGATGGATGGATGATGGTTGGATGATGATGATGGATGATGGATGGATGGATGGATGATGGATGGATGATGGATGGATGGATGGTTGGATGATGGATGGATGGATGGATGATGGATGGATGGATGGTTGGATGGATGGATGATGGATGGATGGATGGTTGGATGATGGATGGATGATGGGGGGATGATGGTTGGATGATGATGGATGATGGATGGATAGATGGATGGATGGATGGATGATGGATGGATGATGGATGGATTAATGTTGGTTGGGTGGATGGGTTAATGTTGGATGGAATGGATGGATGGATAATTGATGGAAGAACATCGATGGTTGAGAGAAGTCAAGGAAGCCATCTTTGTAAAACTAAGACATTTTTCACCGAGTAGAAGTGGTGGACTCAGACCTAACGTTTCATCCATTTTTGAAAACACTGCCCAACTATTCTTAGCACAACAATAGACATGATTATCCATGATTGGTAAGGAACTAAGAGATCTTTAATATAGGACGGGGCCACACCATTCAGAACCTTCTAGGTTAACAGGAGGATTTTGAACTTTACTCTAAATTCAACTGGATCCAGTGGAGTGAAGCTAACACAGGAGTGATGTGTTCTCTTCTGCTAGTTCCTGCTAACAATCTGGCTGCTGCATTCTGAACAAGATGAAAACTTTTTAAAGAACTTTTAGAGCAGGATGTTAGTAAAGAGTTACAGTAATCCAGTCTAGACGTAACAAATGCATGGATGAGTTTTTCAGCATCACTTTTAGATAACATATTTCTGATCCGAGATATATTGTGAAGGTGAAAGAATGCAGTTCTACAAGCTTGTAATATGTGAGCCTTAAATGATAAAAAATGTATTTTTTAGAAATTTTTCATTTTTGTTTTTGACTATTTTTCTGAACAAATGTGTGAATTCCTCTCCAGAGGAGGCTTTGCTGTGTCTAACGTCTGTTTCTGTCTGCACAGATACGTATTCACAGGCATCTACACCTTTGAAGCAATGGTCAAAGTTCTTTCCAGAGGGTTTTGCATTGGAGACTTCACCTTCCTCAAGGATCCCTGGAATTGGCTGGACTTCATGGTCATCAGCATGGCGTAATGACCAGCATCTCAGCTGACCAACTCTGACAGTTTTATTGATGTATCTTTTTGGAGTTCACTTAGCCTGTATCCAGATTGTTTGCTAAAGCACAGTAGATTATGAAGGCTGTAAAAATGACCACAATGCATCTCTGTGCTCCAGATATCTGACAGAGTTTGTTGACTTGGGAAATGTTTCAGCTCTGAGACCATCACTGTCATCCCAGGTAGGTATTTGTTTTCTTTTTCTTATCAAATTCTATTTTTCATTCAAAGTCTGCCTTCAGAAATTTAACATTAATATGTATTCTTTATTGTTTTAAATAAAACATGGGGCCATCGCTGGTAAGGGATAAGTAAATGAAGATCCACTGAGCAGAAAGAGTTTCAGTTTGGTCTGAGGTGTTGTTTATTAATGCACTACTTTCTGATTGATCAGAATTCCCACCCTCTTCTCAGGTTTGAAGACAATTGTTGGAGCTCTAATCCAATCAGTGAAGAAGCTGGGCGATGTCATGGTCCTGACTGTGTTCTGCCTTAGTGTCTTTGCTCTGATTGGTCTCCAGCTTTTCATGGGAAACCTGAGGCAAAAGTGTGTGCTGATGCCCTCAGAGTTTCTAAGCAACTATTCATCATCTGATGGCTTTATTAGCAGTTTTTATGGCAACGACACCGGTGGAGATAACGGCACTGGCTTTGACTTTTATGAGCACATAAACAACCCAGGTAAACTGACCACTCTATTTACAAAGACTTTTATTTACATAACATCTGCTACCTTATGGTTCCATGAGTTTTGGGTTCTGTCACGTGTTGGAAACACGTTTTAGGAGTCAGACCAGCAACATTATCTATGATCAATTTATTAATAAAACCAAACAATGTCTTTGTTCTGTTTTACTGCATCAGACTCCTTCATAACTGGTCAATGTAGCCTTTGTTCTGGTTGAGTCAGTCATCATATAGGTTGCTGAACAAAATGTCCAAAAATACCAATCCCAACCAGATTCCTGCAGTGCTTTTATATCCACTCCACAGTTGATCATCTACATGCTGAAACTAACTATATTTGCATCAAGCAGAACCAGAGCTTGCTATCTGTGTATCAGTTAGATGATCCACATTTATGTTTAAGGTCTTTAAGACACCCCTCCCCCCACGCCACCCACCCACACACGCACACATGTACATACACCCCATGGCTTTTGTAAGAACAGTTCTGTTCAGGTTTTGGTGTGCTTAGTAAACTTTTGACATTATTTAAACTTTATGATGATCTACAGTCAAACAGTTTCTCCATTTCAACAGTAATTCTGCTTCTTTGTCTTTACCAGAGAATTATTACTACATTCCTGGTCAGGCTGACGCCCTGCTGTGTGGAAACAGCTCTGACGCTGGGTAAACAACAATATCAGCAACAATAAAATAACAAAAACAACATTATTCATAATTCTTTGTCCAGGCTCTGTCCAGATGGCTACACCTGTCTCAAGGCGGGAAGAAACCCAAACTATGGATACACCAGTTACGACTCTTTTTCTTGGGCATTCCTGGCTCTCTTTAGACTAATGACCCAGGACTTCTGGGAGAACCTCTTCCAACTGGTTAGTCCTGTACCACTCCCAGTATTTACAACCAAGATGTCCTTCAAGTGTTGAATTTGAGCAGCATGAACAGCCTCCTTTCTGGGTCTCTACAGACACTACGAGCTGCAGGAAAAACCTACATGATCTTCTTTGTGGTAGTCATCTTCCTTGGCTCCTTCTACCTCATCAACCTCATCTTGGCAGTGGTTGCCATGGCTTACGCTGAGCAGAACGAGGCCACCATGGCTGAGGCCAAGCAGAAGGAGGAGGAGTATGCTCAGATTTTGGAGGCTCTGAAGAAACGAGATGAAGAGGTATGAAGTGACGAGGAATTGTCTAAATTATTTGAGCTCAGAGCTGAAAGTGTGTCTGTTTTCACCACAGGTGGCCTGCAAGATGGCACTGCTTCAGAAACAAGATTCTGACCCTCAGAGAAAGAATTCAGTGGAAGAATCAAAGAGCAAAGAGCAAGAAAACATTACAGTGGCTGGTAAACACAACACATGTAGATTAATCTGAATGAACACGCTATTATGTGGCCTGATGTAGAATCCAGGAGCATGGAGGAAGACCACAGAAACAAGGTTGAGTTCCCTCTCTAATTTGTTAAAGTGTTCTTGGGCAAGGCACTGAGCCCCAAAATGCTCTTGAAGGTGTAGCTAGCTCTCACAATGAAAGCTCCTCCATCATCTCTGAGTGAAGGTGTGAACACATTGGTGGGTCTTTTTGTTTCTCCTGTCCCACTCCCGAGGGTTCTTCTTTCCCATTTACCAGTTTGAGCACTGTTTGCTTTCTCACTCTGAAAATACATCTAACAAGCTAGTCTTTGCATTTCATTGACAACATTGTTTATGATAAGAAATGGAAAACAGGACCCTTCCTACTGAAGACTTTTCTGTGGCTGATACTTGTGGTTCATTGTAGAACCCCCAGATCCTGTTTCAGCTGTTTCTTAAAAGTCATGCAACAATCCTCTTTTTTCAGCTTCCATCAGTTTGTCATCTTCTCTGCCTTTGCCCTCTCTTTCTTCATCTTCTTCATCACCAGAGTCATCCTACACACCACCATCCTGTGCTGTCTGGAAACACTCTCACCAACCACTACTTTACAGTCACTGATCTCCTTCAGATTACACCGTCTACACTAGATGTAGTCTATCTGTGTGCTTCTCCCTCCACTCTTATAGGTCACCCTATGTTCCTGTCTCTTCTCAAAGAATGGATTCACTAGAGACATTTCCATCTTTTTTGAATGGATGACCAATGACACCAATGACAACTCTCGTTTCCAGAGATGCTCATCATCACTTCTTCGAGGTCCAACCAGAACTTCTCCTTCTCTTCCAGCTCACATCCTACCTGTGGGGCATACCCACTAAAAACATTGAACATCACACCCTCCATTTCTATCTTCAGACTCATCACTCTGTCTGACACTCTTTTACCTCCACAACACTCCTAACAAGCTCCTCCTTCAAGATAACTCCTCCTCCATTTCTCTTCCATCTCCACCATGATAGAACAACTTGAAACCTGCTCCTCAGCTTCTAGCCTTGCTACCTTTCCACCTGGTCTCCTGGACACACAGTGTCTACCTTTCTCCTCTGCATCATGTCAACTAACTCTCTACCTTTTCCTGTCATAGTTCCAACATTCAAAGTTCCAACTCTCAGTCCAACACTAGTGACTTTCCTCTTCTCTCTCTTCCTATGAACCCTCCTTCCTCCTCTCCTTCAACCAACAGTAGTCCTATTCCCATCAGCACCCTGTCGGTGAACAGCACCGATGGCGGTCGTTGTTAACTCGGGCCTGATTCCCATATTTGGTGTGGCAAAGATTTGGTGTCTGATGCCCTTCCTGACACAACCCTCTGTGTTTACGCCAAAACAATTTACCAAAACAATAAGACCTTGGCTTTAGCTCCCTCATGGTTGCCTTTTCTAGTTGATAGTTGGACTTTTTGTTTGACTGTTGAAGCTACTTTACAGAATTTCTGTTTAAAGGTTAAATGATTAAAAAAGGGGAAAATATTAATAAATGAGAACCAACCAGGATAAGTTTATGGCATTTTTTTTAAACAAATATTTTACAAAGGTATCAGATTGAGACTTAGCATCGGTTTCATGGTTAAAATTAGAATTGGATCCATTATTTTCGCTTCCTCATGTTGCCCTGTTCTTTAAGTAACAGTCAAAAAACCGGAGGATTCAAACTAATTTCTTAGGTTGGAGAAATGGGTTCTGTTGCGTCCCAGATTCTTATTTGGAAGAAGATTTAGCACAAGAAAATGAATAAATAACAAGTTACAAGACTAACATTCTTGAACACAGAATTAAAATGAACAATTGAGGCTATAAAGATAATAAGCTTACCATCAGTGCACTGGACCTGTCTCTTAAGTAACAGACATGGGGGGACCTAGAGGCTGATACAAATTTCTCCTGTTCTTTCAAGTGGCTAACTTGCAGTGTGTCTGCAGCTGGATACACAAAAGCATTGGATAGGTGTCCGGAGGTCAATTTCATTACAAAAAAAATGAATAACGTTCATATCAGTCTGTCCTACAACAGTACTCTTTACTGACAAAAATGAGTGAAATCTGTTTTCTCTACCAAAGCAAACCACTCATCATCCCCACTTAAATATGTGCAATATACCTGATGTGTTTCATCTATATACAGTAGTAAGGATAATACATAGCACAGTGAGCTTGGTAACAACCAACCAACAGTTTCCTCTACAGCTTCTGTCATTTTAAGTTTCCATGAAGTGTTTCTGTAGGAGAAGATGTACCCCCAGATCCAGAGAGCTCTTTGTATTTCAGGCTATGACGATGACCAGAGGCCCTGCCCTCCATGTTGGTACGCATTTTCTGACATCTTTTTGAAGTGGGACTGTTGTGGCTGCTGGCGTTGGCTGAAACGGCTGCTGTACACCATCATCATGGACCCGTTTGTTGACCTCACTATCACCATCTGCATTGTTCTCAACACCGTTTTTATGGCCATGGAGCATTATCCAATGTCAGAAAAGTTTGAGGAGCTGCTCAGCATTGGAAATCTGGTGAGTGATGAAGACCAAATAATAATGATCGATAAGATGAGATACTTTACTGATCCCACGTTGCAGCAGTACTGTACAGACTCATGAATAAAGTAAACAGACAAACAATGTAAAGTAATAATTGGGGGAGACCTCAAACTGATCACAGCTTTTCAAACATTGGTCCCATTTTCAAAAAACCTTTGAAAGTGTTTAGATAAAGAGAGTCAAATTGTCTGACACCTTTTATCTCTAACTTTCAGGTCTTCACTGGGATCTTCACAGCTGAAATGATCCTGAAACTTCTGGCCATGGATCCATACTACTATTTTCAGGTCGGGTCGCCTCTCTGTGAAGCATTGGCTTTTACTATAGCCCTATACCACAGTGTGTTACACTGATTGTGCTGTCTCCAGGTGGGCTGGAACATCTTTGATAGCATCATTGTCACCATGAGTCTAGTGGAGCTGGGACTGGCCGATGTTCAGGGTTTGTCGGTCCTGCGCTCCTTCCGACTGGTCAGTACATGCCCTTCGTCATTAGTGTGAGAGGCTGTCTCTTCACCTGCCCCTTCACTCTGCTCTGTCTGTCTCCTGTCCAGATGCGTGTCTTTAAGCTGGCCAAATCCTGGCCAACTCTCAACATGTTGATAAAAATTATCGGGAACTCTGTTGGAGCTCTGGGGAACCTTACTTTGGTTCTTGCCATCATCGTCTTCATCTTTGCTGTTGTTGGCATGCAGCTGTTTGGAAAAAACTACAAAGACTGTGTCTGCCGCATTTCAGAGGACTGTGAACTTCCACGTTGGCACATGAATGACTTCTTTCACGCTTTTCTCATCATCTTCCGGATTCTATGTGGCGAGTGGATTGAGACCATGTGGGACTGCATGGAGGTCTCGGGTCAGACCATGTGTCTCATCGTCTTTATGATGGTTTTAGTCATAGGAAATCTTGTGGTGAGTCCTGATAGTTTCTAAAAATGTCTAACATTGTGTTCGATGTTATCATCATCATTATTATTAAAGCAACTATTTAACATTAGTGAAACTCAATAATCAAAGATTAAAAAAAGTTCAGGTCACAGTCTTGTGGGGTCCAGATGACCCCACTGTTAATGTAAACAAGCCAAGGAGAGCGAAAGGGTTACTGAATTAAGGCTAACAAAGTTTAGAAGATCAAACACTTTTGCCAAGTTTCTTTATGCAGAAAAAAGCCCATGGAAACATTTGTTCACTTTTGGATGGCTTCTTTTCCCATCTTTAATCTCACTCTGGAGGTGTTTGGAGTGTGTCACAGTTTGGATCGTGTCACGGTTTGGACCGAAACTCCTTCTATAGGCAGTGGGAGGAGCTTCAGGTTAACAGACTTTTGGATAAAGAACAACTTTAATTTACATCACAATACAATATATGAGTTTGATGACAGTTGCATTAGATGTGGACAGACGATAGATTTTAATCATGAGCAGTGACGTGTGGCGAGGTTCACGGCTGGTGGGGCACTGACGTCATCAGTCAGTTTTACATCACCCTATAGTTTAGAAATATGAAATAAATATTTATATACACAAATAATGTATAGAATTATTTATTTATTTTATATAAACTGGGAATTATTCACCATTTGACTGACAGCAGATAGTGTTAAAATGTTAAAAGTGTTAAAATTTCAATTCAACATTATATTTCTATATTACTGTGGCTTAAAAAAAATCTCCAAAACTGTTGTTATTGACTTACTTTTCCTTCTGAATGAAGTCTGAGTGCTGCTCCTTGTGAAGAAACATATGAATGTTCTGTTTGAAGAAGTCTTTCTTTTCTTCAGAGTTAAAAGTCTTTCGGTCTCTGTAGAGATCTCTACCAGTGACGTGTCTGAACTTATTCTTGAGTTTAGGGGTTTAAAAACCAAATCCTCCATTTTAAAATTGATTCTAAACGACATTAAAGAGTAACTGGACAGCTGCACTTGTTTTACCGCTAAATCTACTATTATTTAGGCGGTGTTCCATACACTCTCTGGGCTCACCAGCGCCCTCTGCTTGTGGTATGCATATTGTGGTGAGGCTGGCGGACTGTCTGTTGCATCTAGTGTGTTTTTGAAGCGCCATTTTAGCGGACAAAAAGACTAAATGAGTCCCAAACTGGCACCAATATAATCAGAAAGGTGGCAAGAGATAAGAAAATTAATTTAGAAACAGTTTACAACAGTCAGTGTGTGCGGCGCTGGGTGAGGCGGGGCAACACTTGCCTCACCCAGCACCGCCTATCGTATTTGAACAAGAAACTCGTAAATTTGCTGCTTTTTTACCAAGAAACTTTGAAAACCTGAACAAAAATGGTAATCATAGAAACTAACATGACTAAAACATGACATTTGATTTTATTTTATATATATATATATAATATATTTATATATATCTACATATTTATATATATTTATATGTATCATATTTCTTATTGAATTTATACTTTATTTTCGCTATATTTTGCTGGTGAGGCTCAGCCTCATCTGCGTCTCCTGACTGCACGTCACTGAGCACAAGGTATAGAGCAGTGGGGGTGGGGTGGGGGGTGGCGGGGTCCCTGGCTAGTGATCCATATGGATCACAGATTATCCCTGCCCCCCCCGATGTGACTCTATCTCTTAATGTAAATGAGTAGCACAGCAGCTTGTGTTTTAAACCTGACAGTTGGTGTGTACATTTGGATAGAGTTTTTCAGACTCCAGAGTTTCTTCTGCGCTAAGGTGATGTCAGACCAGCAGCTAAAAAGGAGTTTCTGGCCTTTTTCAGGTGTTAAATTTGTTTCTGGCCTTGTTGCTGAGCTCGTTCAGCGGAGACAACCTTTCAGCCTCTGATGAAGAAGGAGAAAACAATCTGCAAATAGCCATCAATCGAATCAACAGAGCTGTGGCCTGGACCAAAACCTGGATTCTGAAGCACATCCACTCTGTAGTGCAAAAGGAAATCAACATAGAAGAAAAGAATTTTCAGAGTACCTTTCACTATTTTATTTAGTTATTTATTTAAATACCCGTAATAATACAAAGCAGTTTCTATTCTTGTTAACTGTTCTGGTTTTAAGGTTTGAACGAGTTCTTCTTTTTGACTGCAGATGCAGGGGATGTAGACAACAGCAATAAAGAGGTTTTAGCTCTGACCTTTGTGTCTTCAGCACTGTCAGAACCTCAGGTCAAAGACGCCATAGGTAACCATGGCAACATCACCAGCAACTACCATAACATCACTACTTTAAAGGTTCCAATCGCAGAGTCAGAGTCTGACCTGGAAATGCCTTTAAATGAAGATGAGGAGGAAGAAGAGGAGGAGGAAGAAGAACACCTTTCTCAAGTAAAATTTCGCTATTCGAACATTTCTGTTTTTATACTGACAGGTTGTTTCTGTCAATTCTCTGCATTAAGAACAAACGCAGTAAAGCAACAGTAATAATAGACTTTCTAACAATAATACATGACAACATCGAATTGGACTTCATGGCTTTGAGTTTTGCTGTGTTCAGTGTGAGGTGTCATCTGGATGCAGTACCATTGAAGAACCAGTGGTCATTGAAGCAGAGCCATACGAGGAGTCAGACGTTCCTGAAGACTGCTATACTGACAGTAAGTGCACGTGCATGCTCACATCAACATTGATACATCCCATTTGTGTCTAGGGAAAAGGGAAATAAGAAAATGTGCAACAAACACATGGAGCTTACCTGCAAAAGAAAAAAGGAAAATAACCAACACTAACCCCCTTGGACTACCATAATCAGGAAGAAACATTTACTAAAGAGAAATAAAAAAAAAAAAAAAAAAACCCAACCATGTTGCATCTTGGGAGTTGAGCTACCTGGCAGTAGTACTTCTCAGCTGGGTCACTGCACAGAATGAGTCCCCTTACTTTAGACATACAGGGCCCTTTTTCTGATCTGCTGGGTTTGTCTAGTTTTTCTTGATTTTTGGGGACACCCTTCTCTCGACAGTGTCCCTCTCTCTGATGGGGTGTTGGGGTGGCCATCATTTCTACCACCTTGCAACATCCCACGCACCAACCAATGGACTGCCAGGAGCATTGTGTAAGGATGATGAGGGATGTTCAGGGCTTTTGGGCGGTGGCAGGCCTGTCATCTGGATCATGTGGGACTTATGAGACCCCCAGTACTGGGACTTGGTGTCTAGCGGGGAATCATGCTCAATGTGCTTCCACACCCTTTTGGTTTTGGTTGGTGGGTTCTCTTGGTGATCCTTCCATCCCAGGTTTTGAATGGCTGGTACTGGGTTGTCCAGGATGTGTAATCAGAGAAACTGCATCAGGGTCTAAAGCCTGTCAGTGCTGAGCTTATTATTTGAGTCTCTTCTAGTGTCTGTTTTGGTCTTATGATCATACCTGTGACATGCAGAGACACCTCATCTCATCCCCTAATTTCCTCTTTGAATGGATCCAACAGCCACATGTCTTTGTATGTTTCTATTTCAGAGTGTTACAGTCGATGTCCATGCCTGCATATAGATACATCCCATGGCAGAGGGAAGGCCTGGTATATTTTTAGGAAGACCTGTTTCTCCATTGTTGAGCACAACTACTTTGAGACCTTCATCATTTTTATGATCCTCATGAGCAGTGGAGCTCTGGTAAACTGAATCGGCATGCAGAAAAGTCCCACTTAAAGTTTGGTTTTCTACTCATACTACATCAGCACTGACAGAGAGAACTAACCTGTGCTCATACACCTGACCGCACTGCTAGCATCAAAACATACAAACCTCTCTCATGGCTGGCACACCTGCACAGGTGAGACCTGTTAACCTGTTCGCATTAGAGGATATTGTTTTCTGCCGGAAACTGTCCAGCTACCTATTATGGGTATGTCTCAAACTTTACAATTGTTGTCAATTCCAAAAGTAAAACTTGCATTTCATTTAGAATCTTGGAACATGTAAGGAAACATTTTTAAGTTAAATTCTTGTTAATTTTACTGATTATGGTTTCAGGGAAGAAAAACCCATATTTTTTCTTCTCAAAAAAGAATGTTTAAAACCTAATATGTCACATTTTACTGAGCTTTTAAAACGCCTGCCAAGGTGTCATGAAACATCAAACAGCTCCAGTCTGGATCAGCAAACTATAGAATCTCAGAGAAGATGGTCTACCTGACACACGTCCAGAAAACAGTCATTTACACCCTTCACAAACAGAACACACCTGTCATGGTGAACGGAAGGGATATTTGACTAAGAGGTGGGTGAAGGAACCCAGGGCTGGTGTGGTGAATGGTGGTCAGTGTTGTCCAAATGATGAAGACAACCCAAAGGCTTTGGTCAGGCAAGAAGGCAAAAGCTGAGATAAATGAAGCTGAGCTCACCTGAGATGAATATATAGCCAGAGCACCCTTTTTAAATCATAAGTGGGAGCGATGCCACTAGATGTTAGCTTACGTACTGCTGGGTGAGTGCTGGCTAAACCAGTTTTAAATTGAGCCAGGGTTCATGCATCTGAGTTTGTGTGTCAGGAATGATCCTACACATATGTGTGGAGAGAAGAAAAACAAGCAGGAAAACGTCAACGCTAACTACAGCAAGAAGAACTGCAGTCTTGAGAGGTTTCTCAAGCAAATCCATTCATGAATTTGGTGGAGCAACTCAATGACTTTGACTGGAGTCAGTTCATCAGGAGAACTTTTCAAAAAACGTTTAAATATAAATTAATATGTGCAGAAATAACATCTGGAAATGTGCCACAGTTTTTTCCACAAGTGTTTCAGAATATAATCTGTTTGTGATTTGAAATAAAACCAACTTTTGAAAATCGGCTCTAAAGTAAAATAATATTTCTTAAATGCAAAAATAAGACGTGCGCACTGCATGAGCTAAATATTTTTAATTCCAAAAAAAAACATTTCAAATTTTCCTTACCCTAAGCATTAGAAGAATACCTGAAGAACTCAAAGTTCATGCATGGAGTTTAACAGGACTGCTGTGATTTCAGTACTAGCGCTCGGACACATTTCTATCTTTATAACCCCAGAGAAAACTAACCAGACCGCTTCACTTCTGATTGCTGGTAGTTTCGGGTGAATAGCTGCTGCTGGGACACATTGCACATCTGAAACCCTCATGCGTTTGTTGATGACAGGTGACCTCTGCTGTTCAGGCATGAGTGACACTTCGTGCAGCTCCCAGCACTCAGTAAAGACCGCTAGAGAGGCTAACATCCATAATTCTTCCAGGAGGTCTGAAAAGACAGCAGTGCAAGTAAAAGAGGTGTTCTTGTGTCGACAGGCATTTGAGGACATTTACATGGAGCAGCGTCGAGTCATCAAAACAGTTCTGGAGTACGCAGACCAGGTGTTCACCTATGTGTTTGTGGTGGAGATGCTTCTCAAGTGGGTTGCCTATGGATTCAAGACATACTTCACCAATGCTTGGTGCTGGCTAGACTTCCTCATTGTTGATGTAAGCAATAACCCCAGTGGTCAATAGGTAAACTGTCCTCTGATCCTGACCTTCCCTGGTGCTGTCCTTCAGGTGTCCCTGGTGTCATTAACAGCAAACATCCTGGGATACTCTGAGTTAGGAGCCATCAAATCTCTGAGAACTCTGAGAGCTTTGAGACCCCTGAGGGCCCTGTCTCGTTTTGAGGGCATGAAAGTAAGGAAAAGTTCACTGTGGAAGTTTTGTAAGTGTTTTTCTGTCTGTGCTCACCTATTGGTCTGCAGGTCGTGGTGAATGCCCTGGTTGGAGCCATACCATCCATCTTCAACGTTTTGCTGGTGTGTCTGATCTTCTGGCTCATCTTTAGCATCATGGGTGTGAACCTCTTTGCCGGAAAGTTCTACTACTGCTTCAACGAAACTTCTCAGGAGATTTTTGACCCTGAAGTTGTCAACAACAAGACTGAGTGTTTGGCTTTGATAAATGAAAACTTGACTGAGGTCCGGTGGAAGAACACAAAAATCAACTACGATAATGTGGGGATGGGCTACCTTTCGCTGCTGCAAGTGGTCAGTCTGAGGCCTGTCGAGAAGCTGGGCCACTCAATCCCAACTTGTTCTGCTTACTCTCTCTTCAATTCATTGGAGACATTTTGCATCTGTTTTAACAGCTTTTTTGTTTCAGGCCACATTTAAAGGCTGGATGGACATTATGTATGCAGCAGTGGATTCCAGAGAGGTCAGTGCTATTAACACTAATGCGGATGGTTAGACTGGAACTTTTACCACAGCTAACACTAGCACTGTGTCATGTGGTATCAGTGATGATCATGCTGGTTTGTTATTGGCCTAATTTAGTCTTCATGGTTAACCCTCTGATTCCAGGTGGAGTCTCAGCCAATGTATGAGGATAACCTGTATATGTATGTGTACTTTGTGTGCTTCATCATCTTTGGCTCATTCTTCACACTCAACCTCTTTATCGGAGTCATCATTGACAACTTCAACCAACAAAAAGCAAAGATAGGTTTCATCTCTGTGCCTTTGAACCTGTTTACTCTTTAGCAATTTCACGTGTTCACAAATGCCAACAATTAAATTGTTTTTCTTTCTGTTTACCTCGGAGGAACGGATCTCTTCATGACAGAAGAACAGAAGAAATACTACAATGCAATGAAAAAAATGGGTTCCAAAAAGCCTCAGAAACCGGTTCCCCGTCCTGAGGTCAGTGTAGACCAGAGTAAGACCTGTTCTAGAGATCTGCTGTTTTAGTTATCCCTGAAAGAATTTATGTTGCTTTGGGGTTTTAAATGACTGATTACACCAGGTTGAGGAAATTAGCAGTGGCTGGTATCAACACTAGGACATTAAGTAGAATGGTTAATCTTTGGGACTTGGCTGTTTTTGACACCTCTAATTTGACCAAATGATACCAAAATGGAGCTTCAAACTTGTGTAAATAGCTGATAAAATTTGGCTGCAACTGATTGTAGGTTTAAGGTTTCTAGTGTTTTTTGCTGATTTTACTGACTGACTTATTTATTTTCTATTTAATGTATTTATGCTGATTAATGTGTTTAAAGAAAGTTCTGCATGTCTGAGCTTGTACTTGTGCTGATTTTTGGTCTGAAAATGAAGTTCCCAACAGATAAATAAAGTTTATTGATTGATTGATTGATTGATTGGAAACAAACTTGATCTTACCGCTGTCCTGAGATTGATTTATCTCTATCTTGGATTAGACCAATAGTAACAAAGTGCTGCTTGTCCCAATGGATTTACAAAAATATAACTTCAAATGTGCAACCTCTCTGACTTAAGAGGTGGTTTAAACTTTGAATGAGAAAGAAGATTCTACCCTCCTGATCTCTTTTATTTTTTCAAACAAACCTATTTTCTATGGTCTCCTATCTGAGTTTTTTAGGTGATAATCTTACCCCCCCCCCATTTCCTTCATAAGGAACCAGTGTTGGTACATCAATGTAAACTGTGAGTCAGCACTTCTGTTTTATTCTTCAAAGCTAACTGATTTTTCTGTCATATTCGTGCAAATCAAATGTGTTTAATTCTCTGAAGCACAAAGGGTCTAACTGGACATACTGTGGGTGCAAATACCAACAGCCAGTGCAGAACTAGTGTGATTTTTTTTTTCCCCGGTTCCGGGTCACGAGCAGACATGTGTTTCAAGCTCTCTCCAGCTTCCACAGATTTACGCAATTATAATCTTGAGATTTGACAGAATTTCTACAGAAAAAGTAGTAATTCTGCAGAGTACTGTAGAGGGCTAACCATGGCCCAAAAAAAACCCCAAGACTCATTTGATGTTGCTGTGCTGAAAAAGGCATCAGAAGACCTCCAAGCTAAGTTAGCTCCACTGCTGGCATTTGAAGCTAAACTAGCTCGTCTCACTGAACTCGTGGAAGAGATCAGACGTGAAAGAGCAAGGAATGAACAGCAAGATAATCGGTATGACCTCCTGGGGAGAAGAGTGGACGACGTGGAACTACAATTGAGAATGAATAATTAAATTCTCACTGGATTTCATCTAAAATCCAGAGTGAGGCTTCAAGCAGATAATGCTAGCACAAAAGCTAGTAAGGCTGCTGGAGCCTCAGCTGATAGCGTGGAGGTTCAGGTCGGATCATTCCCCACGTCTAAAGAATTTCCCTGGATCTAAATTCCATTGACACCAGCTCCCATCCTCCAAGCAGGAAAGAGCCAGATAAACCAGCCATCCTGATCAGGTTTGTGAAACAAAAGAACAAGACAGCTCTGATGAAGCAAAGAAAAAACCTGAAGGGTACAGCGCTTTTTGAACCACCATTTTTCTAAAGGAAACGCAGAACTGGTAAAGCACGGGAGAATGCTTATGAAGTGCCAGGAGATAACGAGAACATAGATTTCAAAAACATATCAAAGCCTGCCTCCCCCCTTCCCTGGATCCCCACCAGTTTGCCTACCGCTCCAACAGATCCACTGAAGATGCAGTAGCCATCACCCTCCACTCAGCTCTGACCCACTTGGAGAAACAGGGGAGCTACGTCAGGATGCTATTTGTCGACTACAGCTCTGCCTTCAACACAATAATACCGGACATCCTAATCCCCAAGTTAACCAACCTGGGGCTCCCACCACCCACCTGCTCATGGATCAAGGACTTCCTAGTGAACAGACCCCAGCAGGTGAAACTGGGTCAACACCTCTCGTCAGTCAGAACACTCAGCATCGGCTCCCCCCAGGGCTGTGTGCTGAGCCCACTCCTGTACTCACTCTACACATCTGACTGCAGTCCCAGCCACCCCGAGAACCTCATTATCAAGTTCGCGGACGACACAACTGTGGTGGGACTGATAACCGGAGACAACGAGACGGCCTACATGGAAGAAGTCCGGAAACTCGGAGAGTGGAGTGCTTCAAACAACCTGGCACTGAACGCCTCCAAAACAAAAGAAATCATTCTGGACTTCCGCCGTAATAGAGGCACCCACACACCGCTGGAGTTAAACGGCGAACAGGTGGAGCAGGTGGAGTCATTTAAATTCCTCGGTGTCCACATTTCTGCAGACCTCTCCTGGAAAGCCAACACCCACGCCCTAGTCAAAAAGGCCCAGCAGCGGCTGCACTTCCTGAGGGTGCTCAGGAAGCAGCGACTCCACCAAAAGCTGCTGGTGACTTTCTACCGCTCCACCATAGAGAGCCTGCTGACTTACGCCATGTCAGTCTGGCACTCTAGCTGCGCGGTGGCGACAGGAAGAGGCTGCAGAAAGTGACAAACGCAGCCCAAAAAAATCATCGGCTGCCCTCTGCCCACAATGGCCTCCATTTACACCTCCCGCTGCCTCAACAGAGCCAGAAACATTGTTAAGGACAAAACCCACCCTGGTCACCACCTCTTCAAACTGCTGCCCTCTGGCAGACGGTACAGAGCCATACCAGCCAGAACAAACAGATTAAGGGACAGCTTTTTTCCAAAAGCCGTTACTGCACTAAATGTAAATAATAAGGAATAAACCCCGAATACCTGCACATCAATATGCAACTGTTGCACATCCGTTCTGTCTCCCGTACTTTACTTTTGATGCTCAGCTCGTTTGCACATACCTGTTTTTTATTTGCACATATCTGTATAGTTAGGTGTCCTCCTTCTATTTATTTTGTATTTTATTACCTTTCCTGTTTGTGTGTTGTATTATACATTTGTATTTTACATTCACTTTTTTTTTTTTTTTGTCCACAACGGTGTGAGCTGTACCTAAATGTCATTGTGGCATCCACAATGACAATAAAGGCATTCATTCATTCATTCATTCAAATTCAAGGATCTTTGTTAAACCACATGGTCCACCGGGACACCAAGACACTGATAATTAAAAGCAAGAAAGTCTTTGAGAAGTGACTTTAAGAAATTAAGAGGGGCAAAATAATGGATGAATATTCATGAAAATATGGCGTATGCATCCAGCGCTAACTCTAAAAATCCACTTTGACCCAGATTCTCAGCAGAAAGTTCAGACTTCTGCAGCTCACCTCACTTTAATGTGATACCAGCTGAAGGCCAATGGACCTGATGAACAAAGTCTGCAGACACTGTAAACAATACTGTTCAAACCAGAAGGACTGCTGGGAATCTGCAGAAAGAATATTGACCTCAAGAAGTTCACTTCACTTGGACTCATAAAGTGGGATTCATGTAAAAAAAAAGAAAACTTTCTAAAGGAAATAATCAGCTAACACTTTTGATTATTGATACTTGATTCATGTTAATGACTTTACAATACAAAGTACTTTAAGAACTTTTCTAATGCAAATGATCAGCCTGCATTGCTATGATACTTGCTTTTCATTAATTACTTTTCCAAATGAAAATCATTTGCATACATATGTACTTTTGTTTGATACTTGATATTAATAATTTTTTTTTCTAATGAAAAATAATCTGTATATTTTGTCTGAATTTTGATAATTCATCTACATATAGAATGACAGTCTGAAATAGTGTTATATCTACTTAAATAGTCATGTGAATAATTGTTATTTGAGGATTCCTGAGAACCTGAATCTATGTCGGAAAAATAAAAATGTATGATCTTAAGTTATGAATCAGACAATGGTAATACACATAGAGGAAATGGTATGGTCGAGCCGGGGTGGGATTATACAATTCACTTCCTTCTACTCCCTTTCAGGCAGTCTCTTAATGTCGAGTTATCGTATGTTTGACAGATCTTTATGGTTGTAAACTTCTGATGATTTGTTGTATTGCACATGAATTTACTTTTTTCTTTAATTGCTTGAAATAAACCATTTCTAATCTAATCTAATCTAATCTAATCTAATCTAATCTAATCTAATCTAATCTAATCTAATCATGTTTAATGTAATGACCCAAAAAGTTTAGTGAGAAATGAGTTACACAGTTTCATTCATGTTTCCTCTGGTTTTTCTATGGATCCAGAATCGTTTTCAGGGTTTAGTCTTCGACTTGGTGACCAAACAGTTCTTTGACATTTTCATCATGGTGCTGATCTGCCTCAACATGGTGACCATGATGGTGGAAACAGACGAGCAGCCCATTGAGAAGGAAACTATTCTTTACTGGGTCAACCTGGTCTTCATTGTCATCTTCACAACAGAGTGCAGTTTGAAAATCATCGCCCTTCGACATCACTACTTTGCCGTTGGCTGGAACATTTTTGACTTTATCGTGGTCATCCTTTCCATTGTGGGTAAGAAGCTTCTCAAAACTATAATTTTTGGACGTGAGTGTTTCTTTTCTGTAAAGACAAACACTTGAGCTGTACCCGGGAGAAGATGAGGTAAAGCTTAGTTTTCTTCCTCTTTTTTTCCTTCCCATAGGTCTTCTTCTGGCTGACATCATAGAAAAATACTTTGTCTCTCCCACACTTTTCCGTGTGATCCGACTGGCTCGCATCGGCAGGGTCTTACGTCTCATTCGTGGAGCCAAGGGTATTCGGACACTGCTCTTTGCCCTAATGATGTCACTACCTGCCCTCTTCAACATCGGCCTTCTCC
The DNA here is from genome assembly GCA_003999625.1 of Oryzias javanicus. Classification (NCBI taxonomy): domain Eukaryota; kingdom Metazoa; phylum Chordata; class Actinopteri; order Beloniformes; family Adrianichthyidae; genus Oryzias; species Oryzias javanicus. The sequence goes on from CM012444.1 coordinate 28,129,308, forward strand.
TCTTCCTCATCATGTTCATCTTTTCTATCTTTGGCATGTCTAACTTTGCCTATGTGAAGAAAGAAGGCATGATAGATGACATGTTTAACTTTGAAAGTTTTGGGAACAGCATGATCTGCCTCTTCATGATAACTACGTCAGCAGGATGGGATGGTCTGCTGAATCCTATTATGAACACACCACCAGACTGCGACCCAATTATTGAAAACCCCGGCTCACCAGTGAGGGGCAACTGCGGCAGCCCGGCAGTAGGCATTGTGTTCTTCACCTCCTACATCATCATGTCCTTCCTGGTGGTTGTCAATATGTACATCGCCATCATCTTAGAGAACTTTAATGTGGCCACTGAAGAGAGCAGTGAGCCATTGAGTGAGGATGATTTTGAGATGTTCTATGAAACCTGGGAGAAGTTTGACCCTGATGCCTCACAGTTCATACATTACAAGTAAGTGACAGCTGTTTTTTTTTTTTTTTTCCTGTCCTACTCAACTTCAATAGACTTCTTTTTTCACAGTGAGCTGTCAGTATTCTGTGACGTTCTGCAAGATCCTCTGAGGATTCCTAAACCTAACAATATCAAGCTGGTCACCATGGACTTGCCTCTGGTTCCGGGAGATAAAATTCACTGTTTAGATATATTGGTGGCTTTAATTAAAGAGGTGAAACAATGAACTCTACCAGGCTTTATTTATTTATATGAAGAATAATTTTTTTTTCTGTTTTTAGGTCTTGGGCGACTCTGGAGCAATGGAGACACTAAAAGCAACCTTAGAGGAGAAGTTCATGGCCAACAATCCCTCAAAGGTTTCCATTTTTTATCTCTTTGTTTTTTTATGATCAAAAGAAAAACAATATATACAAGTAATTCAAATAAAAAGCTGACTCAATAAATAAGGTATACATGACTTAAATTATTCAGTTCAATTCAATTTTAATTCTATAGCCCAAAATCACAAAGAAATTTTCCCTCATTGAGCTTCATGCATGAAAATAGTCATGAAACATGAACAAATATCTAAAGACTAAACAGACTAAATAAACTGGTTATCCTGCTCTTAGACCCCCCCTCTCTGTAAGGAAAAAAGTCCAAAAAGGTCAGGAAAAAAGAAGAAACCTTAGAGATTCCCTCATGAGGGAGAGATCCTATCAGGACGGACAGGAGATACCAGAACTGGTGAAGAAGAATGAGCTTCTACAATAGAGTTCATTCAGATAGAGCTGAGGGACGAGTGGAGATGAAGTCCTCAGTCAGTCCACGACCAGGAGCAGGAGCGTGGCAGATCCACCTGGATCTGAAATCACGAGAAGAACAACATGTGAATGGAACTGCACCAACAAAAGCATGGAGAACTTAAGACAATAAACAACTGGACTTTTAGAGATTCTAGGAACTACAAGCAGTCCTGTATTTAGTGAACCAAGTGTTCTGATTGGTTGATCTTTAATATAGGATTCAGAGCCTTATAGGTTAACAGGAGGATTTAGAACTTGATCCTGGATTCAACTGGGATCCAGTGGAGTGAAGCTAACACAGGAGTGATGTGTTCTCTTCTGCTAGTTCCTGCTAACAATCTGGCTGCTGCATTCTGAACAAGATGAAAACTTTTTAAAGAACTTTTAGAGCAGGTTATTAGTAAAGAGTTACAGTAATCCAGTCTAGACGTAACAAATGCATGGATGAGTTTTTCAGCATCACTTTTAGATAACGTATTTCTGATCCTAGATATATTGTGAAGGTGAAAGATTGCAGTTCTACAAGCTTGTGATCTGTGAGCCTTAAATGATAAATCCTGGTCGAATAAAACCTCCAAGTTTCTAACTGTAGAATTGGAGGAAATATTTACATCATCCAAGGAGATTATCTGATCTGAGAGATCATCTCTCAGGTGTTTAGGGCCCAGTATAATGACCTCAGGAGGTCATTAATTGTCATCCAGGACTTAATGTCTCTGATGCAGGAATTCAGTTTCTCTAGGTGGTCATTCTGGTCTGGTTTAATGGATAAATACAGCTGCGTATCATCTGCATAACTGTGGAAATTAATGCTATGTTTGCTAATTATGTTTCCTAAGGGCAGCATGTAAAGCACGAACAGGATGGGCCCTAGAACTGAGCCCTGAGGGACTCCGTAGCTAACTCAAGTACAATGAGAAGACTGTCCATTTACATGAACGAACTGGTATCTATCAGATCAATAGGATTCAATCAGATCAGATCAGATCCTCTGATCCCTATGTCATGCTCTAGTCTCTGGAGTAAGATGCTGTGGTCGATGGTATCAAAGGCTGCGCTGAGGTCTAATAGGACCAGAATAGAGATTAGTCCTTTATCTGAAGCCAATAACAAGTCATTAGTAACTCTAACCAGTGCAGTTTCAGTGCTATGGTGAGGTCTAAACCCTGACTGAAAATCTTCAAAGTGACTGTTGTCCTGTAGGTGGCGCTGTAGCTGCTTAACTACAACTCTTTCTATAATTTTAGAAATAAATGGAAGATTAGATATTGGTCTATAGTTGGCCAGAATGTCAGGATCCAGGCTGGGCTTTTTCAAAAGAGGTTTAACAACCGCATGTTTAAAAGACTGAGGCACATAACCAGTTTCTAGAGAGGGATTTATTATGGTTAATATGGAGTCACTAATTAAGGGAATATTTCTTTAAAAAGTTTAGTGGGGATTGGATCTAAAAGACAAGTGGAAGTTTTAGAAGACATAATAACTGATGTTATTTCTGTTTGGTCCACAGCAGTGAAGCAGTCAAAGGTTACAGACGTTTCTATGATGCCTTTGTTTCTACGACTTCAGCTTTGGCTGATGGTGGGAATAACCACATTTAGCTTGTGTCTAATATTTGAGATTTTACTATCAAAGAATTGAAGGAAATCTTCAGAGCTGATAGTAGCTGGAATATGTGGTTCAACCGAGCTGTGGCTGCTGGTCAGCCTGGCTATAGTAGGAAAGAGAAATCTGGGATTATTCTCATTTTCTGCTATTAAAGTTGAATAGTATTGAGTTCTTGCTCTATGCAGAGATTTTTTATAACTTAAGAGACTACATTTCCCAGCATTCAGAGAGTCTCTGAGCCATTTTCTTTCTAACTTCCGGGTTACTTGTTTTAGGGAACGAGTTTCAGCATTGAACCACGGTGCTGCTCTGTTCAGAGGGGCAACAACATCCAGTGTTCCCCTGAGGGCTTGCATGGCATCATTAACAAACTGATCATTTTCAGAGGGGGTTAAAGTGCTCTGAGAATATTCACTAAGCATGTTACTAAACATTGGTTGAACTGAGAGTTTAAATTCAGACACGGAACGGTCAGATAATGTTCGTTTAAGCTCTTTCTTAGTTGTTGGAGCAGTAGCATTTTCTAATATAAACTGAAAGGTAATTAAAAAATGATCTGAAAGTATGGGATTATGAGGAAGGACATTCATCTGACTAATCTCAACTCCATAAATTAAAACCAGGTCCAGAGTGTGCTTGTGACAGTGAGTAGGTTGATCTACGTTTTGTGTGAAACCAATAGTTTCTAATAAAGCTGCAAATATGTTTCTAAGACAATCACTGGAATCATCAATATGAATATTAAAATCTCCTGTTATCATAATTTTGTCAGAATCTAAAATAATATTTGATAAAAAGTCAGAAAACTCAGATAAAAATTCTGAGTACGGGCCGGGGGGGCGATAGATAATTATAAATAGAACTGCTTTTCCAGTTTTTCTGTTTGGGTGATTTATAGACAGCACTATGTTTTCAAATGAGTTATAAATATGTTTACCTTTAGGGTTAAGTAGTAAGCATGATTCTGAAATTACTGCTAACCCTCCTCCTTTCCCAGAAATCCTGGATTTCTGATCGTTATTATAGCTGGGGGGGGTTGCTTCATTCAGTCGAACATAATCATCCTGTTGTAGCCAGGTTTCTGTTAGAGCTAGCATGTTAAGTTTATCAGAAGCAGAATCATAATCAGTTTTATTGGACAAGTATAGAATATATACAAGGAATTTGGTTCCAGTGACCTGTGCTCCTATGTAGAAAAAGATAAAAAAATAATAATGATATAAAAAGATAAAATAGAAATATGAATATATATATACACATATATATATATATATATATATATATTATCATTAATCAGTTCATTGACTAACAGGGACTTTGAGGAAATTGATCTAATGTTTAGTAGCCCACATTTAATGACATCATGTTTATTTCTATGACTCATTTCTTTCATTTGCCTTACAGCACATAAGCTAACGCTAGAAGCTACTGGGCTAGCCCTGTTTGGGGTTAGCATCAGCGCTAAAGGCCGCTCAGGGGAGAGTTTTAAACTGCTGCTCTCTCCCCGGGTCTCCTCTCTGGGTTGTCAGGCTACATGGCTAAAGCTAGCAGAAATGTTTCTGGAAAGAAGAGCCGCTCCGTCCAAACTGGGATGAATTCCATCTCTCCGCATGAGGCCGGGCTTTCCCCAGAACACGCTCCAGTTGTCCACAAAGCTAACGCCGTTTTCTGGACACCATTTAGCTAACCAGCGGTTAAATGATGAAAAGCGGCTGTACATTTCATCACTGACTGTGTTTGGTAGAGGGCCAGAGAAAATAACTGTCTGACACAGATTTATCCAGTTTACAAACCGATTCTACCTTTTATTTTAGAATCTCTTATTGTCTTCGTTGCCGCCTGCGTGAATTACGACCCGACAGAACTTGGCCTTACTCTGGGCTAACATCCTGAGGTTTCCTTCAATATCACCAACTCTGGCTCCAGGGTAGCATCTAACTGTAGTTACCCTGAGCTTTACGTATCTAATCTCGGGGGAGCCGATGACCAAGGTTTTTGTTTTAGTTGTTGTGTCACTTAGGGGGAAAACCCGTCACACACAGGGAGCTCCGCACTCTCTGCGTGCCTCTGTGTAGCTCTTTGCTTCTTCCCCACCGCTACAAACTCACACTGGGGTTCCCCAATTTTGGGGCGGGCGGTGGGATGCTAGCAAAGTTAGCTTTACTGGCGCGGCTAGTGCTTTGGGTAATAACCTGGCTAGCTGGTTTAGCTTCCATTGAGCTAAGACGCGCTTCCAGCTGTTCGAGCCTAGATAGCAGGTCTGAGATCAGGCTACAGTTTACACAGCTACCATTATCCTCACTAAATGAGGCGGGATCTCGACTGAACATGTGACAAGTGGGACAGGAAAGAGGAGTGAGAGCCGGAGAGGTAGAAGACATGCTAGGACAATCACTGGTTTACGCTCACCCAGAATGGCGCCCGTGAAGGGAGCCTCTGCCCCGTTGATGCGGGTTAAGGAGGTGAGTGGTCTAACGTCTTTCTGAGCACGGTACACCAACTTAGAAAAACGTCCTCTGTGTTACCCTTGCCCAGGTCATCTAAGGCAAAAGACCTACATTGCTTAGAACCAGTGGCTCTCGCATTCCACTTGTCTCTGAAGAAACTTGTCCTCATCATGTGCTTACACCCCAAGGAGAGGTCAACAATGAAGCAGTTGAATTCCACAAATGGCAATCTAAAACAGAAAATAAGGAAAACTGCAGCAGCCAAATACCTTAAAAAGTAAGGCAAGTCTTGAGAAGCACACTCAATGGCAAGAACAAGACCTGGGTGATGAGCAGTTCACACTGCAGGTTAGATACCTTGAAGGAACAAACAAGTGCCAGAAGGAATAGAGGGCAGGGAATAGTATGTGAGTGAGAACCATTATCCAGGTTGAAACATCCAAGATCTATGAATACATACAGCACGAGGTTTCAACTGTATTCCAGTATTCTGGAATTCCAAGGTACTTGTAACTGTCCTAAATGTCTGCTATTGTTCCTTCTGAGAGTGAGACCCCTTCTGAGTGGACTACCTTGCCCCTCTTTGTTAACTGTATTTTTCGAATCAGAGTCGGTATCTATAGCCAGTTGTTGATAATCTGGCTGGAAGGGGTGGTTTCAGACCTATGCAGAAAAGCAGTGGAAGCGGAGCGCCTCCTTAATTTATGCCACATATGTCAGAAGCTTGTGCCAACTTACTTACTATTGGCTTTAAGGCTTTAACTTCATCAATTTTCCTATGAAGGCTCTTCCTGTTGATGTTGTACATCTCCAAGTATACATCACCCGGATCGCATTCAGCGGTCCAGGTGTGTGGCATTGAGTCATAGGCTTTCTTGGAATCAATCCAGGCTGTGCACAGGTTGGTGTATCGTGTCCTCCAGTCTTGTGCGACTGAAGTCTCTACCGATGCCCTTCTGTGTGTTGCTCATGAATTGATTCATGTGTAGTGTTACACCCCGTTAGGTCTTGGGGTTAGAGGCGTAGCATAAAGGTAAAAAAATAAAAGAAAAACACAAAGAGAAATGTCTCCATAAAAAGTTTAACAAATTTATTTACAACAATAAGAATTAAAATTAACTAACTTCCACGATTACTTTCTTGTTAATAGATTTCAGAACATCTTAAAATGGTTTAAATAAAAACCAGATAACATCTCGTGGATGGACCTGGAACAGGCATTGAATGGAAAGATCAATTTTCAGATCTACCATTTGTCAGCCAAACTATTTAAAAAAAAAAAAACTGTTTCCAAAGTTGTAATATAAACACCACTGTAACAGTCTGATGAGAATTTCTCAAAATGTGAAACTCCCCACTTTTACTGTACAAAATGACTTCCATCTAGAAAAACTCAGACATCCTTCTAAGCAAACGAAAAAATGTTACACTTCCCAGCTTGGCAAGCAGGGGGCCTAACATTATAGAAACTAAATAATAAAATAGAATTAATACCTTTGTTTAATACCAGCAATTTAAATCTATAATTAATGAAAGTATTAAATAAAATGACAATGATCTAAAACTACCAGAACTACTTACCTCTTTGATTAGTTTTCCATTGAACAAAACACTCTCCAAAATATTCAAACTCTTATACAACCTGCAGTAGATATCATTTCCGTTCCAATAAAAATAAAATTGTATGCAGACCTAAATACCAGCACAGATCATTTAACTGAAAGCAAGTCTAAACTTGCTGCTAATTTAATTTAATACTCTCCAAAGAATTTATTATACTGAACAGAGAATGTTTACGAGTCTCAGAAACTCAGACATTTGTGACCAAAACACAATAGAATGTACTTTTATTTGTGCCCTCTAGGGGGAACCAGAGACCTCCAGCTATATTAAGATTAGTAACTGAGGCTTTAACCTTTATATGACTTTATTTATATTGATTTATTATCTATTTGTTAAATCTTAAGTTTAAATATTTCCAGTTTAATAATCTCAATGATTATGAAGTTAATTTTTTCTTGGTATAGCATATCAATATTTTGTAAGTAAGTCTTTCTTTATGTAGCACTTTTCACAGAGGGTAACACACAAAGTGCTTCACCAAGCTAAAATATAAGACAAATCCATAAAAACAATACATATTACATAGATACAGGAAAGAGATCAAATACTATTGCAGGCAGCAACTGAAAGGAAGGTCAAATAAAATTCAAGTATCACCTAAAAGCTTTCCTTAAAAGAAACATCTTCCTTTGACTTTTAAATCACTCAACAGAGTCAATCTGACGCAGTAACAGCGGTAGGGCGTTCTGGAGTTTTGGGGTAACGGTGTGATTTGCAACATCACCTCTGGTTTTAAAACAAGTTTTTGGAATGGTTAAAAGGTTTAAAGCTTCAGATCTCAAAGAAGCAGCAGGAGTCTAGTGCTTCTAGTTACTTCTTCGTAGATCACACTCATTTGATTCTTATGTCATGTAACCCTCAACTTCAACGTTAAACATGTGGTGGGAACTGGATTCTCCATGCCCTTCTCTCTGGTGCAGCGGTAGGGCGGTCGACTGCTGATCCTTGGGCAAGGAACTGAACCCTAAATTGCCTCTGGTGGAAGGTTAGCGCCAGTGTTCAGCAGCAGAGCCACCACCAGTGTGTGAATGTGTGAATGGGTCTGTGACTGTGAAGCACTTTGGGTAGAAAAGCGCTTCACAAGTATCCGCCATGTATCATCTGACTGAGCTCTGTTGAAAGAAGCCATTAGACCAACATTCCCCTCCAGTCTGTTGAGACTCTATAAGATTACTTCTCTATCAGTATCCTCAAAACAAATACGACATCTGTAGGGCTCTTTCTGGAATCGAACCATACTACTGCTCACAAATGTTTTACTTTGGAATTTGAGTATATTTATTGAATAAGGACAGATATAAAATCATAGACATACATAGAAGCAGTCCCATGCCCATTTCATAATGCTTTTAGCTATAGCTAGTGTGCTGCATTTATCCTTAATTTGGCTTTTTGTTTGTTTTACAATTACAAATATGTGTTAAAGGACAGTCAAATACAAGAAATAAAAGTCATTGTTAAAAAAAACAAATAAACCAGTTTAAAAGACACATGGACCAGAAGGATAAAAAAACTCACATTTAAAGCTATAATTGATAAAATTGGTAAAAGTTAAAATGTAAAGTTCCATTCAAATTTGACAGTGTTGATATCTAATTAAATATAAACATCTTCAGTGCCTCTCCACTGGTTTGAGGATGGTCTGACTGGATTGTGACCAAATGGTGATTCCATAGCACAGGTGGGAAAAGATCATAAAGTTTAAGAACATCTAAATGTAGCACTTTGTGATTAAGAACTTTTTGTTCACATCGGCTAGTTTTGTAACCAACTGGGCTGAGGTGTCTTTCAGAAGACTCACTAGAACGTCTACTGGAGCTGAGGGCAGTAATTACAAACACAGGATTGCTGGTACCAATAGATTTATATATAAACAAAGCAAAACAAACAGAAGAGTTCACAAAATAGAAAAAAAAAGAAAGAAAGGCTCATTCAGTTCATTGAGTCCGAATTTGAGTTCATCAGATATGATGTGATGTGTGATCCACAGGGTGTTGGAAAGGTGCAGTTACTTTGTCCCGGTCAATAGCAACGCAGGGTCGCTCAGTGTTCAGGGCCTGTTTAGGCACGTCTCGCTTCGTAGCTCGCCATCTTTTTATGCTCCTCTCAGTGTCTGTGCTCCTCTCCGGGCACCTGGCCTGCACCGCAACATAACATAACTCAAAGCAACTCAGAAAATACAATACACACATCAATGAACAAAACAGAAGCTCTAGGTGATGCTAACGCTAGCCCGCTAGCATTAGCATCACTTGGCAACTCACCAGTTCCTGGTAAGATCGGTGGGATCAAACCAACATAAATCGTCCACGAATAATCTTTCAGCTCTAACAGAGTCTACAAAACAATTGATGCATCAACAAAAAGACAAAACAAAAAAGTATACATTTAAGTTACGCGCGTTCTACCTGTAGGCTGTAGGCTCCGGCATCCACCCAGTTGTGTATTTCCGGTGGAAGCTGGGCCAGCCCATAAATACAAAAGTCACATGGTCCAGCGGACCGTGTGATTGGTCCACGAGACCAAAACAATCAGCTGAGGGAATGCTGACGTGTGCTACACCCTCCCCCCTTAAATCTGTGCATGTCCCGATGCAAGTACCTTAAACTACATGTATAGTAGAAATTTTGGCTTGCGTAGATTGGACTAATGAGTCTGATAAACTATGCAACAATGTGCACGACAGAGATCAGTGGGTTACCTAAAGACTCGTATTGCAGTCTTTTGGGTGGGGCCCTATGTCGTGTGGGTCGTTGAGAAACAACGTCACTACATGGACTGTCAAGTGTTTGTTCTGATGAACATGTCTCAGATGTGTCTGCAGTGATGGGAGGTACACACAGAGGACAGGCAAGAGTTCTGGTTGGTTCTTTTTCTCCTGGAGTCACAGGTTTGTCCTCCACAAAGGGTTCCTCAGACGTTCTTTGCTCCAAGTCTTTGTTTGTTGTGGACACATCCGCCACAGAAGAGTGGTCCATAGTTGAGTGCTCCGCCACAGTCCTGGAGGATATATGTTTTGGGATTTCAGGCAGTCTCTCTGTTCTGAATCTCACCTCCGGATGGGGATCAGCATAGATGAGGGGTCCTTCCAGTCGATACCTCCTCTGGAACAGAATCTTCCGGGTTTAGTTGAGTTTTGCAAGTTTGTTGTGTTGGTGGTTTTGAAACCAAGGTGACAGCTGGTGGCTCCGTCTCTGCTGCAGGAAGAAAACCACATGGCAGGAGAAGGTCTCTATGTAGCGTACGAATGGGGCCGTCTTTGCATTCTGGCTTTACTGTATATACTGGGAGGTCCCCAGCGCGTTTAACCACAACGTAGATGTCTTCTTCCCATTTGTCGCTGAGTTTATGTTTCCCTCTAAGTCTCACACTGCGCACACGAGGACACGGTCACCGACTTCTAGCGTTGATGGAACAACATTTAGATTGAACCTGGTTTTATTTCTGTTGGCAATCTTTGCAGCGTTCTTTGTAGCGATATCGTAGCTTTCCTTTAATCTAGTTTTTAGATTCTGCACATACTGTGAATGCGATTGTGAGGTTCTTTTTGACACAGGTAAACCAAACGCCAGATCGACTGGAAGACGAGGAGAACGTCCAAACATTAGTTCATAAGGGGTGAATCCAGTAACATCATTTTTTGTACAGTTGTACGCATGAACTAATGGCTTTACATGGTCTTTCCATTTTGATTTTTGCTTCATTTCAAGAGTGCCCAACATGTTCAATAACGTGCGATTAAAACGCTCTACTGGGTTGCCTCTTGGGTGGTAGGGTGTAGTCCGACATTTTTTTATTCCAGCCATTACACACAGTTCCTTTATTAGCTTGGACTCAAAATCTGCGCCCTGGTCGGTGTGAAGGCGTTCTGGAATTCCGTAGTAAACGACAAAATTCTCCCAAAAACACTTTGCGACAGTTTGCGCCCTTTGGTTTGGTGTTGGTATGGCTATAGCAAACTTTGTAAAGTGGTCTGTCAATACAAGAATGTCCTTAGTGTTGCTGGTATCAGGTTCGAGGCTGAGGAAATCCATGCATATAAGCTCTAGCGGTCGAGAGGTTTGAATGTTTACTAGCGGTGCCGCTCTTTCAGGAAGGGATTTGCGACGAACGCAACGTCCACAAGTTTTTATTTTGTGCTCTACATCGGCAGCCATTCGGGGCCAATAGAAACGTGTTCTAACAAGATCTAAAGTCCTATCGATCCCCATATGTCCCATGTCATTGTGGAGACTTTGCATTACATCTGGACGCAACTCTTTGGGTAGGACCAGTTGATATGAGAACTGTTCGTTTTCTTTGCGTTTCCTGTAGAGTACCCCATTGAGGAGTTCGAATTTACTTAGCTCTCTTAGCAGCAATGGAAGTTCAGGTAATTCGTCCCTCAGCAACGGGATGATCTTCTCTCCACTCTCCATGTGTTGTATAACCTCATTGAGGCTTGGATCAGCCCTCTGCTTCTCTTGGAGTTCCAAACGGGACAGCTCTGGAATTATAGGTAGATCCTGTGATTCCTCCAAGTAAGCCACTGGGAGTGCGTAATGGTCATACATAATGATTCACATAGAGTGCTTGGTGTTTGAGTTCGGATTTAAACAACTCTGACAAATTGCATCAACAACCTCAGATGATATTGTGTTGTCATATGGAGGCAGTTCTGTGAAAAGGTGGAGATACTCATCCTTTGGAGGGACAAAGTTGGAAGGAGAACAGTCATGAGGGCGTCTGGACAGTGCGTCAGCATCCAGATTCTGCTTTCCGGCTCGATACTGCAACTTAAATGAAAAGGTAGAAAGAGCAGCCAGCCATCTGTGACTGGTTGCATCGAGTTTAGCTGAGGTCAACACATAGGTGAGTGGATTGTTGTCTGTCACCACTGTAAAGTCAGCTCCATACAAAAAATCATGGAATTTTTCAGTCACACTCCATTTTAATGCTAAAAATTCGAGTTTGTGTGCTGGATAGTGGCTTTCACTGGCTGACAGTCCTCGGCTGGCATATGCAATAACTCTTAACTTGCCTTCTTGCTGCTGGTAAAGGGCTGCTCCCAATCCAGTAGCACTCGCATCAGTATGGAGAATATAGGGTAAAGCAGGATCTGCAAAACCAGAACTGGAGCAGTGGTTAGTTTGTTGATGAGAGTTGTGAAAGCTTCTTGACATTCAGGGGTCCATCTGGAACCAAAAAGTGTTTTGGGGTCTAACCGAGCCTGGTTTGGATTTTGTTTGTTTCCTTTGTCATTGAAGGAATATCCACGCGTCAGGTTATTGAGTGGCTTGGCTATAGAAGCATACCCCTTAATAAAACGACGGTAGTAGCCTGCAAACCCAAGAAAAGATTTTAATGTTTTTAGATTGTTTGGAACTGGCCAGGATTTCAATGCTGCAATCTTTTCTGGATCGGTTTCAACTCCCTTTTCCGAAACAACGTGACCGAGGTACCGAACTGATGATTGAAAAAGTTTACATTTCTCGGGTGACAGTTTCAAACCGTATTCTTTGAGACGGTTTAGTACTCTCAGTAAACGGTTCTCATGCTCCTCTAATGTACGAGAAAAGATTATCAAGTCATCTAGGAACACAAGTACCTCTTTGAGATGAAGATCACCCATGCACTTTTCCATTAATCTTTGAAAGGTGGAAGGTGCATTGGTGATTCCCTGAGGCATTCTGTTGAATTCCCAGAACCCAATTGGTGTAACAAAAGCGGTTTTGGCTTTGTCAGCTTCATCCATCTCTATCTGATAGTACCCGGATTTTAGATCGAGAACAGAAAACCATTTCGAACCATTTAATGCGGAAAATGATTCTTCCAAGTTTGGCAGTGCGTATGCGTCTTTGATGGTTTGAAGGTTAAGTTTTCGATAATCGATACATAACCGAATATCACCATAGCTTTCAAGAAAATCAAGCACTTCAGATGAGCTTTCTTCATCTGCTCCGCTTACCAAGACCGACTTAGGAATGTTGATACTGTGGCGGTCAAAAACATCCATGACTGCATGAAACAAAAAAACAATCCAAGTAATTACTGCACCAATCAGCTCCTGGCTAGCTCGCCACTAAATGTAGCACTTTGTGATTAAGAACTTTTTGTTCACATCGGCTAGTTTTGTAACCAACTGGGCTGAGGTGTCTTTCAGAAGACTCACTAGAACGTCTACTGGAGCTGAGGGCAGTAATTACAAACACAGGATTGCTGGTACCAATAGATTTATATATAAACAAAGCAAAACAAACAGAAGAGTTCACAAAATAGAAAAAAAAGAAAGAAAGGCTCATTCAGTTCATTGAGTCCGAATTTGAGTTCATCAGATATGATGTGATGTGTGATCCACAAGGGTGTTGGAAAGGTGCAGTTACTTTGTCCCGGTCAATAGCAACGCAGGGTCGCTCAGTGTTCAGGGCCTGTTTAGGCACGTCTCGCTTCGTAGCTCGCCATCTTTTTATGCTCCTCTCAGTGTCTGTGCTCCTCTCCGGGCACCTGGCCTGCACCGCAACATAACATAACTCAAAGCAACTCAGAAAATACAATACACACATCAATGAACAAAACAGAAGCTCTAGGTGATGCTAACGCTAGCCCGCTAGCATTAGCATCACTTGGCAACTCACCAGTTCCTGGTAAGATCGGTGGGATCAAACCAACATAAATCGTCCACGAATAATCTTTCAGCTCTAACAGAGTCTACAAAACAATTGATGCATCAACAAAAAGACAAAACAAAAAAGTATACATTTAAGTTACGCGCGTTCTACCTGTAGGCTGTAGGCTCCGGCATCCACCCAGTTGTGTATTTCCGGTGGAAGCTGGGCCAGCCCATAAATACAAAAGTCACATGGTCCAGCGGACCGTGTGATTGGTCCACGAGACCAAAACAATCAGCTGAGGGAATGCTGACGTGTGCTACACAAACACATTCTGGAGTCGGGCAATGCCGTCATATTTTTAAACAGGTCATGTTCACGTGGTGAGAAGGTGCCTAAGAAATGTAAAGGGAGTGTGATGGAGACCATTTTTAAGAATAAGGGAGATGTGCAGCATTGTGGCAACTGTTTGTTGAGGAAAAACCATGCTAAACTGGAAAACAATCAAATATGGATGTGAATCAATACAGCAGCCTGCTGTTTGATCAGATCAGTCTGGAAAAATTGTCAGCCAAGAGTTCAAGTAACTTGAAAATAATTCAGTTTCTCTTGTCCCCCAAAGCTAACTTCAGGACTTAGGCAGCGAAGGGCCTGGGTGCTGCCGCTCCTTGTCCATCTACTGGGGTTGGGGGGCAGAGGTCGAGGCTCTCTAAAGCCAGGCGGGGGCAGAAGAGGTTCCGTTAGTCGGGGGGTCTGGTTAAGCTCCTGGGTGGGACAGGTGGGGGTGCTGTGCAGTCTGCTGAGCTTGGGCATATGGGTGTGTGGCATTTGGCGCCCTCAAGCGAGTGCGCCATCTGCAGCTGGTGGGTTGCATCTGCACCTGAGGCTGGGATCTCTCCTCTGGCTCTAAGATGAGTCGGGTCAACCCTCTCGGGCCTCTCTGGGTGGCACCTTCCATGGGAGCTGGCTGGGGATCAAGCCCTATACCCTACCCTCACAAGCATGACAGCAATTCGGACCCCAAGAGGGCTACCCAACCTGTCCCAGAGCAAGAGAAGGAATCATCCTGGTCCTAGGTGCAGATTGGGGCTCCTGCCAAACATCTCTATTTTACTGTTTTCAAATATTGACTAGTAATTTTGGTCATTTAGACGTTTTTTAGAGTATTAAATGGATGAATTCAGAAGAAACAAACAAATGATGAGTGAGTGAATGAATAGCTACATTTAGGAGATGGATGAACTTATGAACAAATTAACGGATGTACATTTCCATTACTTGCAGGTGTCCTACGAACCAATCAGCAGCACTTTACGAAGAAAACAAGAGGAAGTGGCAGCAGTAACAATCCAAAGAGCTTATAGGAGACATCTCCAACAGCGAACCATCAAACCGACATCCTGCAAGTTCAAAGAGAAAACTGGAGAGCGCCACAATGAGCCGTCCCCACGGGAGGAAGTACCTCTTTCCAAAGAAATCAGTCAGCAGCTCGAAGGCAGTGAGATGGTCCCTGGCAAATTAGATCAAGATGAACATATGCAGGTGAAGCTTCAAAGTGAGTTTCTCCTCCATGCTGCCCTGCCTAATGACCTCCTTAAAGAGAGTCTGAAGGAATCGGCGGTTTAAGGCTGGTTAACCCCATCCTGGTTTTAAGCTTTTGTTATATCAGAGGGACATGGACCTCTTAGGAAGATGTGAACCAGAAGACTGTAAAACTGATGCATCAGTGGATCCAAAAGCCCAACCATCTTCTTTTTTCTCAATCATTAGAAAACTTCAATCATTCAACCTTCAGCCAGAGCTGGAACCTGCTTGATGTGCTGTAGTTAGATTTAGGAAGCAAATCCAAAACAGATTGATTTTTTAAAATAATATCACCCTCTCACAGCACATCTACAACATTTTCCTCTTCTCTCCTCCTCTTTTGACTTTTCATCACCCTTCATCCCTTTATTGTTCTTCCTCTGCCGTCCTAGCATTTCCTTGTCCTTCACTGCTATTGGTTCCTGTCTTCATCATTGTTCCTAGCTCTTCTTTCCTTTTTGCTTTTCCTCATCTTTCTTCATTATAACAAATCAAAGGTATCTGAAAAAGGTGAATCTTCTGCTGCTTTTCTTCTTGTCAGAAGTTTTTTGTTTTTTTATCTTTGATATGTGGATTATTTTCTTCAACAGTGTCACAACTTTTCATGATTATATTTTGTTTTGCCTAATAATGAGTTCTTGTTTAATTTTAAAGTTCTGCTTCCCAAGTATATTTTTCTGAATGCTAGTCCTTTTAAGCTGCATGTTGGAAAATTTATTTAATTCATAAAATAATTTGCAGATTGTCTATGTTGTTTCCTCTGATATGATCCAAACCTCCCAATGAAGAAAGCCCAGTCGTCCAATGTTGCTACTCTGACTCTTTCATAAAGAATGAAGGCTTTGGGACCAGTCTCAACCTGGTCCTTTCACAGGTCACCCCAACCTGCGTCATAGCCTCATTGATTTTTGTGTCTAACATCTCAATTTCATGCTGTGTTGACTAAATTCAAACTTGTACTCTGTAATGATGAGCAGCTGAACATCTGCGAATAAATTCATGTTTGTGAGAACAAAACATTTCAAACCTGATCACTCCCACATTTTCAAATTGCTGTCTTCACAAATTCATAAACAAAACTAAACTAATTTCCTAAAGTTCAAGTCTTTTTTTAAGAAACACAAAGGAAAGCATAATTCCAAGCAGAAGAAATATCTGCCTAAGAAGAATCAGCTTATTAGTATCTCAGTCAAACAGGAGAACAGAAGTGGACCGATATTGGAGCCTTGTGGCAGTCCAATTTGGGAAGAAACTGTACCAGATATTGTGTTATTGATTCGGATGCATTGTGAGCGGTCTGACAAGTATGACTTGAGCCAGGCCAGGGTGTTCACGGACAAATTATATTTAGTTAATTTTGACAGAAGTATTGGATGGCTGACCGTGTTGAATGCCTTGCTAAGATCTAAATCGATTGCTCCCACAACCCCTCCATTGTCAAGATTTGATTTTATTGTCCCAGTAAGTAGGCAACAGGCAGTTTCTGTTGAGTGATTTGCTCAGAAACCGAACTGCATAGGATGAAGTAGATCTTCCGCTTCCAAGTGTTGAGTAATTAGCTCCACCACCACTTTTTCAAGGGTTTATGAGATCACAGGGATAATACTGATTGGCCTGTAGTTTTTGATGTCTTGCTTGTGCCCTGCTTTATGTATTGGAGTGACTATGGCCGTTTTCAAAGCTCTAGGAAAGGCGTTTTCAGCTATTGATGTGTTTATCAGTCTGCTTATTGGGGCAGATAGTATTTCTTTGTGTGTTTTTAAAAATACCGTATCTAATCTGTGTATATCCTTTGACTGTGAACCTGATAGTGAAGAGATAGTTTTGTTTACTTTGAATTCATTAGTTACACTGGAAACGAATCGCTCAGCCAGTACTTCATTCATATTCTGCGCCGCGATCATGTCGTTCAGTTCGAAGAGCAGATTATGAAACGTTCACCGCGCAGACAGAGAGGCTGTGTGTCGGTACGGATCTGCAGCAGTTATGGAGCGATTTTAAAAACTCTGAGTCCATAAAGGGAAGTAGAGTCCAGATGACAAGTGTAGCTTTACATTAGCTGCATTAAGCTACAATTAAATGTAACTTGAGGCCACAAAAACGGCAACAGACAGCACAGTGACCACAACATTAAAGAGGAAACACAGATTTATGGATTCTCCGCCAAACTGAAAAATATGATGTAATTTTGGTCTGTGTATGTGCAGGTAGTAAAGAACGAAAGTACTGTAGTACATTCTAACATCCGCTGCTTTTCTCCCTTTTTGAAAATATACATTTCCCCTCTTTTAGAAGATACAATGTCTCAAACCTCTTTGTTTATTTGGACAGCCTGTGTTTTTTATGTATTTGGATATAATATTTGGAGTTCAAAGATGTCTTAGAGTTTTGCTTTTATAAATGGGCCTCAGAGAGCAAAATATTTTTTTGAGTGTCAATATCAGAAAATAGCTTTTGAAATACTTTATACATGTTTTATTAAATATATGTTTTAAAGCTTTAAAAATCAATTGCAGGCTTTTATTGAGTTTTCTGTAGTTCATTCAGATGGACTCATTTGATTGAAGACTTGTTTTAATGGCTGAAACAAATGAAGGAGAAAAAACTGCATGATTCATTAAAGGCTTAATAAACTATTCTTTTATTTATTTTTTTTAGCAAATAGCTTACCCTTCCGCTGTCCTCGGAGTCCAGATGACTCCAACCCCATATTGATGTGTGATATCTTCCATGACAAATGTGGACAGGATTTTATGTCTGCCATGGATATTAGTGAAACTCAAAAATCAAAGATAAAAAAAGTTCAGCGCACTGTCTAATGGGGTCCAAATGACCCCACTTTTAATGTAAACAAGCCAAGGAGAGCGGAATGGTTAAACACTTAAAATTTAAAGCTAATGATGGTTAAAATGTGTGTTTTACATCCAGCCCCCGCACGACCCATTTAGTCGACTAATTGAAAAAAAAATAATCGTAGATTAGTCGACTATTGAAATGGTCGTTTGTGGCAGCCCTACTCAGCGCACACACAGGACACACACTGGACAAACACATGGGACACACTCAGGACATGCTCGGGACACACAGAAGACACACTCTGGACACACACTCAGGACACACTCTGGACATGCTCAGGACACCCAAACATCACAGATCCTTCAGAACACCAATCTCAGCATTTGGATCAGAACTTCACTGGATTTTTGCTACCCTGAAGCCCTTGGACTAGATAAGGGGCAAAAGTGTTTTTAACTGAAATGTTTAGTGGCCTTCTGTTAGAGTGTCTGCCCTGAGACTTGAAGGTCATGATTTCAAATCCTGGCAGCATCATACAAAAGTCTAAAAATGGACCCATTTTCTCCCTGCTTGACAGTCAGCATTAAGAGGTTAGATTGGGGGATCAAACCACCAAATGGTTCCCAAGCGCGACTGTGTCTGCAGCTCACCACTCTCTCATGGGAGGGGTCGAATGGGGAGAACAAACTTCACACATTCGAGTGGGTGAAAACTGATGGGACTTTAACTTCAACCCACTTCTGTCCTCCTTTACAGTATGATTATGTTTTGGGTAGTTGACAGGAGGCTGAAAGAACATTCCACTGACTTAAGGTTCAGTCCTCGAAAACATGCTCCCTTCTGCTATTGCCGAGGAGGAAAATGTTTTCAAAGATACTTCATCGGACTGCAGATTTTGTTTGGTCTTAGAGTTTTCCTACATTTGGATGGAAGTTTATCATCTTTTATGCTTAGAAATGATCCAAAAAAGGTCATGTTTATGTTAGTCTTCATTTACAGGATGTTAAGAAAAAATAACATCACATTTCTCTACAAATCTGAAAGCTGTCAGAGTTTGGAGACAAACCAGTGGACAGCCACAAACCTGTCCAGGATTTCCCTCAAGGACACCTTCACTTATAAAACACTCAGGTGTCAGATGTGTTAAATGAACTCTTATCTAATCAGAAATTAATCTGGTAATTTCACATTTAAACATTCAATTGAGCCACACCTACTCTGATCACACCTATTGGGTTAGAACACTCGCAGGGACCCTGAAGATCTCAGAAAACCATGTTCCTCTGAGAACACAGAGGAATCTTCATCTGTTTGTGGATGTTCTGGTTGTTCCAAACCTTTGATGACTCCTGATGTGTCATAGTTCACCTGAGTAACAGTGCTGCATAAATATGATTTCACATGTTAATGTTCATCAGACACACGCTTGTTTGCTCGGTTCATGTTTCTGTTGATGAATTTAACCAACGACTTTTAGCTTTAAAACCTGATGACTGAACTGAACATATCAGACGATCCAGCGACCGATCTCAGAGCAGATCTACAAGAGCCAGAACCAGAATGGATCCCGGGCTAGCCATTAAAAGAGGTAAAACATCCCAGCTCCACTCTGACTGCATGAAAAACTGATGAGAGCAGACGTGTATGAACTCTTACCTGTCTTACCTGCATGTCTTCCAGCCATCTTTCTACTGTCAGCTGTCTGTCTGAGTGTTTGCTCTCAGCCAATCACAGACAGCCAGCGTCTATTTTCCATTGCAGTAAGCAGAGTTCAGCACATCCACCTGCTCGCCCAGAGACTTTTCTCCGAATTTGTAAGTCAACTGAAGCTGCATGGAGATTGAGGAGGCTTTCAGCTTTTCTGAGTGTTTTCTGTGTACTTATGTATTTTAGGAGAGCTCTCTGCAGACTGAGGAACAACGACAACTTAGCAAGATCTTCTTGCAAGATCACTGCAACTCGGATATCAACATCAGCCCATTAGACAAGCACGGCACTCAAAATAGCCCGGTCAGTTTTGAACCTTGTGTTAACCTTTACTACCTTGTACTAGCTTGTATGAACTCTAACATTATGCACAAACCTTCATCATCATATACTTTTCTGTAGGAACCTTATCAACTAACACTTGTTTGTATTAACATTCATTTCCATGTACTACCTGGTTTCAACCTCCAACCAGCAGTACTCTATCCTAACCCCAACTATTCCATACTGACCTTTACTATCCTGAACTTAACTCGACTACTACTCTGAACAAAACTTTCAAATTCTGAATTTACCTTTGCTATACTGAACTTACTTTCATTGCGTTGTACTTACCTTAAGTACTTTGTACTAGTCATTAATATCCTGCCACACTCTTATGAACCATGTACTAACCTTTTACTATCCAAAACTATCCTTGACCATCAGGCAATACTTTGTATAAAGCTTTGGAGTTAACTCTCCAGTACTAACAGTTACTATCAAATCCTAAAGGTTGTGTTTCTGTGACAGTCAGTCCTGTATCCATCAACTGTTGAGTGCTTTTATCAATTCTTACTGCCATCTACTTGGTTTTGTAAATTATTATGATTCCTGGGAGGACACATGTTTTCTTTGTTTTTTTGCTGTTTGTTAAATGTTAACATTTGTTCACGAGCCTTTCTAAATTACTACTTTTAATGTGGAATTTTATGAGCTGAAATTTGCTGTTGTATTTTTGCTCTTGCTGCAGTTAACCTCATGCTCTGTATCTAACTCTGGTTCATTTGTATGTGTACAGTTCTCATTTAACTAACAATCATGGGGTCCAGAAGACCCAAGCATCACATTGACGTGTGATCCATCCCATGACAAATACAGATAGTTCAAATGTGGACAGGAGTTCATGTCTACCATGGACACCAGTAAAACCCCCAAATCATTGAAAAAAATAAGTTCAGCGTGGTGTCTTGTGGGGTCCAGATGACCCCACTCCTGACGTCAATATACCTAGAATAGCACAAGGGTTCAATGGAGAATAAAAGAAATGTCCAAACGGCAACTGTACCCATGTTGGACACAACACCCCAGTCATGAAGTGACACCTGGACAGAGAACTGATCCCACTGTTTGGTTCTAGGTTCAGAAGCTCCTGTCCATCTGCTATGTATTGGTGGAATCCTGGGAATTACCCAGTCGCTCTTTGGCCGGGAGTTCGGCTCCACGGAACCAAATTTCACCCAAACTGGCTGAACTTAAAACAGGAATTCTTCTTCTGATCAGGGTGAGTCCCAGCACAAACGGCCTACAGATGACCTTTGGCCTTTAAATCATTTGTGTTACTACTTGAACTGCAGGCCAATCAGAATGTAGCTGAGATCTATGAGGACACCCTGTCTCTTCCACTGGGAGAGTACATTGACTATTATCATGGACTTGGGGCTGACGGCTCTCTGAGGCGAACCTATGAGCTGCTGGCTTGCTTCAAGAAGGACATGCATAAGGTGAGAAGGAGGACTACATGTGAGGTGTGATGATGATGATGATGATGATGATGATGAGCCGACTGTGATTGCAGGTGGAGACCTACCTGACCGTGGCTAAATGTCGACTGTCTCCAGAAACGAACTGTATCCTGTAGTCGGGCCCCCATGATGACTGACTCTGCTTTTTCATAATAATATTAGCATGAGCAGCGCTATGAATGGAAAGTGTCATAATAAAGTTTGTGTTGCATTCTCCAAGTCTCTTCTTCTGAAAACAACAGCAAGCATAAACTGATTAAGAATCAGTTTGAGTTTCACACAAAAAATTGGTATTCTCCATCCTGCCACATGACAGGACGGGCAAGGGGGGGTCTCATCATTAGACCCCCTTCACCAGCTTTCACTGACATGATGTAACACAACAAAACAAAGCCACTAATGTAGGAACAATCTGTGCTTTGAAAATGGTTTGAGAAGAAAGGCTAATAGCAGTGAAGCCTCAGTGTTTCAGTTCGGCTAATTCTACTTTGACATATTTAATACTGTAAATGCAGCAGAGTTATTTCACCCAAAAAAAACTTTTTATACCATGGTCCGGGTGAATACTTTATTCTGATTGACTGCTGGGTGTGGATTAAAAAGTGATCATGCACAGTGAAAATGCACACCTTAAAAAAGAAATCCCAGTCACACAGACCAAACATTCTCTCAAACATTTTTCCTTCATCATCTGGACAAAACAAGCAGTAATAGATGAACTGATGCTTTATTCAACTTATTGCAACGATCAGCATTTACATTGCTTTCCTTTTGTTATATGAATACATATTGACAAATCAGTCAACCCCCCGCATCATAATGCTCGGCCTAACTTCAGTAATTTGTTTTAAAATTACTTATTCTCCTACTAATAAGATACAGCACTTGGCATTAAAGGCGTATTCTTCTGTCTCACCACAAGAGGGAGTTGCCGCTTTTAGAGCAGCTCAGAAGAGCAGAGTTTACCAAACCTCAGAGACAGAAGCTGGCCTCTGCGCCGTGCACACTTCATCTGGTATTATCCGTCACGAGTCTTCAATTCACTCTCTGTCATCGTCGGTTTTAACCTCTTCATCCCCCATGGCCACAAAACCAAAAAGTTTTGGAAAAATTTTAAATTTCCAATGAAAAAGAGGGTGATTTTAAAGAAATGTCAAAAAAACATTTCATCAGGGTGTCCGTGTTCAGCCTTCTATGAAGCTTTTCAGAGTGAGGAAAACTGTTGTGCAATAAAAAGCTGATTGCTGAAAACAAGCTTGAGAAGCTCTAAACTCCAACTATATGTTTCTATTGTAAAAGCGTTCCCAGTGGCCTTTTAAAGTTCAATCAGTTGTCATGCAGTTGACCCCTCCCCTGGGGGAGTGGTGAGCTGCAGACAAAGCTGCACTCAGGAACCCACCAATCCAATGCCTTCATGCTGAGAGAAAGGCCAACGGTCCCATTCATAGAGCCTTCAGTATGACTCTGCCTGGATTTGAACTCACAACCTTCCAGTCTCAGGCCAGACACTCTACCACAAGGCCACTGAGCTGATATTATAGTTGCATAGTTATGATTTTGCAGTTTTTAACAAAAATCAAAAAACCTGTGTCGTTGTTTAAGACACATTTTTAGCAGCGCAGCAAAAGCTCAATAGAAATTCACCTCTGGATTGTGGGCGGGACAGTTGTCACAAAAGTAGCCCCACGCCTTTGTTTACTCTCTCCCACTAGCTTACAGCTCCTCACAAACCTCATCTTACGTAAGCAGAGGAAAACATCTAACAATGGAGAGCAATATCGGCGCTATTGTACTGTTTTGAGCCAGATGGCAGCTCAGACAAACTAAGACGTACATGGATCTATTTGTCTGCTCCTGATCCATCACATTATGAATAAAGAAATCCTCAGAGATGCAGTTTAATCTTCAATTCTTTTATCTATGCCCTCCAACTCAAACATGTTAAAAGCACTTCTTTCATTGGAGTGGGCCTTTAAATAAAATGTCACTTTCTTTCACACTTTCCCCTTTGGACCTACTCCTGCTTCACACTGAAATTCACACACAGTTGGAAAGTTAGAGTCATGAAAGTGAAAACATTTGATCTAAAACAGAAACATTTGGATTTGAAAGTAGAAAAACAAAACAAAAAACCCCTTGATCTTAGTTTTGAATTTACAAATATGTTATAAACTTTATGTAAGCGTTGTATGTTGCAACTCAAATTAAAAAGGAAAGCAAAATATTAATTTTCAAAATAAATAGTTTCAAACAAAAGTCATTTTTTTAAGAAACAAAATGCTTTTATTTCTGACGTATTTTAGTATTTACAATTGAAATGTAGATTCTCACTTTTGTATTCAATTCAATTATTAATTTATTTGGGGAAATTGTTGTTTCTCAGTACAACCCAGAACAAATAATTGTTGTTATTTGATGGAACATTTTCCTTAAATTAAAAATAAATGCTGCAGATTTCACTCCAATAAGCAGCTGGAAGTTCGGTAAACTGGGAAAGATAATCACAGATTCGGACTTCAGGGCTCAATAGCTCATCTGATAAACGTTCATGTGTCACAGCAGGTATCTCAATTGTCTTGTATTAACACAGAGAGTCACCTTCAAATGCATTTCAAAGACAAAAAGATGTTTTTTTTCCCCCTTTAATAAGACGTGTTCTCTTCGATTTGCAGATGGAGAGACAGCAGACGGCTGCTTTGATAAAAAGCTGTTCTGTAAAATACAACAATCTCTCAGAAAACGAATAAATGTCTGCTTTTATGTGAACTAGTGACAAAGACTGGTCACCATATTCATGCCACTGTGAAGGTCACTGATAGTATAATACTAAAATGAAATACATAAAATATTGTTGAAAATAAAAATAGATTCACAAGATAAAATAAATAACGTAAAATATAAAAGTAATAACATATTAAAACTAATATAATAAATAAGGACATAAAATCAACTAAAAGCAGAATTAAAAAGGTCTTGATCCTCTTCTTAAAAACCTCTACGGTCTCTGCGGCCCTGAGGTTCTCCATCAGGCTGTTCCAGAGGCGAGGACCGTAATGATGAAACGAAGCCTCACCAGAAGTTCTGGTCCTCACCTTAGGAACAACTAACAGGCCGGTGCCGGAGGACCTCAGGGTCCGTGAGGGTTCATACTTTAAAAGAAGATCATTGAGATAAGAAGGCCCAAGACCATAAAAACATTTATAAACCATTAAAAGAATCTTAAAATCAATCCTGAAATGCACAGGGAGCCAATGCAGCGATTTTAAAACTGATGTCATGTGATCCCGCCCCCTGGTCCTCGTCAGAACTCGTGCCGCTGAGTTCTGTAATAATTGTAAATTTGAGAGAGATTTTTGAGGTAAACCAGAGAGCAGGGCATCACAATAATCTAAACGACTAAAAATAAAAGCATCAGCACCTCTGTACTGGAGAGAGAGAGGAATGGGCGGAGTCTGGAAATATTTTTGAGATGATAAAATCCTGTCTTGATGATATTTTTAATGTGAGGGATAAAATTCAGCTCAGAGTCTAAAAGAACCTCCAAGTTTCTCACACAGTGAGAAGGATTAAAACTCTGAAGATGCGGTAAAATAAACCGTTATAAACCGTTTCCTCACAGTTCTCACTGAGGCTTCCTGCTGGATTACAATGGTGACGTTAAAAAACACACAGTAATGATCTGATATTGTTAAATCAACAACAGAGGACACCCGGCAGACGGACCGTAGGTGATGACGAGGTGGAGGGAGTGTCCTCTGTTGTGAGTGGCCTGTGTGACATGTTGTTTAAAATCCATGCTGCTAAGAAGATTTAAGCATAGACATCATCATTTTTATAAACATGTAAATTAAAATCACCAGTAATTAAAATCCTGTTGTACCTAATATGAAGAAATGATAAAAATTCAGAAAATTCTTCAATAAAGGAAGGAGGGTTTGGTGGTCTGTACACCGTGACAGCTAGAACAGGTGGGGCACCGAAGAGAAAAGCATGATGCTCAATTGAAGAACATTTGTTGAATACAATATTTTCAGATGTTATTGTTTCATGAGCTATCGATGCTGTGCCCCCACCTTTCTTACCTCCCCTGATTGAAAATTAAAAATTAAAATTAGGTGGAGAAGCCTCAGTGAGAATAGCCGGAGCATCAGTGCCAAGCTAGGTTTCAGTTAAAAATAGACCGGTTAAATCATGGTCTAAAATCAGATCATTAACGATAAAAGACTTGTTTAAAAGTGATCTGACATTAAAAACAGTCATCTTCATTGTTGTAGGTAAAATCTGATGTGAGCATGAGATGGTTTAGTGACTGGTATTGTGTGAATTGGAAAGAGACATCTGACATGCGAGGCACTTGGAAATGAATTGAAATGATTAGAATATCTATTGGTGATATGAACTGGTATGGGATACTGAGTGGCAGAGAATGATGGGTCAGAGGTGGGGGTGTCCTGGTTCGACCGTCAGCTTGGGATGGTTTGGAAAGAACAGAGGGTGAGATCAATGTTAAAGCTAAGAAGACGGGGACCATACAGCCAGCAGGGCAAAGCGGTTAGAGAGCGCTAGGTTTTCCGAGCTGGCAGTCTCAGGTTGAGATCCACGGTTCCTCCGGCTGCGACGTGTCACCTTAGCCCATGATTGTTTGGGTGTGGAGGAGAGGTCTGGGGCCCTGGGTCTAGCGTCGGTCTGGCCATCATGAAGGTCCTGTGGACTCCTGGTTTCAACGGAGCTGGTGTTGGTGGTGTTGGTGGTGCTCAGAGCTGCGTCTGTCTGAACCCCATCAGTTGTTATCACGGCCACGTATTTGAACGATGTTGCTTTTGGTAGCGGTGGAATTCGCTTCAGCGGGAAGTTCTCCGAACTCGTCTCCGGTGTTTTCTGTTATTTTCAGATTTGAAGCTATCTATGCAACTGTCTTCAGGTGTCATTACTTGGTACATGTGACACAACAATAAAAAATTTGGAGAAAAGTCATTCTTCATTTTCTTTGATTATTTTGTTTTAATCAATTTTTAATAGATATGTGGAACATAATAAAATTGCTCAATAGCTATGGGAATATAAAATGAGTTTACTATCCTATTAAAATAGAGATTATGGCAGAATTTCCATTTGTTCTTTTTTGGTATAAATATGGATCACATTTGATCGAAAAAGCACAATAGCTCTGAATATATTGAAGCTACAGTCAACAAACCTTCCATACTGACTAATAATTACCTCAATGTCCTGCCACAGCTAAGATTATGGCAGAAACTTATTTCTTTAGATTTTTTTTACACGAAGACTGGCACTGACAGCAGGGGGCGACAAACAACTCTTCAAGCCGCTATGATCTGTTCTACCACTAGAGGGCAGTGTGTTCCAGGCCTCCTGCTCGGTGTTTTCCGGCAAAGCTCGGAAGGTAACGGTCGGACGTTCAAATGTTCGGCCGCAGCGGCTCCTCTCAGAGGTAGAGTCGAAGAAAGCCGCAAAGAAAGACGGAGTGAGGTCCCGAGAGCAGAGATTCGCATTTGGAAAGCGGGATGACGGTGCTGCAGGAACCTGTCCAGGTAAGAACACGTCCTTAGCTTGTTGTCACGAACTGGTAACCGGAGATTAGCCAAAACCGGCCTCAGCATCTGCCTCCGTCCGGGCTGGAGAACGCTTCTTCCGCCGTAGGCCTCGACGTTCGCCCGGAGCGGTTTCTCCGCGCGGTCCCGGCAGCTGTCCGGGCAGCTGTCCGGGCTGAGCAGCGCTTTGTTCGGCCGTCAGCTAGCGCCGCTCCGCTCCGCTGTGGCGGCAGGTTCATTGGTTCCACGCCGCCTGTGCGCGCCGGTCCCCGGCTGTCGGTCCGACGTCAGCGGCTGGAACGTTTTCTCTCTGGACAGCTAAGAAACGAGCGTTGGTCCCGGCTGTGGATCCGGGACCGGGCCGAGTTCGATTCGTGTTTACACAGAGATGGTCTTCAGGATTCTGGAGCAGTTTAGTCTGGAACAAACCTCTGCTAAAGCTAGCCAGCTAGCTGCTAAACAAGCCGCTTTCGACAGCAGGGATGCGGTTCTGGAGCTCCGGACTGGACGGAACCGCTCTCCAGATAAGTCAGGGTTCCGGACACAGTTCCGACTCACGAAACCCGCAATATAGCACGCTTTTGCGGGGCATGGTTAACGAAACGAGCAAGTTTAGATCTAGCTTTAGCTAGCTGTTAGTGGACGGAAATACTGCAGGTTACCAGATGCGAATGACGTCACAGCCCAGGTGTGCCGTCACCGATCACAAATATCCGAGACCCGTGCTAAAGCAGGACATCAGAGACCTGTGCTAAAGCAGGACATCCAAGACCCGTGCTAAAGCAGGACATCCGAGACCCGTGCTAAAGCAGGACATCACAGACCTGTGCTAAAGCAGGACATAACAGACCCGTGCTAAAGCAGGCCATCAGAGACCTGTGCTAAAGCAGGACATAACAGACCCGTGCTAAAGCAGGCCATCAGAGACCCGTGCTAAAGCAGGCCATCAGAGACCCGTGCTAAAGCAGGCCATCAGAGACCTGTGCTAAAGCAGGACATAACAGACCTGTGCTAAAGCAGGACATCAGAGACCTGTGCTAAAGCAGGACATTAGAGACCCGTGCTAAAGCAGGACATAACAGACCTGTGCTAAAGCAGGACATAACAGACCCGTGCTAAAGCAGGACATTAGAGACCTGTGCTAAAGCAGGACATAACAGACCTGTGCTAAAGCAGGACATAACAGACCTGTGCTAAAGCAGGCCATCAGAGACCTGTGCTAAAGCAGGCCATCAGAGACCCGTGCTAAAGCAGGACATCACAGACCTGTGCTAAAGCAGGACATTCCAGACCTGTGCTAAAGCAGGCCATCACAGACCTGTGCTAAAGCAGGCCATCACAGACCTGTGCTAAAGCAGGACATAACAGACCTGTGCTAAAGCAGGACATCAGAGACCTGTGCTAAAGCAGGCCATCAGAGACCCGTGCTAAAGCAGGACATCACAGACCTGTGCTAAAGCAGGACATAACAGACCTGTGCTAAAGCAGGACATCAGAGACCTGTGCTAAAGCAGGACATAACAGACCTGTGCTAAAGCAGGACATCAGAGACCCGTGCTAAAGCAGGACATTAGAGACCCGTGCTAAAGCAGGACATCAGAGACCTGTGCTAAAGCAGGACATCAGAGACCTGTGCTAAAGCAGGACATAACAGACCTGTGCTAAAGCAGGACATCAGAGACCCGTGCTAAAGCAGGACATTAGAGACCCGTGCTAAAACAGGACATAACAGACCCGTGCTAAAGCAGGACATCAGTGTGCTTGTTGTTCTTGTGTTTTCGAGCAGGGGTCCACATCACTGTTTCCTTCAGTTTTGGGGGCTGGAACCGTTTGAAAACGTAAACGTTGATGTTTGTCCAGAGTTTTAGCAGAAATACATCTTCTTCTCTCTTCCTGTAATCTTTACAGAGAAAAGATGAAAGAGTTCCACCTGAACCCTTTAAACTTCTTGGATCCTTTGAGACTCTGAAGCTCCTCACATCAGTCTGTTCAGGATCTCCAAACTCCTGAACTCTATCAGAAACATATTATTATTGGAGACCCTCAGAGACGGTTCCTCTATCTGAATTCTCCCAAATCCCGTCAAATAGAACAGAACCCGTCTCGTCTTTTCACCTTAAATCTTAACTTGCAGGTTTCATCTTCATAAGTTCGTTTTATAACTCAACTCCCCCAAAATCGGGAGAATATAAGTTTCACTGTCTTTATCAAGCTGTGTCCAGAATCCTCTTTTTTATTCATGTGCAGAGATCATGAAAGCGTTGAGCACGCGTGTGTGAACCTCGTTCCCGTGTGCACACATGAACGGTCAGAGCAGAGCAAGTGTAACGACGACAAACCACAGCAACACAAAAAACCTAAAAAATGAGTGATAGAAATCTGAAAGGATTTTATTGATTATAAGAAGACAGAATTTAGAATCTGTAAGAAAAGAGTTTCCAACAGAACCGACTCCAGAACCAACCTGAGCAGAACCATGAGAACAGCTTTCTCCAGAACAGATCCGGTACTGACAGAAGAAACCAGATAAAGATCAGATATTTGCTATTTATCATGATTTACAAACCTTCTTTTTCATTTTACACATTATAATCAATATTTTGTGTTGTGATTGTTGTGTTTTGTGTTGTTTCACTTTAAAAGTTGAACAGTAAATAATTGTTTTTTGTTTATCCTGTATTCTGTGCATTTTATCTGTGAGGAAAATCAACATAAATTACCATAATAATAATAATAATAATAATAATATGTTTTAGACTTTAACTATAAAAGCAATTTTTACATCAGTTATTCATATTCTGCATGAGTTTATAGTTAATGATAAGTTAAATTAAACAACAAAACAACCTACAGATCTAAGATGGTGTGAGGAGCTGCAGCTCTATAGAACCGTGACAGGAGAGGATTCTCTATTATTAGAATGTTGTAGATTCTTTTTCTCTGTGAGGATTACAGAAAGTTCAAATATGGTTGTGTGTAAAAACACAGCTGTTTATGTTTCGACAAACGTTTACAAACCAACCCCGGCCCCCCACCAGAGAAGAGAACAGTTTGGGGACCTGGTCAGAAGTTCCTAACGCAGGGGCGTCGGACTCATTTTGGTCAACCCGTCTGATCTCAAGTGGGCCGGACCAGAAACATAACAGCAACATAACCTTTGTTCGACTTGTCATTTTTAACTTTAAGTATTTTTTCCAAATAAAAAAAAAATCAAAATAACAACTTGTAGTCAAATCACTTATTATTACACTTTCATTCAATGCATTTCAAATAAAATGGATTTCACTTAAAAAATAAAAAGGTTTAGTCAATTTTATACAGACTGAATGTTTTACATCTGATACTAAAACAATCTCGACAGTAAACTCAAGAGGGGGCTACAGGAAAATAAAAACCGTTAAACTAAATTCACCGTCTGGAACCGACAGACGCCCTCAACCGCTGGCGTCGCGTTGGTGGCACGGCCACGGGACCAGAACCGCTTCACCTGCTGGTGACGTCATCCATGACTGACATGTTACAGTCATTGAACTCGAATTTATTTCAGAGATTAGAGTACGCAGAAAATGATGAAAACTTAATGAAGAAGTTAAGAAATATTGAACTTCACAGAGAGTGGATAACTAGAGAGAAAATCTTCTTTCTCCTATTTTACAGCACTAGAGAATGCAGTTCTCCTTTTTTAATTTAATTTAGTCATCTTTGTATTCTCTGCTTCTGTTTGGTGGATGAACTCCTCTCTTCCTCCTGGCCGATGCTGCAGGTGTCTGAACGGGATGCTGAAAATGTTAAAAATAAACGCTGGACACGAGTGCGTTGCTTGAAAAGTATAGACACCAGTCAGAAGTACATGACTGTTATAGCGGATAGAACGAGACCGGATGGATGCGAGCGATTACGAATCCAGGATTTCTGCTGGTCCTTTTGTTGTTTCAACTTATCAAACTATGCACCAAATGGATAACCAAGTAAACAAAGTTTTATTTTTCATTCTAGATAAAATGTGCAAAGTTAATGATAAACCAAAAAACCAAAATACAATTCAACTTTTAAAGTGAAACAACTCTCAATCTGTTCCTGAAAATTCCAATACAAATAATGTTGATATCTAAGATGGCCGATCTGCTGCTCTGCAAAGATGAACGATGGAATCAACATCAATCTGAGGATTCTATCGCAGAAAAAACCTGTTTTCACCTGGGATCTGCACCAATATGTAATGCTGAAAATGGTCTCCACAGTTTTCTTTTACAATCTTTGAAACCGTTCTTTATGCTTTTCATGTTGTTACTGCTGAACTGAACAAGAAGGTGACAAAAATCTGGTTTAAATGGACAATTTATTCCAATTTAAATCTGTGTTTTTATCAGTTTTGTTGATTCTGATCTCCTGATCTAAATAAAAGCAGTGTACCTGCAGACAGGTGTGCTCTGCTCCTGTACCTGCAGACAGGTGTGCTCTGCTCCTGTACCTGCAGACAGGTGTGCTCTGCTCCTGTACCTGCAGACAGGTGTGCTCTGCTCCTGTACCTGCAGACAGGTGTGCTCTGCTCCTGTACCTGCAGACAGGTGTGCTCTTCTCCCGTACCTGCAGACAGGTGTGCTCTGCTCCCGTACCTGCAGACAGGTGTGCTCTGCTCCCGTACCTGCAGACAGGTGTGCTCTGCTCCTGTACCTGCAGACAGGTGTGCTCTGCTCCTGTACCTGCAGACAGGTGTGCTCTGCTCCTGTACCTGCAGACAGGTGTGCTCTGCTCCTGTACCTGCAGACAGGTGTGCTCTGCTTCTGTACCTGCAGACAGGTGTGCTCTGCTCCTGTACCTGCAGACAGGTGTGCTCTGCTTCTGTACCTGCAGACAGGTGTGCTCTGCTCCCGTACCTGCAGACAGGTGTGCTCTGCTCCTGTACCTGCAGACAGGTGTGCTCTGCTCCTGTACCTGCAGACAGGTGTTGCTCTGCTCCCGTACCTGCAGACAGGTGTGCTCTGCTCCTGTACCTGCAGACAGGTGTGCTCTGCTCCTGTACCTGCAGACAGGTGTGCTCTGCTCCTGTACCTGCAGACAGGTGTGCTCTGCTTCTGTACCTGCAGACAGGTGTGCTCTGCTTCTGTACCTGCAGACAGGTGTGCTCTGCTTCTGTACCTGCAGACAGGTGTGCTCTGCTCCTGTACCTGCAGACAGGTGTGCTCTGCTTCTGTACCTGCAGACAGGTGTGCTCTGCTTCTGTACCTGCAGACAGGTGTGCTCTGCTTCTGTACCTGCAGACAGGTGTGCTCTGCTCCCGTACCTGCAGACAGGTGTGCTCTGCTCCTGTACCTGAAGACAGGTGTGCTCTGCTTCTGTACCTGCAGACAGGTGTGCTCTGCTCCTGTACCTGCAGACAGGTGTGCTCTTCTCCCGTACCTGCAGACAGGTGTGCTCTTCTCCCGTACCTGCAGACAGGTGTGCTCTGCTCCCGTACCTGCAGACAGGTGTGCTCTGCTCCCGTACCTGCAGACAGGTGTGCTCTGCTCCCGTACCTGCAGACAGGTGTGCTCTGCTCCCGTACCTGCAGACAGGTGTGCTCTGCTCTTGTACCTGCAGACAGGTGTGCTCTGCTCCTGTACCTGCAGACAGGTGTGCTCTGCTCCTGTACCTGCAGACAGGTGTGCTCTGCTCCTGTACCTGCAGACAGGTGTGCTCTGCTTCTGTACCTGCAGACAGGTGTGCTCTGCTCTTGTACCTGAAGACAGGTGTGCTCTGCTCCTGTACCTGCAGACAGGTGTGCTCTGCTCCCGTACCTGCAGACAGGTGTGCTCTGCTCCTGTACCTGCAGACAGGTGTGCTCTGCTCCTGTACCTGCAGACAGGTGTGCTCTGCTTCTGTACCTGCAGACAGGTGTGCTCTGCTCTTGTACCTGAAGACAGGTGTGCTCTGCTCCTGTACCTGCAGACAGGTGTGCTCTGCTCCCGTACCTGCAGACAGGTGTGCTCTGCTCCTGTACCTGCAGACAGGTGTGCTCTGCTCCTGTACCTGCAGACAGGTGTGCTCTGCTCCTGTACCTGCAGACAGGTGTGCTCTGCTTCTGTACCTGCAGACAGGTGTGCTCTGCTCTTGTACCTGCAGACAGGTGTGCTCTGCTCTTGTACCTGCAGACAGGTGTGCTCTTCTTCTTTGACCAACTGCTTTTGTCTTCAGGCCGCGGTGTGGCAAGCGTTGAACCACTACGCTTACCTGGACGCGGTTTTCCTCGCCGAGAGACTCTATGCTGAAGGTAAGTCCTGTCGCTCTATCAGCTGGTCTACCTGTTTCTCTGCTCGCTCACCTGTCTTTCTCTCCCTCCTTGCAGTGAGGTCAGAAGAGGCTCTGTACCTGCTGGCTACCTGCTATCACCGCTCAGGAAAGCCGTACAAGGCGTACCGGCTGCTAAAAGCTCACAGCTGCTCCACGCCGCAGGTTCGATTCCTGCTGGCAAAGTGCTGTGTGGAGCTGAGCAAGTAAGAACCGAGTCACACTGTACCACCGCGTCCTTTTTTCAGCCACAAATCACATGACCACGGAAGTCCAGTCTGCCAGTCTGTCTCTACCTGTCTATCTGTACTCGTCTGTGTTCTGCAAGTAACACCCAGTCTGTTACCCTTCTGTCTCATGCATCTCTGGTCTGTCTGTCTTTCTGCATAAACACCCTTCTGTCTTTCTGCATAAACACCCGTCTGTCTTTCTATCTGAACACCCTTCTGTCTTTCTGCATAAACACCCGTCTGTGTTTCTGCATGTACACCTGTCTGTCTTTTTGTATTACCACCCGTCTGTCATTCTGCATGTACACCAGTCTGTCAAATTGTCTTTTCTTTCATTCTTTTTCTCCTTCCTTTTTTTTTCTTTCGGTCTCATCGTTTCACAACTTTTTTCTATCTGTCTCTCTTGTTTTTCACCGTCTCTTGCTGCTTTCAGGTTGGCTGAAGGAGAGCAGGTTTTGGTTGGTGGTGTCCTGAACAAGCAGAAGAATCAGGATGACATCATCACTGAATTTGGAGACTCCGCCTCTTTCACTCTGTCCTTGCTGGGCCATATTTATTGGTAAAAGTCGTCCTCGTGTGCCTGTGCTGTTTTGGCCGTTGCTGTGTTCTCATGCGTCTGTCTCTTTGAACAGTAAGACGGATCGTGCCGCCAAAGGAGCAGAGTGTTTCCAGAGAAGTTTAAGTCTTAATCCTTTCCTATGGTCACCTTTTCAGAACCTCTGTCACCTAGGTATCACACTTCATCATCACTGCCTTCCGTGATGGGATTCTCAGAGCTTGATTTGGTCTCTTTGTATTTATTTTAGGAGAGAAGCCAGACCCAGAACAAATCTTTAGACTGTCTGCTCTGCAGAACTCCTCAATGGCCCTCCCCCCTTCCACTGTGAGCCCCGCCCAGAACCCTTCTCATCGTCTTGACACCGCCTTAATGGAGACACCTCAAGACACACTGGTAAATGATCCTGCAACAGAATTAACCCTCAAGTTCTGATTAATGAGAATATTTTTCCCTCAATCTTCACTTTGTTGCACTGTAGAGTAACAAAAAACAAAGCTCCAATGAAGAACTAAAATGCAGAAAATATCAAAAGGCTTCTTCACTTTAAAAAACAATAACTTTTACTTTATTATACAGTTTATGTCAAATCATTTATTATTATTGAGGCACAATATGGACTTTTATCCTGTTATTACTATATGATGGTTGTTTTTAATACAGTGCCTTCAGCCATATTCCTTTTTCCCCCTTTTTATTAAAATGTCTTGTTTTTTCTTTTTTTCCTTTGATTAACAATACTTCAGTCATGTGCTCCACCACTCGCATACTCACCTGTAGAAGCTGCAGCGCTGCTTGTGGTCAGACACTGCACCTCTGTGCTAGAATCTGGTGTCTTTCAGCGTGAGTTTTGGACGTTTACCGCGGTTACTGCCATCAGCTCACCATCTTCATCTACTTTGATAAAATACAGACACACTTTGGACCTTTTTGCTGGCAGCTTCACAGCCATGCATTTGTCACCTGTCAGTGGAGGAACATGAGAGAGACGGGGTAGCCCTGCCTTCCCACCATGCAGCAGCAAAAGTCGCGAAAGACCGAGAACACGGCGTGTCTGCGCTTTTGGCGCCGTTACAAATACCTTTAAGGCTAAAAACATTTTGGTCCTGTAGAAACTGATGGCTCAGGTACCGAAAACTTCACTTTGGGAAGTCTGGTGTCACGGAGCAACTGAGATTTAAACATTGTGTTTGTTAAAATGTCTGCCTCTCTGCTTCATTCCATCTTCCAGGGTGTTTAGCACGGTCAGATGAAGACCGTATCAGCCGATCAGTAAGTTCTGGTACCAGTTGCCAGTGGTTGTGTGGACTTTAGTTCATATTCGTCTCATCTTCTACAAAGCAGAACAGACAGTAAATTGTCCATCCTGTTTTTGGTCTTGGATGCTTTGGAGGACTTTTCTGTCATGTTTCTTTCACTGTTCATTTCTTTATGAAATGTCAGTACTTCCATCTCCACTTCAACAGAAAAAGACTGGTCAAAAAACCAAATGTATGATAGATGGATAGATAGATAGAGCTTCATTAATCCCCGAGGGGCAATTCAGTTGGAACAGCTCTCCAGCAAGAACACATAAACACATGAATGTAAAAAGAACAACACAACAACAGTGCATAGGACCGTAAGTAAAGTAGTTTGTGTAAACTAAATTAGTTAAAAGATAATTGTGAGACAGGTTCTACCCTAGGGTCGAGTGTAGCCACTCTGATTTAGAAGCTCTATAGCACTAGGGATAAAAGGCTTTCTTTGCTGGGACAATAAAACGACGGCCAGACGGAAACATTGAGAAACTGGAGGGCAGGATGTGTTGGTTTCTGCTCTCTGTACCACCTGCCCCTCCCACAGGGAGGTCAGACTCTTCTGTTGAAGATCTTAGAACAGACAATAACAATCTTATTGAGTCTGTTTGTGTCTTTGATAGACAAGTCATCAAACCAACAGACAAAAGAAAACATTAAAAGGCTCTCGATAAAAGACTGATAAATCATACTTAAGATTTTATTACAAACTTTGAAAGAGGCCAGCCGTCTTAGGCGGTGAGTTTTTTTGTTGGCATCGATTAACTAAAGATTCTGTGTTTGTTTCAAATAATAGAGTCAAACACAGTTTCAACTATTTCAACTTCCTGCCTGTGAATGGAGCTCACTTGTGGTTTCACTTTGGTTCTTCTAAAATCAATGACGAGTTCTTTTGTTTTCTCCACATTCAACTCTAAAAGATTTTTGTCACACCAGTTTATAAAGTCTGACATGGCACTGCAATGGTCCAGCTGTGGTTCCTGTAGGAGGGTCAGGAGTGCTGCATCATCAGAGAACTTCACCAAGTAGCTGAGCTCTCTGTGACCAGCAAGAATCAGTGTAGAGGATAAAAAGAAGTGGATATAGAGCACAGCCTTGTAAAGGGTCTATGAGGCAAATTGAATTTGTGATATTGGGCTATATAAATAAAATTGAATTGAATTGAATTGAATGTTTGAGACCACGACATTCACAAAGACCTGCTGTTTTCAATCTGTTAAGAACTTTAAAAGCAAGAGTAAAGGTTGATCTGGTAAGTTAAAATCAGTTGCTAGCCGTGAGATTAAAATTTGTGGTTGCACTTTGTTAAAAGCTGATGAGAAATCTGCTTGAAAAGTCTTGCTTAGGATTTTATTTTTTTCTAAATGTTTATAAATATTATTGAGAATAAAATGTCTGATAATAATATAATAATAATATGTTTGAGCTAGCGCACTGGGGTTTTGCAAACATTGGTAAGCTGTCTTTTTCAGGTCATTTTCTATCATTATTCTCATCACTCAGGCTTGTGAAACGTAACCAACCTGCAGCCGCTTTAGTTTGTGGTCTCTGCTTATTGTTTGGCTAGCTTAGCTTAGTGTTTGATGAGATCATAGTCTTTATAATCAGGATAAATCTTTTGGCAGATTAGGCAGTTTGGTTTATAGATAGATAGATGGACTTTATTGTCTGTTCAATGAACAGAAATTCATATTTCAACATGGCAGAGCACATTAAAATTTGATTCAATTGATAAAAGTTACAAAAGCTAAAAAGTTAAATATATAGAAAAGCAGAAGTCATAAAGATCCTAAAATCACAGAATTCACCATCCACATACATACAGTTTACATAAGTGCTATTGACGATTAAGCAGTGACTGCATTGGGATAAAAGATTTTTTGTAAGTGTTTGTCCTGGCCAACAGTGTTCTGTATCTCCTGCCTGATGGCAACAGGGAGAAAGAGTGGTGGAGAGGGTGGGTGGTGTCCTCAGTGATGGAGGGGGCTTTCCTCATCATTGCTCACCTGTACAGGTCACTGAGAGGAGATTGTGCTGTTTGAGTGATTTTGGAGGCCTGATTGATTATTTTTGAGGGAGTGTTTTTTTGTTTAAGAGTGAGAAAGTTGAACCAGGAACCAATGTTGAATGTGAGGATGGACTCCACCAGTGAAATGTACACCATTGATAAAATGTCCATATTAATATTAAAAAAATCTTAATTTCCTCACAAGGTGGAGGCGTTGCTGTGCTTCTTAAAAACAGCATCCACATGGAGTCTGAAAGACAGGCTGCAGTCCATTATTGTCTCCAAGTATTTAAAAGAGTCTACCTGCTCCACCTGCTGGCCCTGGATCATGAGGGGTTGGAAAAGATCATCTGGGCTGTTCTGCCTTCTGCCCCTACAGCACAGCTCCTTTGTTTTGGAGATGTTCAGTTCCAGGGAGTTCTGCGAGAACATGCAGATCAGAGTGCTGACCTGCTGTTGGTATTTTTCCAGGGCATGGGAGTCCGTCACGTGTGCGACAAGGCCATGTCATCTGCATACTTCAGGAGGGTCAGGCCTTCTGTGTCACAGGAGATGCTGTTTGTGTACACAGAGAAAAGAATTGGAACAATACACAGCCCTGGGGGAGTCCTGTGTTCAAAATCATTTGGCTGGACCTAACATTGTTCATCACCACATTCTGACGCCTATCAGATTAAAACTCTCTGATCCATAAAATCAGTGTTTTATGAACCTGCAGTGAAGAAAGATGTTCCAGAAGTGTATTATTGTTTACAGTGTTAAAAGCAGATGAGAAGTTCATGAATAAAATCCTTGTGTTTGGGAGCTTGGAGTCCTGTTGTTTGGTGATTCTGTCCAGGAGTGTTAGGCTGGCATCCTCTGTACTGTGTGCAGCTCTGTACGCAAACTGGAGAGGGTCACATTTTTCAGCCAGTTCAGACCTCAATTCATCAACAATAACCCTTTCCATACATTTGCACAAGATGGAAGTCAGGGCAATTGGTCTGTAATCATGCAGGTCCTTGGTCCTGGTTTGTTTGGGAAGAGGGATGATAGTTGACTCCTTCCACCGTCCAGGAACTGTGCCTTGATTCAGGAGTTGTTGGAACAGTCTGGTAAATACTCCAGCGAGCTGGTTTGAACATTCTTTAAGTTTCCTGCCTGTCAGCCCATCTGGATCTGCTGCTTTGTGTGGATTCACTCTACGCAGGATGGAAGTCACCAGGTTCTCGTTGATGATAACGGGATCATCAGGTGAGCTGTAGGTGTCTGGGTTCCAAGTGGGTTTTGTACTGGTATTATTGAAGCAAGTGTTGAGCTTCTCAGCAAGGGAGGCGGGATCTGAACGGTCCACGTTTGTGATTTTGGTCTTTCGGCCCATCATTAAGTTCAGACCCTGCCATGCCTCCCGGAGATTTCCAGATGTTAATTTCCTTTCCACTGTATCTTTGTATCTTCTTTTTGCCAGTGTAGCCTGCCTTCTGAATTCTTTTTAGAGTTCTCTCACCTTTTCTTTGTCCCCCTGAAGGAAAGCTCTTTTCTTCTCTGTTAGACACTGTTTCATGTATTTGGTAACCCACTGCTTGTTGTTTAGGTATATTGTTATTTGTTTGTTGAGGGTGACATTCTTATAAGAGAACGTGATGTAAGAGGTGAGGACATCCGAAAGCTTATCCAGATCATTCCCGCAGTCACATTCCCACAAATCCCAATTGGTTTGTTCAAAACACCTTTAAAGTGTTTCTGATGTTTTTATCACAGTCTCCTCAGTTTTTAGTTGTGATCTATACTTTTGGTAACTGTAAAATTACATTGTGGTCTGAACGTCCAAGTGGTGGGCGTGGTTTTGAAACGTAAGCTCCAGCAATGTTTCCAAAGCACAGATCCAGAACGTTCCGACCCCTTGTTTCTGTGTTAACGTATTGTTCAAGGCTTGTAAGATGTGTGGAGATGTTACACCTGTTAAAGTCACCCAGTAAAAACACAGGCCACCCCCCTGTTTGAGTGACGGCTCTGTTGTAGCTCTCTTCAATGCGCTCAGCGGCTGTTAAAGTCAATGCTGGGAACATAAACCAAAATCACTCTTATTCGTGAAAATTCTCTGGGGAGGTAAAATGGTCTGAACGATGCAGGCATCATTTCATAATCTTTGCTGCATTCATTCTCCCTCACTGTGTAGTTTGTAGTTTCACAGCCATGCAAACTCCGCCTCCAAATGACTTCCGTGTTTTGACAGCGTCTCAGTCAAAGCGAATGATGTTGTAACCGTCCAGCTGGAAGTCTTCTTCTCCTGTGAGCCAAGTCTCTATAAAACAGAAGAGACCGGTGCGCTGGTATACCGGATCCGACTTCAATAATGTTAAAAGTTTGTCTGTTTTCTTGCAAAGTGAGCGCACATCTGACAGGGTGATGGCAGGTAGTGGAAGCCGGCCCCCTCGTTTCCGGAGCCTGTTGCGTATGCCTCCCCTCGACCCCCTTTTTCTTCTTATCCTCCTCATTTTTTGTCAGTAGCGAACCTCCTGTGGTATGTTTAGGAGTGTCCCGTCTGCTCCATCAGGGAATCCCGGGAGTTGGTTAGCATTCCCACGGCCATTGGTGATTGACAGATTCGAGTCTACTCTGCGTTTTCAAAATAGTGTCCGAAAAACAGGTGGCTCGGTGCCACAATCACAGTCAGAGCACGACCGGGTGGAGCAGTGTTTTGTTGAAACATTTCATTCCATGCAACATATGTCCAAAATTATATCAAAAAAAGAAAATTCCACACATAACCTAGCCGTGTTTGGAGTCGCCCCCCCCCAGTGAGTTTGTGATTAGTTTTCATCTTTTCATTCACCTTCTCTGCTTCTAAACCAGTATGAAACACAAATGAACTTTATCATTCCTTTCTGCTTTTGGTTTTTAAAGTTGAAATATTTTTTATTAAGTGAATAATTATTTTACATAGAAGTGGTTTTTAAAGTGTAATTGGATCATCCTGACACGTCTAGTGCGTTGACACTTAGCCTCAGACTAGACTTAAGAAGTGTTTTTAATCAAAGTAATCTAATTTCTCTGATGTTTCTTTTTGTTTTTCAGGAACTGAATCGTTTGAATCTGGAGTCATCTAATGGAAAGCTGACGTCTGATTTATCGGTTTCCTACATCGACTCCTCCCTTATCTCCCCGGAAACTGGCTCACTTTTAGGTAACACAGTTTCCATGGCAACAGCTGGCTCCATCCTGGCTAAGCAGAACAAGCCAAAAAGTGGAAGAAGTTTGCTGGGGGGCCCGACAGCGCTTAGCCCCCTGACTCCCAGGTGAGTATGGGATGATATTGGTAAACCTGAACTTGAGCTGGAGTCGATTTGGCTGCAGAATTGCAGATTTCATTGGCTGGTAACATTTTGACGTGAAGATATTTGATTGGATACATTTTGCTCCGTGTCGTTGCTTTCACTGCTGTCCTACATTAGTTTTGGTCAGCCATTGGTAAAGGTGCTACATAAATACAGGTGTAGCTGCTATCAGGTCTCTTAAAGCTCTACAGCTTCTTCCTGAGACTCAGTTCAATAATCTGACGCCTAACTCGCTGAAGCAGCGCGAGTGAAGGAGTGAAGAACATGAGAACCAACATATGAACCCTTCTACACTGCTCATTGGTTTGTTGCTCAGCACTCTTTAGTTTTTATAACTGGCTGCTGAGCTTTCTGATCATCAGAGTTCCAAGCAGCAAGAGTCCACAAAGCTTTAGCTCCAACTCTGTACAGACAAAGTGACACTCAAATCGATCAACTATAAAAGACGGCTTTGGAAGTTTCACTTTGAAAGTTTCACTTTGGAAGTTTCACTTTGGAAGTTTCACTTTGGAAGTTTCACTTTGGAAGTTTCACTTTGGAAGTTTCACTTTGGAAGTTTCACTTTGGCAGCCATTTTTCCAGATGGCAGACATCTTGGATTTTCAAAGGACCAATCGGGTTACTATGACGAGCATCCTTTCCAGAATCTGGGCGTAAATCACAATCTGCAGAATCCTTTCTGTTCCGCCCCACTACTACTAATAATATGTAATAACACTTCATATTGTCTGATAAAATAACACATGCTCAGATTCTTCAACACAGAGCTTTAGCTCCAGTGTTTAGGCTACATTCTTTCGTCTACCGTTAACGTAGTGAGTGTAATTCCAGCAGATTCTGAAGCGGATAAACAAGCTTCACTCTGATGAACAGCTCTGTCTACTTGCAACCCACGCTGCTAAAGAGAAAAACAGCGCTCTCGTTAACTGTCTATGTAATATTGTGTATATTTGGAGCAAAGCTAGAAAAATAGCAGCTTCGTTCTGCATCAGTCAGCTGGTTCACAGTGATCGTGTGAACGGTAGAAGATTTATAGGTCTGATATTCACTACAACATTATTTGTGTTTTAGAGTTAACTACGGTGGCCTGAAGGTTCAATCACATAAACAAATTTATCAACATTATAAAGATCTCAATGACAATTAAAAATGAAGATCAAATAATAAAAAGCTTCAAGAATTAGAAATCAAAACAAAATTCCACAAAACTGAAATGATTCTAAATAATGAAAAAAAAAAGTTTCTAAATGTTTGACCTGTCCCAACTTTATTTGATCTGTTTTTAAAACGTTTTAGAGTCGTCTGTTCGTTATGATTCTGCTGTTTTTAGACAAAATCTAAAAACTTGTTGTTTTCAAGGACATAGTTTCTGCAGAGTAACAGGAGTTCATTAGAGTTCTGGATGTGACTGTTGGTTTGAAGTAAACCTCACGCCGATATATCTCATGAAATCTTTGTTTACCTGCTCTCTTGCTAGCTTACAGCCCCTCACACCCCCAAGCTAACATTACAGTGCAACAAAGATGGCGAGCAATATCATTTCTATCCAGAAATACAGTTTAGATCCAGATTCCAGCTCAGACCAGGCAAACAAAGACGTTCATGGATTTATTTGTCTACAACATGTTCAGAATGGAGCAGAGCTGGGAGATTTAGGTTCCACTCATTTCACTTACTGTCACAAATTTAAGCTTTTTCAAACTGCACATTTTTATTATTTTTTATTTACTAAATACATTTAGTAGTTTATCATTATTGTAGAATTGTGTTTTAACTATAGATCTTCATGTTTACCAGTTTGTAAGTTAAACATTTTCAAATTTTGATGCAGATGTTGACAGCAAATAAAAATGAAAATTACCATGTAAAAGTGGTCGAGAAGGTCGGTGCACCAAACTTTTGTTCTGGTGGACCTAAGAAAAAAGTTAGAAGCACCGGTGCAACCAGTGCAAATATTTAGTCTAGAGCCCTGCTCAAGTACTGCTGTCAAACAGGATGTTTACCTGTTAAGGTAGCTTGAAGTCCACTCTAGGTGTTTATGATACATTAAGGCCAAGTCTCATGATTCCATCTGTGTGTAGCTTCGGCATCCTGCCCCTGGACCCCAGCCCAGGAGACCCCACATATCTGCAGAACTTCTCAGCTACCATGGAAACGCAGACTACAACTCCCAGCAAGAAGGTACCGGAAATAATTCCTTTTTTTCTGCTGTTGCTAATGCTGGACTTCCCTCTGTCACCTGAGCTCACTGGTTTTTCCTTGGTATCAACTTATTAACCTGATCTCACCTGTCTGCATCATCTTCTTGACCTTGCATGTCCTCACCTGTCCTCCTCCAGTCTGTGTCCAGGATCAGTCAGTCCAAGTCTGTCTTCAGTCAGAGTGGGAACAGCAGAGATGTCCTTCCCATCCCCTTTAACCAGTCACAGACGTCTGCACCTCACACCAGGTAAGACTCACAGATGCAGAGGGGAGGAGTCAGACGCTCTGTCTAAATGCCATATTTTTCTCTTTGTTAGCGGGTCCCCTCAAGTCCTCAGTCCTAGCATGTCTGGTCCCCCCAATGTCCAGCCCAGAAGAAGCTCCAGACTCTTCACCAGTGCCAGTTCAACTGCCAAGGTGCGCCTGGTAGAGCCCCCTACAGGTGTGCTGCTTCAGTGCATGCAGACTCACAGCTGTCTGTCCCTGCAGGAAAACAGTAAGAAGCTGAAGATGAAGTTTCCCACCAAGATCCCCAACAGGAAGACCAAGTGTAAATCAGCAAAGACCTCCAACAGCAGTAATCTGAATGAAAGTCTGGACATCCTGCGGCTAGATCCCAGTCTAAGCCTGCCAGACGCCAGGATCCCCCCCTACCAGCGGGCAGCTGCAGGTATCAGAACGTCACGTTAGACTGATAAGATGTTATGTTCCTGCAGGCTCTTTCAGGTTATTCTGTACAGACCACGCCCCCTGCTGTAGCAGTAGAAGCAGTTCTGTGGTCCCATCGTGCTCCGTTTGTGTTCAGACAGTGTGATGGCTTTGCTGAGGGACTTTGGGCGGGGCTACCAGGCGCTGTGCTCCTACAGCTGCAGAGAAGCCATAAACATCCTGACCTCCCTGCCCCCCCAGCACTACAACACCGGCTGGGTGCTAACTCACATTGGAAAGGCCTACTTTGAGCTGGCAGAGTACACACAGGTAACCTCCATTACGAGCTACCTTCCTTCAATCTGATCAGAGATCAGATTAGAATTGAACTGTCTGATTGTAACAAACGTTTACATGTGCCACACGTGTGATCGGATAAACCATTTTAACACGCTCAGAACTGTATAAAATACCAGAAACGACTGTGAAATACGAAGCGAGTTTTGTGGTAAACGATTAGAGCTGCAGCTTCGAGCGAGACGATCTTCTGAGCTTTTA
The DNA here is from genome assembly GCA_003999625.1 of Oryzias javanicus. NCBI lineage: Eukaryota > Metazoa > Chordata > Actinopteri > Beloniformes > Adrianichthyidae > Oryzias > Oryzias javanicus. The sequence goes on from CM012444.1 coordinate 28,173,313, forward strand.
TTATCTTTAGGTGACTGTTCACTCATCATTTTCTAAATCCCTAGAGGGTCTCGATCACACATAAATGTGCTGGAATAACATTAGCCTTAACTTAGGCTGGAGACGATTGGAAGAACGAATTAACAGGGTTGTTTGCACGGGTCTCTAGTAGACAAGTTTTTTTGTTTTTTTTTTACTTGTCCAACAGCTGATCATACAGATGCGGGCTGAGAGCCTCTTGTGTTGGTCAGATTTTACTGTCCCAACAGGAGTTTATTGAGTTTAAACCCCTGTTGTATTTCATGCTAAACTTTATTTATATTGATCAGTTTGTATCTTTTGTTAGACCGGACAGAAAAGAAGGAGGAGGGGTTAGAGAAAATGAACCTGGCAGCAGAGGGAAACAACAGCATTAAACAACCAGGTCTAAATAGCAAACTAGAATGGGCGGGGCCTGTCAACACACACTCTGTAGTTACACTCTTACCTGTGATCATGGTGAATTATGTGAGGAGTAATTTTTTTCTATTATCTGTGCTAAAGATTTACAAATAATTTTTACCTCTGCGTTTATCAGTGAGATGGGGCGATAGCTGGAAGGAATTAGATCTTTCTCTGGTTTAAGAAGGATTATATTTGCTGAATTCATGTTAGGTGGCAGTGATTGGCTATCCTTGATAAATTTAACCATTTTATAAAAAGTTTCTGCCAGCTGTTCCCAGAATTCTTTGTAAAACTCAGCAGGAAAGCAGACGCGGTTCTCCCGGCAGAGTACAACAACGCCCCACCCCCCCTTGCAGCAAGGAAACTACGAGTCCATCGACTCTGCTCAGAGACTCGGTGACTCGTGCAGAACAGTCGGCTGGTTCGTCCTCTGGAGAGCACACCATAAAATCTAGTGCATAAATGACCCTCCATAGAAATAATGGTTCACTTGGACCACAGTTGGTCACATGATGTATTTTTTGTCCGATTACTCGTGTCCACGTGAACGCAGATATCGAGGCCATGGTCACGTGAACCGTGGAATGGGCTTCTGACTCTCCAGCTCGTGTCCTCAGGCGGAGCGTCTGTTCAGTGAGGTTCGGAGGATCGAGTCGTACCGTGTGGAGGGCATGGAGATCTACTCCACCACACTGTGGCATCTGCAGAAGGATGTCGCCCTGTCAGCTCTGTCCAAAGATCTAACTGACATGGACAAGAACTGCCCTGAGGTTAGAGCCACCACCCTCTGTTAGTCCAGCAGATGGAGCTGTTCTCTGATTGGCTGGTCTGTGTCTGCAGGCCTGGTGTGTGGCAGGAAACTGCTTCAGTCTGCAGAGGGAGCACGACATCGCCATCAAGTTCTTCCAGAGAGCCATTCAGGTGAGCTGCTGCAGACAGGTGAGGGCCAGGAGCCACATCCGGTGGACGACTACAACCAGGAATCTCATTGAATTGTATCTTATATGTTAACTTTAAAATGTATTTGGTTTGTAGGATGAGAGAAGCATGTCTGCATAGGCTATCATTTATCCTGGTTGATGAATGTCGATTCCATTACAGCTGAAATGTAGAAGTAATAGATTAACATTCAAACATAAACACAGCTGAAATCTGATGAAATATACATTAAAATAAGTTAATGCATAAAATGTACCTCTTGAATAGCAAGCATAAAACAGATAAATACTTGATGAAATATCAGAGTAAACTTCAAAAACCCTTGCAGATCCACTTAAAGCTAAATTAAATTGTTGTCTTCAATGTCTTTTTAAAAGCCTGAACAGTGGATGAAGCCCTCACATCCTAACAGACCGCTCCTCAGACGAGCCTCATAGCCTCTGTGATGACATGTTTTCACATCATTTGCACAAAAAGAAAGAAAAGCCAAAGCCATGAAAGAGAACCGTCACCAATCAAGCTACTGTGTCAGAAGGAGGAGACACAGCACCGGATCAGTGTCTGTTTCTGCATCGTTCCACCAAGGATCCAAAATGAGGAGTCAGCCTTTCTGACGAGTGATCAGCTAAGCAGGAACCAATGAGCCGAAAGAACATCTGCAAGAATGAAAATGTGTCACATGACATTCTAGAATGTAATCAGGACATTTACCACGCATCACGTTTTGTCTACAGCTCACAGTGCTGACACTGAGTTTTGATGATACTGCTATTGTTGGATGTGTGTCGGATGATCCCGAGGGTCACTGAGGATTTAGTCTGCTGATGTGAAACGACACGCTCAGGATGAACGCCAGAAAGACCAAGGAAGCCATCTTCAGCTTCAGCAGGAAGTCACTTCCTGCTTCATCTGTGAACATCTAGTAGAAAGACATTGAGACCATGAATTCTCAAAGACACCTGGATGTTCAAATCAAGACAGACTGGACGACTAACACAGACCTGCACATGAAGGGCCAGACTCGGCTCCACCTGCTGAGTAGACCGAGGTCCTTCAGAGTCTGTAGGACGTAACGATTCTTCGGGAATCAGAAAACAAAAATATTCAAACTCGTCAACATGTTCATCGATGCAGAAAAATATTTAAAAAAATAGATAATATTTCTTCATGTAGGTTCGCTATATGTGTGTGTCGTGGACTGGCTGTGTGCTGTTCACTGCCCACCCTTAGGAAATTCCTGCTGTTCCTTTTGATTTGAAAGTTTCACATTAATCCGTCCCTCCAGGATTTCCTGATGTTTCAGTTGCAACTATATTACTGCAAATTCTAGAAAACCTGAGATCTGTTCCTCACTCTGCAACTTTATATTTTCATCCAACTTTCCTGCAACTTCGACCAATCTCCGGCAACGACGCAGCGTCACGACAGTTTCCATTCTGATTTCTTCCGGTTTCGTCATCAACCATGTGATCGGGCCGATCATGTGATTACGGGACATCCCTATTTTGTACTGAGTACGAGCGCGCGGGGGGGTGTTCAATCACGCGGAGCGCAGCATGAACAGAGTATGAAAAGATTAATGATCATTTCAGTATTATGTATAATTGTTTATTTGCATTGAATCAGTGTGTTGCTTGGGGTTGGGGGTGGTGTGCACTGACAGCAAGAGGATGGACAGTCTGCTGCAGAGATCCATTCTGGTTGCTTTTAGAGTCTGATTGTAGTGGACGAGAGGAGGATGCCATTAAAACTGAATCCGTCTCAGTCTTCACATCCTCTCCATGAGGTTGGAGATGCTCTGAGGAGCTCCTTCAGTCAGAGTTAGAAACATCCTCTCTGCAGGAAGGAGAACTTTAACTGACCTATTCCCCGTCAGCTCTTAGACTCTAACATGTCTCACAGACATTGATTTTTATACGATGCTGAAGTTGGCTTCCGATTCGCGAGAGCATTGCACTGTATTTTTCACACTCCGACCACCTAAGAACAGGTCCTGTTCAAAAACTGTGGCACCTAGACAGCTCAAACCTGGATTAAATTATGCTTTATATAGTAAAGATCAAATTAAACACAGTTTGGGATTTGTGAAAATGTGAAATAGGATGATTGTATAGCATTTTTTTGTACTCTGACCACCTAGGAACAGGTCCTGTTCAAAAACCATTTTCACAAATCAGTAAAAGCTTTCACAAATCAGAGACTCTGTTTGATGCAATCTTTATTATTCAAAGCACAATTTAAACCAAGTTTGAGCTGTCTAGGTGCCACAGTTTTTGAACAAGACCTGTTCTTAGGTGGTCAGAGTGTGAAAAATACAGTGGAATGCTCATGTGAATCGGAAGCCAACTTCAGCGTTGTGATTTTTATTACTCATGATCTGTTTCCTTTAATAAAGCTATGATATCAAATCTATGACCCTGATGTCCTGCTGATTCCAAGCTTCTTCTTAAACAGGTTTTTAATTGTTTTGATGACCACCTTTTCGTTTCAGGTGGACCCAGGGTTTGCGTATGCGTACACTCTTTTGGGTCACGAGTTTGTTCTGACTGAGGAGCTGGACCGGGCTCTGGCTTGCTTCAGAAACGCCATCAGAGTGAACAGCCGACATTACAACGCTTGGTATGGTCTCCACAGCAACAGAGGGAAAAATTCAGGCGGTGCAAAAGTGTGCATATGTTTGACAATGACCGAAGAGCGGTGTGTTTCTGCAGGTATGGACTTGGAATGATATACTACAAGCAGGAGAAGTTTAACTTGGCAGAGATCCACTTTAAGAAGGCTCTGAGCATCAATCCTCAGAGCTCGGTGCTGCTGTGCCACATTGGAGTGGTGCGTCTGCTAGATCATTCAGACCCATTGACCAGGTCATAGGAGTTTCATTGTACTCTGTACCTAACATGCATGTTCACACGTGCAGGTCCAGCACGCTCTGAAGAAGTCTGATGCAGCTCTGGAGACTCTCAATCGAGCAATCAGCATCGACCCCAAAAACCCTCTGTGCAAGTTCCACCGAGCCTCCATCCTGTTTGCTAACGACAAGTACAAGGTAACAAACAGGGCCGCCCGTCACTGAATGTCAAGTGATGGCCGCTCACACGCCGTCTGTGTCTGATCTGGGGTCTGATCCAGCATCAGATGCTGGATCAGACCCCATATCTGATCCCATATCTGATCCTGTGTCTGTTCCGGTACATGACCTGGTACCTGATCTGTGATCTCAGGCGGCCCTGCAGGAGCTGGAGGAGCTGAAGCAGATCGTTCCCAAAGAGTCTCTGGTCTACTTCCTTATAGGAAAGGTAAGTTTGCTGGAGGTCCAGCTTCTCTGTTAATACATGTAATAATTCAGACTATCAGTCTCAGCATGTGGGAGAATTCTTCTACAAATAAAGATGTATTTTATATAGTTTCTCAGCAGACAGGAAACAGTTTCTTTATTAAAGGAACTGCATGCTAAACATCATTTGGACTAAGACTTGCTGACCTTTGAGCTGAAATCTGCAGTTATATAATTTGTCTTCGAACCTTCAGACTCCCATAGAACAAGCATGAGTCGTGTGACAGCCGCTTCTACGATGTTTCTATGTCTCTGTGACTGAGTTTGAAAGCTGTCCTGCATTAAGCAGATAGGGGGGAAAATAGATGACTTTTTAAAATTATTGTTGTCACCACGGCTTGAATAAAAGTCATGAAAAACTAGAGGGAGACTGGGTAAAGCTTAACCAAAGATTTAACATTTATCTGACCCAATGAAATCTGTAGATAAAGGCAGATAGGTTGTAAAGGCTGGGTGAGAGGGACACCTCAACTCCCAGCAGCTCTGTGGAAATGTCCAGCTCCGCCCAAAGGGTGGAGACTAGGGCTGTCACGATGAGTCGACTAATCGACTATTAAAATAGTCGACAACTAATTTAATAGTCGATTAGTCATTACTTTATAATATATGGAGTTAGAGAGTCGTAAAGTTGAAAGTTATAATAAAAATATGCTAGCTTTTTAGACTATTTTGGCATTTATCAAGGTTTGTTTAAGCTATTTTGGAGTTTAGCAAATATTTCAGCTACAAGCTAGCTATTCTGGTTAATTTAAGCTTTTTTCTGTTTTTTTGGCTAATTTGGTATTTAGCTAATATTTCAGCTAGATGCTAGCTGTTTTGGCTAACTTAAACTTTTTGAAAAAAAAGTTTTTAGGGTGTTTTGGAATTTAGTTAATATTTAAGCTACATGCTAGCTATTTTGGAAAAATTTAGGATTTCTTTCAGTTTTTTTAAGGCTATTTTGGAGTTAAGTTAACATGTCAGCTACATACTAGCAGTTTTGGCCAGCTGAGGCTTTAAATTCTTTTTTAGGCTAATTTGGCATTTAGCTAATATTTTAGTGGCTATCAGCTTTAGTGTTTTTAGCTATCAATTTCAGCATCTTCGCTGTCGTCACTCGCTTCAGCTTCAAAATTCAGTTTACAGAATTCACACAAGCATTTTCGTAGATAATGCTTGTGTGAATATATTTAGTTTTTAGTTTGTTTAAAGCTAATAATGATTAAGATGTGTTTTACATCCAGTTTGTGCATGACCCGATTAGTCGACTAATCGGAAAAAATAATCGGCGATTAGTCGACTATTAAAATAATCGTTTGTGGCAGCCCTAGTGGAGACTCTGACTCGACCAGGACCTGCAACCAAAAAGGGGAAACGCACACAAAGACGCACAGCCTGAAAGAGGGGAAGACCGAGGTTATAACAATTGAACAATTGTCAGTTCAGGAGACCCGAGCAGGCTTCTGTCTGTCTGCAGCCAGACAACCGCCGCCGTGTGACGGTCTGCCATCTGTTCAGAGTGAAGCCCGCCTTTACCCAAAAGTTCCCGGAGATGATCTCTGGTAAAGCCACGGCTCCATCAGGTTAAGAAAGTGGATGAAAGTTCTAGACAAAATGCTCATATTAGATTAGAATTTTACTGAAATTGCCATGTGTCCAAAGCCGAGTTCCTGATTGGCTGATGACCAAATTGGCTTTTGGACCGGCCGGCTTGGTCAGGGTTCATTGCTGCGATACTGGTTTTTACTGGAGTCCGACATCGTAGCTTCACTGCTGATTAGTGGGCCCTGCTGCTGTTTGTGGCTGAGCTGCTCCAAGACAGTCACTGTATTGTTATCTATGGGTTGGGTTTAGTTTTTCTCTTTCTGAATTTTGATGTTTGCTTTTTTGAGATGCAACACAAGAAAAATAACTTTGTAAATAATTCAATTTTATTTCTATATTTCAATATCACAGAGAAGTTCCCTCATTGAGCTTCATGCATGTAATTTTACAGATGCAAAAAATATTCATGAAACATGAAAGAATATCTACAGACTAAACAGACTAAATAAACTGGTTATCTGCTCTTAGACCCTCCCTCTGTAAGGAAAAACTCCTAAAAAACCTGAATCAGGAAAAAAGAAGAAACTTTAGGGATTCCCACATGAGGGAGAGATCCTATCCCAGGACGAACAGGAGATACCAGAACTGGTGAAGAAGAATGAGCTTCTACAACTACATATAACCTAATAACTGGACTAATAACCAGCATGGTCAGGTTATACCCCAACTTTCTGTTCTGCCAAATGTTAATATAAAATCTAAAGAAGTTTTAACATTCAAACCACAGCTGATCACCTCTGCACTTACTGGGGGTGACCAAATAGAAGAATGACACTTGTCCAAGTGCAGAAAATGTACATGACTACAATTGGCAAACTAATGAAAAAGTAAAAACATTTGATAAAAGAACATCACAGAATGAATTAACTTTAACCATTGTGTTTTCTTATGGAGTCCAGATGACCCCAGCATGACATTGACGTGTTATCCGTCTCTTGACATGTAGATGAAGGTGGACAGGAGTTTATGTCTGCCACAGACACCAGTGATGATCAAAAATCATTGAATAAAAAAGTTCAGAGCCCACTCCCAACATCAACAATCCTAGGATAGCATGAGGGTTACGTTACTCAGGCCGTTCTGTCATGTAACCACAGTCAGTAAGACCAAATAATAAGTTCTTAGAAATACTGATAGTATTTTGTTCTGATGTATCCAATCCTATTACTGTAGTTATGAAATACCACATCTTTACTCTGACATATATTGTAATAGTATTTCAAATATTTTTCTTGTGCAGTATTGTTATGAAACCACTAGTTAATGTCAGAAATGTTCATCAAGATATTTTACCTGCTGTTTGTGAATTACCTACAACTGGATATATTGGAAACATTTTCTGTATTTCTTTGTATTAGAGTTGGCATTATAGTAACGGCTGTTACAGAGAAAATGTCATGCTGGTGTTTTATGTCATAAACATGGCTGACTGCCGCTCTTACAAAGATGTAAATTCTTCTAGTACTCTGGGTCTCCTTCCTGGATCTGTATTAGATCTTTTACTGTTTTACTGCAATGCTGATTATCCTCCTATGTGCACATAGAAAAGCGAGATGAATATTTGCTGTACAAATGTGTTCTATATGTAAAATGTCATTGTGCTTTATTCAGGCGAATGTGAATTAGCCTGGGGCTAACTAGCATGTATCACATTTCTCCACATACCTTAGTGACAAACAAACTTGGGTCTCAAAGATATCCTGATTCTGCCCTCTTCCCTTTTTGTCAGGTGTATAAAAAGCTGGGTCAGACTCACCTGGCTCTGATGAACTTCAGCTGGGCCATGGACCTGGATCCTAAAGGAGCAAACAACCAGATTAAGGAAGCCATTGATAAGAGATACCTGCCTGATGATGAAGGTACTGCTGCACCTCTTCTCGAGGATCATTGATGTCCTCTCCACAAACTAACTGAAACTATGAAAAGTGTGCTGTGAGCTCAGGTGAGCTCACCTGGGCCAACTGGTGTCAACTCTGCATTGCATATGACTACAGTGATCAGTCATATTTGGTTTTCACCTCCTGTAAGGAATGGGCACAGTATGTTAGGACAGTTAACCTGAGAGCATCACAGTTCATGACTTCACCTGGGGGGTCAAAGATGAGACGTTTGTCCATTGGAATATAAACTTTTCAAAATGGCTTTGATACTTTTGTATATGATTTTTTTTTTTTTTACAAACTTGTGACTTACCAGAGATATCTGAATGTGATTTTAAAAGATGCATTTCTGACATTACTTTGTTCAAATGAGGCGCTCCTGAGGAGCTCTTCACTAGTCTGACTTGACACGTCTCTTGGCTCACCTGTCACCTGTGTCCTCAGATGTATGGTGGCTGCAGTTTTCTGAATCTGAAAGTTTTTTCTTGTACTTAGCAGCTGAGGTGGACGACAGCCAGGACAGCAGCATCATGACGGACGCCGATGACACACAACTACACACAGCTGAGAGCGACGACATTCTTTAGCCGAGCCCTGGAGAATCTGGAAAGCTGTTGCCAGGCAACGATGTTGCAGATTTTCTTTTAGCTCTCCCAATCGTCCTTCCTAAAACAGACTGCTGCTTTGGTTAAGCCCCACTCCTCGCCCCCTCCCCTGGTGATCCGGGGACTGTCCTGATGTCTCAGCTGTTTTTTATGTTTTTTCATCCATGTGGAAATAAACCAATAAATAAAGATCCCCCTCTCTGCTCTGCCACTGTCTTCTTTGCTGCCAATCAGATTAAAATCTTAAGAGGATCCATGAAGAAGGAATTATCACGGCAAGGAGTACGACAGAGTGGATCTTTTTAGAAGACTGATGACAGAAAGCAATTCTGCAAACTAATCTGAAAGTATAGAACAATACTGTGAAGTTAACAGATTCATATGGGAGGGTAAAGCGCTTTAAGATCAGTGGATCTGATTAGAACAGGGATGTGGATCATTCTTTAGATGTTCTTTTTTTTTTTTTTCTCTTTAACTTGTCCTGTCCAACAGCTGAGCAAGCAGATACGGGCTGAGAGCCTCTTGCGTTGGACAGATTTTATTGTCCCAACAGGGGTTTATTAAGTATGTTGTATTTCATGCTAAACTTTATTTTAATTATGTTGTATCTTTTTCTTTTTTTTTGTTGGACTGGACGGAAACAAAAAGGGGGGGGGGGACAAAGAAGGTAACACAGAGTAGTAACATCCTATAACAACCAGGTCTAAATAACAATCTGGAATGGGCGGGGCCTGTCTACACACACACTCAGTTACACACATACCTTTTGGCTAAAATAATCTTTACCTTTAAAGTTGTCAAAAATGTACACAATACCACTACAGCTCACACACAATCATAGAAGCTGACACAAATAAAGTCTTTCATTACATCACACATTCTGTTAGTGCGAGGTGAGCTGACACCTGTGTTCAGGTGAGCTGACACCTGTGCTTAGGTGAGTGTTTATGTTTTGCTGATGTGAATGTTGATGGAATGTATAGAAGGAGAGAGAGCCCGACCATCGGCCCCCCACCGGGGCGGCAGCAGCAGCACGGCCCCCCCAACACCCGCCAGGAGCCATGGAGAGAACCAGTCAGCCGCAGAATCCCGCCAGACACCCAGACCAGGGCACGCGGGACCGCCGCAGAGGCCCCCACGCCCGAGAGCCGGAAGGCAAGGGAGCACAGAGAGCGCGGACCCCCGCCCAGCCAGAGCAGCAATCCCCCCACCACGCCCAGAGGGCCAACACAAGGCCCCACACCCGGAGAGCCCCCCAACCCCAGAGGAGCAGCACACCACCACCCAGTAGCGCCGAGCATCCCCCAGGCTCGAGCCAGAGCTCCTCCAGGATGACCCGCTTCTATGCTCCAGACGTCCGCCCGCGCCCGCCGCGGGAGGTCCAGGGGCGAGCCGGGAAGGGGCCGCCCACCCCCGCCAAGCAGAGAGACACCCAAGAGGAACGAGGGTCCCAGAGGAATGATGTTAACAAGGCCTGGCCAGGCACACCCACTGATGGAGTCCCGGAGAGGCCCAATTCTCGAGAGCCGGGACCGGAACCCGAACCACTGAGACCTGGACACCCCATTAGAACAGGGATGTGGATCATTCTTTAGATGTTCTTGATCTGATTCAAGATCAATGATTCACAGATGAAACCACAATTGTTAAGATTATATCAAAGTGTCTGAATGGTTTTTTCCTAGACTTAAAAAAAAGAAATGAAAGTTTTTCTCTCAACTTCCTGTTTATCTTCAGCAGTAAACGAACTCAAATGTCACTGTTGCTTTAGATCACACCTCAAAGTCGAGGCCCAGGGGGCGGATCCGGCCCTCTTGGTCATTTTATTGTATTGTTATTCATGTCTTGATGTTATCTTTTATATTTTTTCATTTAAAGTTTATTTTTCCAGGAAATCCTGTTGACTTGCATCTCTTTTTCAAGGGAGACCTGGGCCAAAAGGCATCAATACAAGAAAATAAAATACAGTTAAAACAATTAAAATAGAAATAAAATACAATTTAATGAAATTGAAATAGCAGGACAATGAATAAAAGGTTAATTAAGAGGGGTACTGATAGGTCAAGAGTTACATGTTTTTTTATTATTGACAGCAGAAGTTTTTAAATACTTGCTAAATTATTTTTTTATGAAAATATTTGTTTTTAATACGGTGTTTTCTGCTTTTAGTGTTGGAAAACTGTGCCCTGCTGTCCTATTATTAAATTTACGGTTTTGTTTTGTTTGTCCGCTCCCCACGGGCTCTCAGCGTGGTGGATCAACCAGGTGTGGGAGCGGAGTATTTTTTTCTATTTTCTTTCTTTTGCTTGAGTCACTTCCCTTGGTTCATACTCCTGAGCGTTGTTTATTTTTGTTTTACCGTGTCTGACTCAAGGTGTGCTGTGCATTTCATTTGCCGTGCATGTTGCTGTAAAATACAGTAAAAATAAACAATCATTTTAAAACATTGGCTGCAGGTTACAATAAAAACAGTCTTACCAGACTCAGAGTCGCATCAGCTGACGCAGCTTCGTCAGCTGCCCCGTCCCACAACAGGAAGCTAGCACCTAGCAACCACACATCAGCTTCCTTTTTATACCCTCTGCTGTGGGAACAACAACACCTACTGGTGCCTCCCGTTACACACCCAATACCAGAATCACCTAGACCAATAAGACTTAGCTTTTGTAGTAGAAGCTGGTGGTTTACAGAATCAAAGGCTGTAGATAAGTCCACAAAGAGGGCTGCACAGTGCAATTTCTTGTCTAGAACATTGATTATGTCACTTGTTACAGATACAGCAGCAGTTACAGTACTGTGACCTTCCCTGAAACCTGACTGAGTTTCACATAGAACTGAGTTAGATGCTAAACAGTTGAGAGTTTTCATGTGATTCAATAATTTTTTGCAAGAACTGATAATTTGGAGATGGGTCTGTAGTTGTTTAGCTCGGATTGATCTCCACCTTTCAAGAGAGGGAGAACATGAGCTGCCTTCCAAACTTTGAGAATTATGTTAGACTGAATACTTAAATTAAAAATATGAGTGATGGGTTAAACTATACAATCAGCTGCGAGTTTTAAGAAGTAGGGCTGTAGATCATCTGGACCAGGAGATTTCTCTTGGATAAATGGCTTTCAGTGACTTTAGCAACTCTGAATTGGAAAATGGTTGGATGAAAAATTTGGTTTCAGGAGAAAATGCAGAAGATACCGTAATAGATGAAGCAGGCAAAGGATCTGAATGACTAGACACTGGTGGAGATGAAGAAGAGACCAAGCCAACTGAAGTAAAATGTTTGTTAAATTGCTTTGCAATTTCCTCTTTTTGCTGTATGGCAACATAGTTCATATTGAGGTTTGCAGGTGTAGTTGGTTTCACATTTTGTCCAGTTAGCATTTTAATTTGTTTCCAGAAATTAGTAGGATTTTTAAGATTTGTCGAGATAGAATTTAGGAATAAATCTGATTTAGTTGTCCGAGTAATGGAGGTGCATTTGTTTCTTAGGGCTCTAAAGGTGATCCAATCAGATTTTGAATTTGTTAATCTTGCTTTGGTCCAGGCAGCATTTATTTCTCTGAGCATTTGTAAAGGTTCTATTGTGACCCAGGGTCTTGTGTTTATTTCCAAATTGTATAATTTTAGCAAATTATATTTTTACGGAGATTAAAATATTGAACTTAAAGTTTAAGTTGATTCATTATGGAATACTATTCCTGCCTGTTTTTATTCGTTGTCATGTTAAGTTACGGTTTTAAAGGGTTGGAAGGAAAAACATATGTACCCCGCCCCCCAGTAAAAATTGAAGGGCAGAGGTCAGTGCACACTTCGTACAGTCCACCCATGGGAAGAGCTTCCATCCAAACTTAAATCTTTAAAAAAAAAAAATAAATTCTTGACCAATAGATAGGTATATAGGATGTTTGGGAGTGTTGTCGCACCCGACTAACTTATGAACGGAAGGTGGTAGCGACCTACGACTTACGGTTCCAGAGCTCCGCCCACTTTTGGTGTACTTTTGGCCTTAACTTTGGAACGGAAGGTCGTAGAGACTCAGGGACACCTCCAGCGTGTTCAGCGTGGCCGAATCATAGCAGGCGGAGCCCGCTTCCAAGTGTCTAGGAGCTACGGTTCGGGAGTTACATGTCAGCCCCGGGCGGAGGTCCGAGGTAGGTATATAGGGTTTTTGCTGGTCTGTCGCCCCCCAGTAACTTTTGAACGGAAGGTCGTAGAGAGATGAAACCAAACTTTTCCCCCACGACACGGGGGTTAGAAACCGATTGGCGCTGTCCCCACGCCTCTCGGACGTACGGTTCCTGAGCTCCGCCCACTTTTGGGGTACTTTTGGGCGTAACTTTTGAACGGAAGGTCGCAGAGACTCGGGGACACTTCCTGCGTGTTCAGCGTGGCCGAATTATGTCTGACGGAGAGCGTTTCCAAGTCTCTACGAGCTACGGTTCGGGAGTTATGAGCGAAAAACCGCTCGACCAATGGGATTCCAGGATGAGGCCTGGCGGAAAATGTTCTAAGTGTTTTGAGCCAAAATGGTCCCCCCAGAAACCACTTAGGAGCACGTTTTGGACCATTTGGAGTCTACTGGGGGTAACTTTTGAGTGCAAATTTTTGAAGTTGGAGGTACCACTTGTGGGCTTTGCAGCCGGACCTCCTTCGGATATGTCGGTCAGTGGGCCGGGCCGAACGTGGTGAGGTACGATTGGCTTGCGTGGGACATGGTTTGGGTCAAACCTTGGAGTAGGCCCTCCATACTCGGTGGGCGAGTAGGGGGGTACCTGAGGACCGTCATACTCTAATATCAAGCCTCTAAGTATGAAGGAAGTATTTTTTTTGGAATTTTTTTCGGGCGAATTTGGGGCTCGGCCTCGGGGTCCAGATCCCGGCCCGGGAAGGTCCGATTTGGACCCCGAGCGCCGTTCTGGACTCGGGGCGGGCTGCTGATGCGGAATCCATCAAGGATTTGGGCGAAAAACCAAGTGGCCCTGCTGACTTGGGCCAAAAAATGGGGTAAAGGGTCCAGACCGCTACGTGGACCCGACTTTGGGACGGGGTTTTGGCCCGCGACACTTTCCAGATGCGGCAGCGGAACGAAACTCAAATATGTTGTAAAGGGGGCCAACGCGAGCGCAGAGACACCCTTTCCGCTCCGATCGGACTTTGCCCTCGGAAATGGCGGCGCCTTAAAGGCGGGGATTTTTGGCCTTTCGTCGAGGTCCCCTGTCGCCAGATATCGTCGGAATCAGCTGAAACTTGACAGCTACGCTTGTCTCGTGGACTTGTACAAGCACGAGAAATTTCGTAGCGCTAGCTCATTTGGCTAGCTAGTTAGCTTTAGCATCATGCTAGCTCCAAACGAGCTTTGGTTCCTGGATCAGCGTCTCAAAAGACACATTGTAGTCCAAATTCAAGTCTGTCAGTGAAAAGGAAGTATTTTTCCTGAATTTTTTTCTAGCAAATTTCGGTTAGCCTTTTGCGGCGTAGCGCGGCCATCTTTTATCCGATTGATCTCAGATTTTAAACACTGTAGGCGGGCAGTAGCCCCCACGTACCCTAAAAAAATCAGACCCCAATTCGACAGCATAGGCGAGTTATGGCTCGTTAAGCTTCCGTTAAGGCGTTTTTCGGGTGTCCGCGGCCTTCAAAATGGGTTTTTCTTGAATAGCTCCGCCCCCTTCAGTCCTTACGCACCAAACTTGGTAGGCTGCACCAGAGTGACGTCCCGGAGGAGTGTTTAAAGTTTGGTGGCTCCACGTCAATCCGTTCCCCGTGGGGACCCCGAAACGTGAGTTTCGCCACGCGTGGAGCGTTTTTGGGCTCTAACTCCGCCCCCTTTCGTTCTTTATCCACCAAACTTTACACACAGCACCAGAGTGACGTCCTGGAGGTGCGTTTAAAGTTTCGAGGCTCCACGTCAATCCGTTCCCCGTGGGGACCCCAAAACGTGGGTTCCGCGGTGGCGAATGGCGTTTTCTTGAATATCTCCGCCCCCCTTCATTTGTAAGCCACCAAACTTCACACACAGCACCAGAGGGCCGTCCTAAAGGAGTGTTTAAAGTCTCAAGTGTCCACGTCAAAGCGTCCCCTGTGGGGACCCCGAAACGTGGGTTTCGCCACGGCGTGGAGCGTTTTTGGGCTGTAACTCCGCCCCCTTTCGTTCTTTATCCACCAAACTTTACACACAGCACCGGAGGGACGTCCCGGAAGAGTGTTTAAAGTTTGGTGGTTCCACGTCAATCCATTCCCCGGTGGGACCCCAAAACGTGGGTTTCGCGGGCGCGGATGGCGTTTTCTTGAATATCTCCGCCCCCCTTCAATTGTAAGCTACCAAACTTCACACACAGCACCAGTGGGAGGTCCTGAATGAGTGTTTAAAGTCTCAAGTGTCCACGTGACTCGGTTCCCCGGTGGGACCCCCAAACGTGGGTTTCGCGGGCGCGAATGGCGTTTTCTGGAATATCTCCGCCCCCCTTCATTTGTAAGCTACCAAACTTTACAGGAAGCACCAGTGGGAGGTCCTGAATGAGTGTTTAAAGTCTCAAGTGTCCACGTGACTCGGTTCCCCTTGGGGACCCCCAAACGTGGGTTTCGCGGGGGCGAATGGCGTTTTCTTGAATATCTCCGCCCCCCTTCAATTGTAAGCTACCAAACTTCACAGACAGCACCAGAGGATGGTCCTGGAAGAGTGTTTAAAGTCTCAAGGTTCCACGTGACTCGGTTCCCCGTGTGGACCCCCAAATGTGGGTCACGGAGCGGCGAATGGCGTTTTCTTGTACAGCTCCGCCCCCATTCATTTGTAAGCTACCAAACTTTGCAGCACGCATCAGGGCAAGGCCCCGAAGCCGTGTTTTGAGTTTCAGGGTTCCACGACATTCCGTTCCCCGTGGGCCCCCCCGAGAGGTTATTCAGCCACAGGCCGGAAAACACTGTAGGCGGGGCTCTAGCACGACAACGCCTTGTCCGAGGAGCACCAAAATCACAGGATACGGTCAGGCTGGGACCCTGATGCGTCACGTCGAATTTGGTGCCTCAGGCATCAACGGTCAGGGCCTGGTTGGCCGAAAGAGGCCTTTAGCGTGACCTCTGACCTCTGGGTGCCTTTTTGCTTGCCACGGGGGCATTTTTTGTCGTATCCACGTGAAATTTGGGTGGCTCGCTCAGGTGACGGTGCTGATTTGGGAAATGTGTGTCGCGTCCCTGTCGGACATGTTTTGGGACGTTCTGAGTCCACTGGAGCCCATTTCCAGTGAGGTTAAGTTTAGTAAAAGCGGCCTGGTCAGGTGTATTTGGACGGCGCTGATTTGGGAAATGTGTGTCGCGTCCCTGTCGGACATGTTTTGGGACGTTCTGAGTCCACTGGAGCCCATTTCCAGTGAGGTTAAGTTTAGTAAAAGCGGCCTGGTCAGGTGTATTTGGGTTAGGTATATAGGATGTTTGGGAGTGTTGTCGCACCCGACTAACTTTTGAACGGAAGGTGGTAGCGACCTGGAACCAAGACCTACCCCCCCACGACATGAGGTAGCGAGTCCGCTGATGCGATCGGCGCCCCTCTACGACTTACGGTTCCAGAGCTCCGCCCACTTTTGGTGTACGTTTGGCCTTAACTTTGGAACGGAAGGTCGTAGAGACTCGGGGACACCTCCAGCGTGTTCAGCGTGGCCGAATTATAGCAGGCGGAGCCCGCTTCCAAGTGTCTAGGAGCTACGGTTCACGAGTTACAAGTCAACCCTAGACGTAGGTACATAGGGTTTTAGCGAGCGTGGTACCCCCCCGTAACTTTTGAAGGGAAGGTCGTAGAGACTTGAAACCACGTCCTACCCCCCCATACCACGGGGCACAGAGTCCAATGGCGTTGTCCGCACCACTCTAGGACCTTCGGTTCCAGAGCTCCGCCCACTTTTGGTGTACTTTTTCCTTAACTTTGGAACGGAAGGTCGTAGAGACTCGGGGACACTTCCTGCGTGTTCAGCGTGGCCGAATTATGTCTGACGGAGAGTGTTTCCAAGTCTCTACGAGCTACGGTTCGGGAGTTACAGGTCAACCAAGGCTGGGTCCGCGGTAGGTATATAGGGTTTTTGCTGGTCTGTCGCCCCCCAGTAACTTTTGAACGGAAGGTCGTAGAGAGATGAAACCAAACTTTTCCCCCACGACACGGGGGTTAGAAACCGATTGGCGCTGTCCCCACGCCTCTCGGACGTACGGTTCCTGAGCTCCGCCCACTTTTGGGGTACTTTTGGGCGTAACTTTTGAACGGAAGGTCGTAGAGACTCGGGGACACCTCCAGCGTGTTCAGCGTGGCCGAATTATGGCCGACGGAGCCCGCTTCCAAGTCTCTACGAGCTACGGTTCACGAGTTACAGGTTAGGGTTAGGGTTAGGGTTAGGGTTAGGGTTAGGGTTAGGGTTAGGGTTAGGGTTAGGGTTAGGGTTAGGGTTAGGTATATAGGGTTTTTGCTGGGTTAGGGTTAGGGTTAGGGTTAGGGTTAGGGTTAGGGTTAGGGTTAGGGTTAGGGTTAGGGTATATAGGGTTTTTGCTGGTCTGTCGCCCCCCAGTAACTTTTGAACGGAAGGTCGTAGAGAGATGAAACCAAACTTTTCCCCACGACACGGGGGTTAGAAACCGATTGGCGCTGTCCCCACGCCTCTCGGACCTACGGTTCCTGAGCTCCGCCCACTTTTGGGGTACTTTTGGGCGTACTAACTTTGAACGGAAGGTCGTAGAGACTCGGGGACACTTCCTGCGTGTTCAGCGTGGCCGAATTATGTCTGACGGAGAGCGTTTCCAAGTCTCTACGAGCTACGGTTCGGGAGTTATGAGCGAAAAACCTCTCGACCAATGGGATTCCAGGATGAGGCCTGGCGGAAAATGTTCTAAGTGTTTTGAGCCAAAATGGTCCCCCCAGAAACCACTTAGGAGCACGTTTTGGACCATTTGGAGTCTACTGGGGGTAACTTTTGAGTGCAAATTTTTGAAGTTGGAGGTACCACTTGTGGGCTTTGCAGCCGGACCTCCTTCGGATATGTCGGTCAGTGGGCCGGGCCGAACGTGGTGAGGTATGATTGGCTTGCGTGGGACATGGTTTGGGCCAAACCTTGGAGTAGGCCCTCCATACTCGGTGGGCGAGTAGGGGGGTACCTGAGGACCGTCATACTCTAATATCAAGCCTCTAAGTATGAAGGAAGTATTTTTTTAGAATTTTTTTGGAGCGAATTTGGGTTAGGGTTAGGGTTAGGTATATAGGGTTTTTGCTGGTCTGTCGCCCCCCAGTAACTTTTGAACGGAAGGTCGTAGAGAGATGAAACCAAACTTTTCCCCCACGACACGGGGGTTAGAAACCGATTGGCGCTGTCCCCACGCCTCTCGGACGTACGGTTCCTGAGCTCCGCCCACTTTTGGGGTACTTTTGGGCGTAACTTTTGAACGGAAGGTCGTAGAGACTCGGGGACACCTCCAGCGTGTTCAGCGTGGCCGAATTATGGCCGACGGAGCCCGCTTCCAAGTCTCTACGAGCTACGGTTCACGAGTTACAGGTTAGGGTTAGGGTTAGGGTTAGGGTTAGGGTTAGGGTTAGGGTTAGGGTTAGGGTTAGGGTTAGGGTTAGGGTTAGGGTTAGGGGTTAGGGTTAGGGTTAGGGTTAGGTATATAGGGTTTTTGCTGGTCTGTCGCCCCCCAGTAACTTTTGAACGGAAGGTCGTAGAGAGATGAAACCAAACTTTTCCCCCACGACACGGGGGTTAGAAACCGATTGGCGCTGTCCCCACGCCTCTCGGACGTACGGTTCCTGAGCTCCGCCCACTTTTGGGGTACTTTTGGGCGTAACTTTTGAACGGAAGGTCGCAGAGACTCGGGGACACTTCCTGCGTGTTCAGCGTGGCCGAATTATGTCTGACGGAGAGCGTTTCCAAGTCTCTACGAGCTACGGTTCGGGAGTTATGAGCGAAAAACCGCTCGACCAATGGGATTCCAGGATGAGGCCTGGCGGAAAATGTTCTAAGTGTTTTGAGCCAAAATGGTCCCCCCAGAAACCACTTAGGAGCACGTTTTGGACCATTTGGAGTCTACTGGGGGTAACTTTTGAGTGCAAATTTTTGAAGTTGGAGGTACCACTTGTGGGCTTTGCAGCCGGACCTCCTTCGGATATGTCGGTCAGTGGGCCGGGCCGAACGTGGTGAGGTACGATTGGCTTGCGTGGGACATGGTTTGGGTCAAACCTTGGAGTAGGCCCTCCATACTCGGTGGGCGAGTAGGGGGGTACCTGAGGACCGTCATACTCTAATATCAAGCCTCTAAGTATGAAGGAAGTATTTTTTTGGAATTTTTTTCGGGCGAATTTGGGGCTCGGCCTCGGGGTCCAGATCCCGGCCCGGGAAGGTCCGATTTGGACCCCGAGCGCCGTTCTGGACTCGGGGCGGGCTGCTGATGCGGAATCCATCAAGGATTTGGGCGAAAAACCAAGTGGCCCTGCTGACTTGGGCCAAAAAATGGGGTAAAGGGTCCAGACCGCTACGTGGACCCGACTTTGGGACGGGGTTTTGGCCCGCGACACTTTCCAGATGCGGCAGCGGAACGAAACTCAAATATGTTGTAAAGGGGGCCAACGCGAGCGCAGAGACACCCTTTCCGCTCCGCTTCGGACTTTGCGGGCGCCTCGAAATGGCGGCCCTTAAAGGCGGGGTTTGGCTTTCGTCGAGGTCCCCTGTCGCAGATATCGTCGGAATCAGCTGAAACTTGACAGCTACGCTTGTCTCGTGGACTTGTACAAGCACGAGAAATTTCGTAGCGCTAGCTCATTTGGCTAGCTAGTTAGCTTTAGCATCATGCTAGCTCCAAACGAGCTTTGGTTCCTGGATCAGCGTCTCAAAAGACACATTGTAGTCCAAATTCAAGTCTGTCAGTGAAAAGGAAGTATTTTTCCTGAATTTTTTTCTAGCAAATTTCGGTTAGCCTTTTGCGGCGTAGCGCGGCCATCTTTTATCCGATTGATCTCAGATTTTAAACACTGTAGGCGGGCAGTAGCCCCCACGTACCCTAAAAAAATCAGACCCCAATTCGACAGCATAGGCGAGTTATGGCTCGTTAAGCTTCCGTTAAGGCGTTTTTCGGGTGTCCGCGGCCTTCAAAATGGGTTTTTCTTGAATAGCTCCGCCCCCCTTCAGTCCTTACGCACCAAACTTGGTAGGGCTGCACCAGAGTGACGTCCCGGAGGAGTGTTTAAAGTTTGGTGGCTCCACGTCAATCCGTTCCCGTGGGGACCCCGAAACGTGAGTTTCGCCACGCGTGGAGCGTTTTTTGGGCTCTAACTCCGCCCCCCTTTCGTTCTTTATCCACCAAACTTTACACACAGCACCAGAGTGACGTCCTGGAGGTGCGTTTAAAGTTTCGAGGCTCCACGTCAATCCGTTCCCCGTGGGGACCCCAAACGTGGGTTCCGTCTGCGACCGCGGTGGCGAATGGGTTTTTTTGAATATCTCCGCCCCCCTTCATTTGTAAGCCACCAAACTTCACACACAGCACCAGAGGGCCGTCCTAAAGGAGTGTTTAAAGTCTCAAGTGTCCACGTCAAAGCGTCCCCTGTGGGGACCCCGAAACGTGGGTTTCGCCACGGCGGTGGAGCGTTTTTGGGCTGTAACTCCGCCCCCTTTCGTTCTTTATCCACCAAACTTTACACACAGCACCGGAGGGCGTCCCGGAAGAGTGTTTAAAGTTGGTGGTTCCACGTCAATCCATTCCCCGGTGGGACCAAAACGTGGGTTTCTCGGGCCCTCGCTTGAAACTCCCCCCCCCCAAGCCCCTGCTCCCACGCACGCCCAGTCCACACCACCAGTGGGAGGTCCTGAATGAGTGGTTTAGTCTCACGAGTGTAAACGTGACTCGGTTCCCGGTGCGACCAAGACCGTTCGCGGGCGCGAAGCGTTTTTCTGGAATATTCTCCGCCCCCTTCATTTGTAGCTTACCACAACTTTACACAGGAGCACAGTGGGAGGTCCTGAATGAGTGTTAAAAGTCTCAAGTGTCCACGTACTCGGTTCCCCTTAGGGACCCCCAAACGTGGGTTTCCGGGGCGCAATGGCGTTTTCTTGAATATCTCCGCCCCCCTTATCTTGTAAGCTACCAAACTTCACAGAACCACCAGAGGAGTCCTGGAAGAGTGTTTAAAGTCTCAAGTGTCCACGTGACTCGGTTCCCCGTGTGGACCCCCAATGTGGGTTCAGGAGCGCCGCAATGGCGTTTTCTTGTACAGCTCCGCCCCCATTCATTTGTAAGCTACAAACTTTGCAGCACAGCATCAGGGCAAGGCCCGAAGCGTGTTTGAGTTTCAGGGTTCCACGACATTCGGTTCCCCGTGGCGGCCCCCGAGAGGTTGGTCACGGAGCGAGCGAATAGGCGTTTTTCATTGTACAGCTCCGCCCCCATTCATTGTAGCTACCCAACTTTGCAGCACGATCAGGGCAAGGCCCCGAAGCGTCAGTCGAATTTG
>CM012445.1:0-37500 GCA_003999625.1 Oryzias javanicus
TTCCACTCAGAAACAGACTTTCTGATGACAGACGAGCATCAAATCTGATGCTTGTTAAAACTAATACAGTCTACAGTAAATTAATGCATTCGCCGTGGACAGACGATGATTGTAATAAAGCGCGGGGTATGCAGCGCGCAGCAGCGGTTGCTGGTATATGCGACCCTTCAAAATAAAAGTTTATCGCGATAGACTCATTCTTCTATCAGGAAATGTTCTATCACGATATCAATAATTATCATTTTATCGCCCAGCCCTACCTCGAGTCCTCTGCGAGCTCTTCAACGTGTTCCTTCACTGCTTCTTCATCTGGAACTTCCTGGAATTTGGTCTTTGTAGAAGTTCATAAAACGATGAGGAAGACGGTGATGTGTGTGGAGAAGTTTAATCAAATAAACTCTATTGTTTCAGAGGAAGTCTGTCTTGGACTCCTGGTGTCAGTGGCTGCATAACTGCAAGTAAACAACACATACGTGCAGATAGCATGTTGAATGTGCTATCAAGAAGCCCCTCCCACTGTAACTTCATGTCAGACGAGGTTAAACTCACAAACATGATTTAAAACAGAATGTAGAAAGAACCTTCAAGCCAGTGATAGTTACTGATATGTTTCATGTCTGCTACAGTCCAGCCGCTCATACTTTGGTTCCAGTGGACTCCAGAGTTTAGTCAGACCCGATTATGCATCAGAGGTTGGGATTAATGACAGTCTGCATCTGTTGCCTTTGTGCTCAACAGCGCCGCCCTCATGGTTAGAGTTCATATTTGCTGTGCAGTGGATGGAGGGTACGTCGCCTGTCCTTGCCGGTATCGTGAACCCCTGACCTTTGACCCTGACCGTCCTGTATGTATGAGTCGAGCACTGCATTCTAAAAACACGCCATCATATCAGTGCGTGGCAGTTTGGAGCACGGGTGGTCACGGGAACGGTCCGTCTGTGTCTCAGTACCTCCCTCGGTCACTGAAGACCTTCAGGGTCAGAGGGTGATCCAAGCACCAGGACAGGAAGGAGTCATCTCCAGAAATGTGACCTCAACTCTCCATAAGATAACAGTGATGATGTCATCGGAGAACGTTCCTGTTGGACGTCCTGCTTTAGCATTCGTTTCTGTGAAGAGTAAACAGGATATTGGTGGACTCGCAGTTCCTTGAGGTAACAACAACACCCCCCCGCTGCAGCTTCATTTTTGGAGAGTTGTTTACCTGGACTTGCTGTGACCTGTTTACTGTGACCTGTTTACTGTGACCTGTTTACTGTGACCTGTTTACTGTGACCTGTTTACTGTGACTTACACTGAAGGAAGAGAGTGAAGGAGGATGGACTGTGTGAAAGATGGAGGAACATCTAAACATCTGATGAGGGTCTCTGCAGAGCTGCTCCGTATGAAGACTGAGGGGGTCAGTTGGAGCATTCCAAATCTGATCCTCTGGATGTTATCTGATCATCTAGATGTAATCTGTAGTTGTTAAACTTTAGCTGATGACATTAATGTCTTTCAATAGTTATTAAGTATCAATACTTCCTGTTTATCTGCTAGACTCACTCATGTTCATGTGTACATGCACATGTGTGTGCGTGTGTGTGCGTGTGTGTCCATGTGTGTAGTGTTGCTACTGTCTGCATGCTGAGCAGCAGATCATATTAGTTCAAATCAGCAAAAAACAAAACCATCGTCTTCATCTGAATTCACTGAGTCATTGAAATCCTGCTGAGGAACCGGCTCCATCCCTCTGGTTCTGCTCCCAGCGGACCTGCCGGGCCGTTCTGGATTCTCGGTTCCTCTGGTTCTGCTCCCAGCGGTCCTGCCGGGCTGCTGCGAGGCAACACAGAAACATGTGGAGCCGGTTCACCAGCAGATACAACAGCTCGATTCAGCCGAGCTGCTCCCAGTTTCTTGTTGACTCAGACCCGCCTGGCTGCTCGGTTCTGACCCCACGGCTGTTTGGGTAAACGCTCTGAGGTTTCTGCTCTCTGGTTTCTATTTATTTCTAATCCTGACCCGCACAGACGTCGGAGAGGCCAGAACCTTCTTTTAGCTGCAGCCGGGTCCTCACAGACACTGAAGACAGAACCATCAGACTGGGATTCTCGTTTCCTTCTTTGGGTTCTGTTTTTCCAAAGTCCAATCCGTCTCTTCCCAGACAGAACCGTCGGGTCGGGAATACAAACAGAGCTTTGAACGGCCCTGAAGGTGAAAGGTGGCAGTGTCCGTCCGCTCTGCATCCGGGCCTTCGCAGCGCCTCCCTCTGAGGGTCGGACTGAGAGAGGCTGTTCTGGACCGGAACCTCAGTCACACGTCTTGTTTCTGGCTGGAGGACGCCGTCTGCTCACCACGGAGATAGATAGATTCTGATCCAGATTCTGATCCAGACTGATCTCTGATCCAGATTCTGATCCGGACTCTGATCCAGATTCTGATCCAGACTCTGATCCAGACTCTGATTCCAGATTCTGATCCGATTCTGATCCAGACTCTCCAATCCAGATTCTGATCCGGACTCTGATCCAGATTCTGATCCAGGATTCTGATCCAGATTCTGAGATCCAGATCTCTGATCCAGATTCTGATCCAGATTCTGATCCCGACTCTGATCCAGACTCCGTGATCCAGATTCTGATCCAGATTCTGATCCAGACTCTGATCCAGACTCTGATCCAGATTCTTTATCCAGACTTTTATCCAGACTCTGATCCAGGGCTCTGATCCAGATTCTGATCCAGAACTTCTGATCCAGACTCTGATCCAGGGTTCTGATCGGACTCATGTGTTTTCATTCGTTCTTCAGTTTTCATATTGAGACACAATAATGTTAGTTATTTATTTATTTGGCAGGAAACGCTTTAATGAAACAAACTTTATAAAAATATCACATTATTTTTGACTTTTTGCTTTTTTCTAACATATTTTTTTAATATATTTGAATATTTTTTTCATAACATTTGTTTCTGTAACATTAAAATTCTCAGAAATGACTTATTAAGAATCTAAAAAAAAACAATTATTTTCTTTTATTGATTAAACTATTGTTTTTAGGTATTTGTTTGAATTATTTAGTCATCAGGCTCATGAATGTTTCCTGAGACGTTCCGTCTTCATCATTCCATCACCAGGTGGAGGAGAGTGACGTGTACTAAACAGATGATTGTTACTGAGGCGGAGTCACCTGTCAAAGTCTGACAGGTGACTCGGTTTATGACTCGTGCACGCTGACCTGTTCGTCACATTGTAAGATTTAAATGAACAAAATATTGGATTTTTTGTCAATATTTTCTTTCTATATTATTAGACCAGAGAATGCCGGATTATTGTGTAAATATTGACATTTTCTTTTAAAATATATGATGATTTTCATATTTTCATAATTTCATAATTTTCACAATTTCATAATTTCATAATTTTCATAATTTAATAATTTTAACAATTTTCATAATTTTTCATATTTCATAATTTCATAATTTCATAATTTCATATTTTCATAATTTCATAACTTCATAGGTTTCACAATTTTCACAATTTTCATAATTTTATAATTGTCATAATTTCATTATTTCATAATATTCATAATTTTCACAATTTTCATATTTCATAGTTTTCATAAATTCATAATTTTCAATTTTCATAATTTTATAATTTTCATAATTTTCATGAATTCACTATTTCATAATATTCATAATTTTCACAATTTTCACAATTTCATAGTTTTCATAAATTCATAGTTTTCATAAATTCATAATTTTCACAATTTTCATAATTTTATAATTTTCATAATTTTCATAATTTCATTATTTCATAATATTCATAATTTTCACAATTTTCATAATTTCATAGTTTTCATAAATTCATAATTTTCACAATTTTCATAATTTGATAATTTTCATAATATACCATAATGTCCATAATTTCATAATTTTGATAATTTTGATAATTTTCATATTTTATAATTTTCATAATTTTATAATTTTCATAATTTTCATAATTCCATAATGTCCATAATGTCCATAATTTTGATAATTTCATAATTTTCATAATTTTCATAATTTTCATAATATACCATACTATGGAAATCACTAATGTGTTTGTAAATAATCAATCAATAATAAAAGGAAAATGATGGCTGCTGGTTGCTATGGTGTCTTAAACAGTCTTTAAATCTCTGAATTTATAAATTGGCAATCAATAAATCAATTTAAGCAATCAATCCTTAAAACAGTCTTGAACTTTAATATATGCACCTTAAATTGTGATTTTTAACAGCAATTATTTTGATGAAATACTGATGTAAATAAACAACAGCAGAGCCAATCAGCAATCATGAAGAAAACCAAAGAAGAAGAAGAAGAAGAAGAAGAAGAAGAAGAAGAAGAAGAAGAAGAAGAGAGAAGAAGAGGCGCTGCAGTAGCTGCAGTTTTGATCATGAAATGAGAATCAGCTGATCTTAATCTTTGATGCGTACGACTTAAACGGTCTTCAAAAGTTTGTAGGAATCTCATTCTCAACGTAGGAATGAACCTTCAGGTTCAAACGAGTCCTTCTATTCTCTAAGACGACTGGGATTATTCTCGATTCTGACGTGACGCTCAGCCGGAGAGCGTCCATCGCTCCAGAAGACTTTCATCTTTTAGAACGACAGAAATAGTTCCGTAATGCTCCATTAAAGCCAGCTTATTCTCTTTGAGATTGTCACGCCGCGGCGTCTTCATCACGTTTCACAGCCAGCAGCGGCGCCGTCAGCAGCGGCGCCGTCAGCAGCGGCGCCGTCAGCGCGGCCGATGGAGCATTATTCTGGTACTGGACGTGCAGCCAAAAATATGCTGCAGTTCTCCATCAAGTCTCATCAGAAGCTCTTTTCTCTGCCTGTGTGTGTGTGTTGGTGTGTGTGTGTGTGTGTGTGTTTGTGTGTTTGTGTGCGTGTGTTGCTCCTTCATCCCTGAGCTAAATTCATCCCGGACTGGAGATTTCTCCCAGCATGGAACAAACAGAAAAGGATCAGCGTTCACAGCAGAATGCAGACGGCGTTTTCTCTGCTGCCTCATGGACTGATCTGTCGTCATGACGATCTCCATCATCTGGAGGAGGAGACTGGATCGCTGTGATCCTCCAGTGGAGCAGCCGTTCATCTTTTGTCTTCTCTGCAAACAAAACTTGGATTCTAGTTTGAACCTTTTTCCTAAGGGCAGCATGTAAAGCACGAACAGGATGGGCCCAAGAACTGAGCCCTGAGGAACTCCGTAGCTAACTGGAGTACAATGAGAAGACTGTCCATTTACATTAACGAACTGGTATCTATCAGATCAGATCAGATCCTCTGATCCCTATGTCATGCTCTAGTCTCTGGAGTAAGATGCTGTGGTCGATGGTATCAAAGGCTGCGCTGAGGTCTAACAGGACCAGAATAGAGACTAGTCCTTTATCTGAAGCCAATAACAAGTCATGAGTAACTCTAACCAGTGCAGTTTCAGTGCTATGGTGAGGTCTAAACCCTGACTGAAAATCTTCAAAGTGACTATTTTCCTGTAGGTGCGCTGTAGCTGCTTCACTACGACTCTTTCTAAGATTTTAGAAATAAATGGGAGATTAGATATTGGTCTATAGTTGGACAGAATGTCAGGATCCAGGCTGGGCTTTTTCAAAAGAGGTTTAACAACTGCATATTTAAAAGACTGAGGCACATAACCAGTTTCTAGAGAGGGATTTATTATGGTTAATATGGAGTCACTAATTAAGGGGAAAATTTCTTTTAAAAAGTTTAGTGGGATTGGATCTAAAAGACAAGTGGAAGTTTTAGAAGACATAATAACTGATGTTATTTCTGTTTGGTCCACAGCAGTGAAGCAGTCAAAGGTTACAGACGTTTCTATGATGCCTTTGTTTCTACGACTTCAGCTTTGGGCTGATGGTGGGAAGAACCACATTTAGCTTGTGTCTAATATTTGAGATTTTACTATCAAAGAATTGAAGGAAATCTTCAGAGCTGATAGTAGCTGGAATATGTGGTTCAACCGAGCTGTGGCTGCTGGTCAGCCTGGCTATAGTAGGAAAGAGAAATCTGGGATTATTTGCATTTTCTGCTATTAGAGTTGAATAGTATTGAGTTCTCGCTCTACGCAGGGATTTTTTATAACTTAAGAGACTACATTTCCCAGCATTCAGAGAGTCTCTGAGCCATTTTCTTTCTAACTTCCGGGTTACTTGTTTCAGCATTGAACCACGGTGCTGCTCTGTTCAGAGGGGCAACAACATCCAGTGTTCCCCTGAGGGCTTGCATGGCATCATTAACAAACTGATCATTTTCAGAGGGGGTTAAAGTGTTCTGAGAATATTCACTCAACATGTTCAGCCATTGCATCACAGCGGTTGGGTCCTGTCGGGTCCTTAAAGGAGGCCCGTGTCTAAAGTAACAAACTCCTGTTTGAACTGGAATTTCTTGAGGACACGACTAGAAGATAAACGGTTTTCTGCATCTAAATGAAGTTTTTGCTGCTCATCACTGGATAAGGGATACTTGGGTGTTGTGTTAGTCTGGGGGCGGAGTTACAGCACAGACTCTCCCTGGAGAAAGCTGTTGGCCTCGAACTTATGTCAGCACGTTTCCAACCGCTGGTTTTGGTGGGTATGGGAGGGGCTGCTGCAGACCGAGCAGGTTTCTAGAGGATTCCTCTTTAATGCATGAACGGATCAAAATACCGTTTTGAGGTTCTTTATAGAGAGGAATGAACAGGAAAAGTTTTTTACTGTTCATTATTTAAAACCTCAAAAAGTAGAATTTTCACAGCAGGGCCCCTTTAAAACATTTAACTCCGCCTTTTAAAAGAAAAGAAAGAAGAATTAATGAGATCTGAACTCAGATCTTTTCATCAAACTCGTACTTTGAGGATCATTAAACTGCATCTGTTTTATGAGTTTATTTCTCCGCTGATCCGAATCCTGGATGTGGTTCTGGTTCTGGTTCAGAAAGTGTCTGTTGGGTTTGAGCTGCAGGAGAAGACGAGTCGGTTCCGCCGTTTATGAGGATGAAACATCCACATCGACAGATCTGCTTCGGTGGTTTTTGATCAGATTGACTGAATCTCTGGAGAAGCGGATTTGTTCCGGAAATAAAACATGATGAGCAGCTGCTCAGTCCGTCTGCAGGGTTTGCTGCTTCCTCACATCCGGGAGAACTTTAATATCCTCCGTATCCTGCTGCCACTCTCAGCTTTGATCGATATCGAAATGTCAGCTTTCAGTCTGATTACTGCCACTCTGCTGCCACATTGTTCTCATGAACAGACGGCAGCTCATCGGATGCTCTGATGGACGGATCTGCTCCAGGAGTTTGTTTGGATACATGAAGAAACCGTTTGTGTTGGACGCCTCTCAGTCTGGACTCTGGGTCAGTCTAAACTCTGGATCAGAACAGAGGGAGGACCGAACAGGAAGGAGTTCCTGTAAATCCTCTGACCTGGTCTGTGACTCCGGAGCAGATATTTGCTTCAGCTCAAGCTGTGACCTGTAAAGGTCAGACACTGCAGTGACACCCCCACCCCACCCCGCCCCACCAACACCCCGGTCAGGTCTTGTGGTTCCTCTGCAATTCCTGGAGAGAATCTTCTTTTGAACATTCTCCTGTAATACATCGGAGTGGTAGTGGTGTACCACTACACACCTGAGAGTGATGGATGGATGAGGGATGGATGATGGATGGATGATGGATGGATGTTTCTTGCTATTCTCTTTCAGTTTCAGTCTTTTTCCCGTTAAGTTCTTCCTGTTTTCTCTGCGTTTTCCTCCTCATGTCTGAATTCCACGTTTGTTTAGATCATCAGGAAGAAGGTCAAGTTTCAGTAAAGCTTCAGTAAAGCTTCAGTAAAGTTTCAGTAAAGCTTCAGTAAAGCTTCAGTAAGTTTCAGTAATGCTTCAGTAAAGCTTCAGTAAAGTTTCAGTAAAGTTTCAGTAAAGCTTCGGTAAAGTTTCGGTAAAGCTTCGGTAAAGCTTCGGTAAAGCTTCGGTAAAGCTTCGGTAAAGTTTCGGTAAAGCTTCGGTAAAGCTTCAGTAAAGCTTCAGTAAAGTTTCAGTAAAGCTTCAGTAAAGCTTCAGTAAAGCTTCAATAAAGCTTCAGTAAAGCTTCTGTAAAGCTTCAGTAAAGTTTCAGTAAAGCTTCAGTAAAGTTTCAGTAAAGTTTCAGTAAAGCTTCAGTAAAGTTTCAGTAAAGTTTCAGTAAAGCTTCGGTAAAGCTTCGGTAAAGCTTCGGTAAAGTTTCGGTAAAGCTTCGGTAAAGCTTCGGTAAAGTTTCGGTAAAGCTTCGGTAAAGCTTCGGTAAAGCTTCGGTAAAGTTTCAGTAAAGCTTCAGTAAAGCTTCAGTAAAGCTTCAGTAAAGCTTCTGTAAAGCTTCAGTAAAGTTTCAGTAAAGTTTCAGTAAAGTTTCAGTAAAGCTTCAGTAAAGCTTCAGTAAAGCTTCGGTAAAGTTTCGGTAAAGCTTCGGTAAAGCTTCGGTAAATTCGGTAAAGTTTCGGTAAAGTTTCGGTAAAGCTTCAGTAAAGCTTCTGTAAAGCTTCAGTAAAGTTTCAGTAAAGCTTCAGTAAAGTTTCAGTAAAGTTTCAGTAAAGCTTCAGTAAAGCTTCAGTAAAGCTTCAGTAAAGTTTCAGTAAAGCTTCAGTAAAGTTTCAGTAAAGTTTCAGTAAAGCTTCAGTAAAGTTTCAGTAAAGTTTCAGTAAAGCTTCAGTAAAGCTTCAGTAAAGTTTCAGTAAAGCTTCAGTAAAGCTTCAGTAAAGTTTCAGTAAAGCTTCAGTAAAGCTTCAGTAAAGCTTCAATAAAGCTTCAGTAAAGCTTCAGTAAAGTTTCAGTAAAGCTTCAGTAAAGCTTCAGTAAAGCTTCTGTAAAGCTTCAGTAAAGTTTCAGTAAAGCTTCTGTAAAGCTTCAGTAAAGCTTCAGTAAATTTTCACTAAAGCTTCAGTAAAGCTTCAGTAAAGCTTCAGTAAAGCTTCAGTAAAGCTTCAGTAAAGCTTGGTCCAGCGTGGATGACTGATGCGGCTCCACTGATCCCGCCTCCGTGTGTCTCCGGCCTCTTTTCCTCGTCCGTAAATAAAAGACGTGATCAGTTTGTTATTGTTAGAGATGTGAAGCTGCTGGTCGCCATCAGAAAACAATTTCTCTTCAACGAGTCACTAATGAGTCGGAGCTTTCTGTTCAGCGTGTCTCTGGAGACGAACAGAAAAACAGAAATCTGTCCTTCAGAAAACCTCACCAGGAGCAGAACCTGAGCTTCTCCTGATAAATCACTATATATTATATGAACGCACACGTCGGTGCTGGCCTACATTTGATTCACATTGTTGGAGAGGAAGTTTTCTGTTTGAGTTCAAACAGGATCAGTTCAGAGCAGAATTTCTATTTAGAGGAGATTTCTTCAGAGATTCAAAACGCCAGAGCAGGAGTCTGCAAGCTGAGGCTGCTTTACCCTCCACCGCAGCTCAGTTACCCCTTTATTTCAGCTCTTTTACCCTTTATTTCAGCTCTGTTACCCCTTTATTTCAGCTCTTTTACCCTTTATTCAGCTCTTTTACCCCTTTATTTCAGCTCTGTTACCCCTTTATTTCAGCTCAGTTACCCCTTTATTTCAGCTCTGTTACCCCTTTATTTCAGCTCTTTACCCCTTTATTTCAGCTCAGTTACCCTTTATTTCAGCTCTGTTACCCCTTTATTTCAGCTCTGTTACCCCTTTATTTCAGCTCTGTTACCCTTTATTTTCAGCTCAGTTACCCCTTTATTTCAGCTCTTTTACCCTTTATTTCAGCTCTGTTACCCCTTTATTTCAGCTCAGTTACCCCTTTATTTCAGCTCTTTTACCCTTTATTTCAGCTCTTTTACCCCTTTATTTCAGCTCTTTTACCCCTTTATTTCAGCTCTTTTACCCCTCTATTTCAGCTCTTTTACCCCTTTATTTCAGCTCAGTTACCCCTTTATTTCAGCTCTTTTACCCTTTATTTCAGCTCTGTTACCCCTTTATTTCAGCTCTGTTACCCCTTTATTTCAGCTCTTTTACCCTTTATTTCAGCTCAGTTACCCCTTTATTTCAGCTCTTTTACCCCTTTATTTCAGCTCTTTTACCCCTTTATTTCAGCTCAGTTACCCCTTTATTTCAGCTCTGTTACCCCTTTATTTCAGCTCTTTTACCCCTTTATTTCAGCTCAGTTACCCCTTTATTTCAGCTCTTTTACCCCTTTATTTAAGCTCTTTCACCCCTTTATTTCAGCTCTGTTACCCCTTTATTTAAGCTCTTTCACCCCTTTATTTCAGCTCAGTTACCCCTTTATTTCAGCTCAGTTACCCCTTTATTTCAGCTCTTTTACGCCTTTATTTCAGCTCTTTTACCCTTTATTTCAGCTCTTTTACCCCTCTATTTCAGCTTAGTTACCCCTTTATTTCAGCTCTGTTACCCCTTTATTTCAGCTCTGTTACCCCTTTATTTCAGCTCAGTTACCCCTTTATTCCAGCTCTTTTACCCCTTTATTTCAGCTCTTTTACCCCTTTATTTCAGCTCTGTTACCCCTTTATTTCAGCTCTTTTACCCTTTATTTCAGCTCTTTTACCCCTTTATTTCAGCTCAGTTACCCCTTTATTTCAGCTCAGTTACCCCTTTATTTCAGCTCTTTTACCCCTTTATTTCAGCTCTTTTACCCCTTTATTTCAGCTCAGTTACCCCTTTATTTCAGCTCAGTTACCCCTTTATTTCAGCTCTTTTACCCCTTTATTTCAGCTCAGTTACCCCTTTATTTCAGCTCTGTTACCCCTTTATTTCAGCTCTTTTACCCCTTATTTCAGCTCTGTTACCCCTTTATTTCAGCTCTTTTACCCCTTTATTTCAGCTCCTTTACCCCTTTATTTCAGCTCTGTTACCCTTTATTTCAGCTCTTTTACCCCTTTATTTCAGCTCAGTTACCCTTTATTTCAGCTCAGTTACCCCTTTATTTCAGCTCTTTTACCCCTTTATTTCAGCTCTTTTACCCCTTTATTTCAGCTCTTTTACCCCTTTATTTCAGCTCAGTTACCCCTTTATTTCAGCTCAGTTACCCCTTTATTTCAGCTCTTTTACCCCTTTATTTCAGCTCAGTTACCCTTTATTTCAGCTCTGTTACCCCTTTATTTCAGCTCTTTTACCCTTTATTTCAGCTCAGTTACCCCTTTATTTCAGCTCAGTTACCCCTTTTTTTCAGCTCTTTTACCCCTCTATTTCAGCTCTTTTACCCCTCTATTTCAGCTCTTTTACCCCTCTATTTCAGCTTTTTTACCCCTCTATTTCAGCTCTTTTACCCTCTCTATTTCAGCTCTTTTACCCCTCTATTTCAGCTCTTTTACCCCTTTATTTCAGCTCTTTTACCCCTTTATTTCAGCTCTGTTACCCCTTTATTTCAGCTCTGTTACCCCTTTATTTCAGCTCTTTTACCCCTTTATTTCAGCTCAGTTACCCCTTTATTTCAGCTCTGTTACCCCTTTATTTCAGCTCTTTTACCCCTTTATTTCAGCTCAGTTACCCCTTTATTTCAGCTCTGTTACCCCTTTATTTAAGCTCTTTTACCCCTTTATTTCAGCTCAGTTACCCCTTTATTTCAGCTCTTTTACCCCTTATTTAAGCTCTTTCACCCCTTTATTTCAGCTCTGTTACCCCTTTATTTAAGCTCTTTCACCCCTTTATTTCAGCTCAGTTACCCCTTTATTTCAGCTCAGTTACCCCTTTATTTCAGCTCTTTTACGCCTTTATTTCAGCTCTTTTACCCCTTTATTTCAGCTCTTTTACCCCTCTATTTCAGCTTAGTTACCCCTTTATTTCAGCTCTGTTACCCCTTTATTTCAGCTCTGTTTACCCCTTTATTTCAGCTCAGTTACCCCTTTATTCCAGCTCTTTTACCCCTTTATTTCAGCTCTTTTACCCCTTTATTTCAGCTCTGTTACCCCTTTATTTCAGCTCTTTTACCCCTTTATTTCAGCTCTTTTACCCCTTTATTTCAGCTCAGTTACCCCTTTATTTCAGCTCAGTTACCCCTTTATTTCAGCTCTTTTACCCCTTTATTTCAGCTCTTTTACCCCTTTATTTCAGCTCAGTTACCCCTTTATTTCAGCTCAGTTACCCTTTATTTCAGCTCTTTTACCCCCTTTATTTCAGC
Organism: Oryzias javanicus; assembly: GCA_003999625.1. Classification (NCBI taxonomy): domain Eukaryota; kingdom Metazoa; phylum Chordata; class Actinopteri; order Beloniformes; family Adrianichthyidae; genus Oryzias; species Oryzias javanicus. The sequence goes on from CM012445.1 coordinate 12,143, forward strand.
TCAGTTACCCCTTTATTTCAGCTCTGTTACCCCTTTATTTCAGCTCTTTTACCCCTTTATTTCAGCTCTTTTACCCCTTTATTTCAGCTCTTTTACCCCTTTATTTCAGCTCTGTTACCCCTTTATTTCAGCTCTTTTACCCCTTTATTTCAGCTCCTTTACCCCTTTATTTCAGCTCTGTTACCCCTTTATTTCAGCTCTTTTACCCCTTTATTTCAGCTCAGTTACCCCTTTATTTCAGCTCAGTTACCCCTTTATTTCAGCTCTTTTACCCCTTTATTTCAGCTCTTTTACCCCTTTATTTCAGCTCTTTTACCCCTTTATTTCAGCTCAGTTACCCCTTTATTTCAGCTCAGTTACCCCTTTATTTCAGCTCTTTTACCCCTTTATTTCAGCTCAGTTACCCCTTTATTTCAGCTCTGTTACCCCTTTATTTCAGCTCTTTTACCCCTTTATTTCAGCTCAGTTACCCCTTTATTTCAGCTCAGTTACCCCTTTTTTTTCAGCTCTTTTACCCCTCTATTTCAGCTCTTTTACCCCTCTATTTCAGCTCTTTTACCCCTCTATTTCAGCTTTTTACCCCTCTATTTCAGCTCTTTTACCCCTCTATTTCAGCTCTTTTACCCTCTCTATTTCAGCTCTTTTACCCCCTCTATTTCAGCTCTTTTACCCCCTTTATTTCAGCTTCTTTTACCCCCTCTATTTCAGCTCTTTTACCCCTCTATTTCAGCTCTTTTACCTCTAAGAAGAAACATAAATAAATCTGTTTTATTTTGCTAGAGGTTGAATCATTGAACGTGTTTTTGTGTTTCTCGACGTTCTCTTCCAGCGGCGGTTCTTCGCTCTGAGCTCACTCATGTTCCAGGTTCTGACCCGGTTTTGTTCTGCAGGCCGGCATGATCCGCACAGATTCTGACGAGTACTTCATTGAGCCGCTGGAGAAGGACACTCAGGAGCTGGAAGACCAGGGGAGGGTCCACGTGGTCTACCGCCGGTCGGCCGTGCTGCGCGCCGCCCCGCAGGTGTCGGTGGACTTCCAGCTCCGAGGTAGGATATGCTCCGCAGGGTCGGGGGGGTGGGGTGGGGTGGGGGGGGTTGGGGGTGGGGTGTTTGACTCTGCAGGATCGGGGGGTGGGGGACGGCCGCATTGACGCCTCCCGTCTCCATTCTGTCATGTTGACAAACGAAGACGTGAAAATATGAGTCTAGAGTGAAAGTGCACGTGAGGAGCTCCGTGCACGCGAGCGGCTCCGTGCACGCGAGCGGCTCCGTGCACGCGAGCGGCTCCGTGCACGCGAGCGGCTCCGTGCACGCTCTTCCAGACCTTTGGAAGACACTCTGCTCTCATTGGCCTTCTGAAGTGGCCTGATCAGGCTCCGCCCACAGCTCTGCAGCAAATGTGAAATAAAAAAAAGTTTTTCATGACTTTGATGTTACCCCCCCCAGTTTGAGCTGATTTGTGGAATTCTCCGGTACACCGTTACTCCGACATCAGACGGTTCTGAGGCTCAGCAGGTCCGTTCTGTGCTGTGTTTGTGTTCTCTCTGCTCTGTGGGACGTTTGGGTTCCTGGAGATGATGTCATGAAGACTGTCCCATGAACCCTCAGCAGATCAGATGCACTTTAGTACATACATGTAACACACATGCCGCCCCGGTGGGGGGTGTTGGCGTGGGGGTGGCCGGGCTCTCTCTCCTTCTATACATTCCATCATCATCCACATCAGCAAAACACTCACCTGAGCACAGGTGTCAGCTCACCTGAGCACAGGTGTCGGCTCACCTGAGCGCAGGTGTCGGCTCACCTGGGCGCAGGTGTCGGCTCACCTGGGCGCAGGTGTCGGCTCACCTGGGCGCAGGTGTCGGCTCACCTGGGCGCAGGTGTCGGCTCACCTGGGCGCAGGTGTCGGCTCACCTGGGCGCAGGTGTCGGCTCACCTGGGCGCAGGTGTCGGCTCACCTGAGCGCAGGTGTCGGCTCACCTGAGCGCAGGTGTCGGCTCACCTGAGCGCAGGTGTCAGCTCACCTGAGCGCAGGTGTCAGCTCACCTGAGCGCAGGTGTCAGCTCACCTGAGCGCAGGTGTCAGCTCACCTGAGCGCAGGTGTCAGCTCACCTCGCACTAACAGAATGTGTGATGGAATGAAAGGCTTTATTTATGTCAGCTTCTATGATTGTGTGTGAGCTGCAGTGGTATTGTGTACATTTTGACTAGTTTAAATGTAAAGATTATTCACCAACAGGTGTGTGTGTAACTACTGTGTAGACAGGCCCCGCCCATTCCAGATTTAGACCTGGTTGTTCTATGATGTCACTACCCTCTCGTATTATCTTCCTTTTTCTTTTTCTTGTGTCCAACAATGAAAGAAAAGAAAAAAAGATACAAACATAATCAATATAAATAAGAAAAAAAACTTGGAGTTGATGGTTTGAAGCCGGGAAAGCATGAACTGTATATGAAGCTGGAGTGAGCCGCTGTGACATCACCCATAGAAAATGCCTAATCTCCAGCTGCAGCCAAATGAAGCCGATTCAGTCGCCATTTCTCTGTTATACAGACATCGTCATATTGGAGTCAGTCAACAATGATTGGTCTGAGTCACGTTTCTATGAAAACTGCTGTCACCAATCAGGAGTGAGCTTGTTGGAAGGCCACACCCTTTCTCTGAAAGCTCTCGTGGAGTTTGGCTTCTTGGTTCCAGCAGGTACTTCCTGTTTGGAACAAGAGGGGGCGTGGCTACTCAGTCCAGTTCCTGTTGACAGTATATAAAGTGGATTTTACCATAGAGGTGTGTTATTTCTGCACCTCCTGGTTCCTGTAGAGAAGTGTTTGATCCCACACCTGAAGGGGGCGGAGACAAAACTGCACCTGAGTGGCAGGTGAGGAAGATGATGATGAAGGAGATGAAGATGACGATGATGATGATTATGAGGATGATGATAAAGATGATGTTGAGGAAGATGAGGCTGATGATGATAATGATGATGATTAAGATGAAGATGATGATGAAGATGAAGATAAAGAATATGAAGATGATGTTGATGAAGATGATGATGAAGAAGATGATGACGATGAAGAGGATGATGAAAATGAAGGAGATGATGATGATGAAGCTGATGATGATGATGAAGATGATGATGAAGATAATGATGATGATTAAGATGATGATGATGATGAAGATAATGATGATGATTAAGATGATGATGATGATGATGAAGATGATGATGAAGATGAATATGATGATGATGAAGATGATGATGATAATGATGATGAAGATGTTGATGATGATAATGATGATGATTAAGATGAAGATGAATATGAAGATGATGATGATGAAGAAGATGATGAAGATGCTACTTTCCACTTTTCAAACCAAAGAAAAACTTTTTGTTGATTCTTAAATGAGTTTTAATCTCAGAAGTTTTTAAATAACTTTGTTTCCAAAAAGCATAAATCCATCAGATTTGATGTTTTCTCTAAACTAAGAATCTTTTTAGATGTAAAACAAAGAAAACTTGAAGCTTGTAAAATATATTTAGTAAAATAACAAGAAAAGACAGAATTCTCCAAATGAATACAAACATTAGAATTGATCCAAACCATCAAATGTTTTCTTTATAAACGAATCATTCATATTTCATACATTCATGGTTGTTCATGTGAATTACCCAGATGTTGGATGAATGTGGCAGCGGCGGGGGCGGCGGCGGCGGCTGAGAAACAGTCCGTCCTGTCATTGGAGGAGATCACATGACTTCAGGAAATGAGGTTGTGAGGAATCTGTGGAGATCATCCAGATCCGGGGGGGTGGGGGGTCAGATCACCTCAGACAGACGGGGTGTGGGGGGCGTGGGGGGCAGTGACAGATCTATCCAGCAGATCTACGGCTCTGGACCTGAGAAACCTCAGCTAGCAGAGAGCTGCTAAATGCGCAGAGAGTCCGTTTGGAGGCCGACCGCCACAGAACTGTTCTGCTGCCAAAACCGTAAACGCGTTGGGTCCAGACGGACGGTCAGAGTCTGTGAGCGTCCAGAGCGGCCGTCCCGGCTGATGGAGGGGAACGCTCAAGCTTTGAGGCTTTGAAGCTTAAATCCCAGATTTCTCTGAGATCTTCCTTAACATTTCTGTGTTTCTGTCATTTTGGTTTCAACGTTTTCAAACTTAAACATCTTTAAATTCTAGACATTATTAGTAAGTTTTTCTGTTATTTTCTGAACAGCTTTTACCTTTTTGTACGGTGGCCTTCAAGGTCAAACCACATCAATGAACCCACAAGAGAAGAAGTAAAAAAAAAAAAAATAATAATAATAAAAAATAAAACTTTACATTTAGAAAATAAAACAATAAAAACAGAAAGAAATTAAAGGTGGAATTATGGGATGTCACTGACTGGATGGAGATGGTTGCTCACCTTTTCAACAGGAAGTTACCTGCATGGCGATGTTTTCTATGAGCTTTTTGACCACGCCCACTGCAAACGTGTGGTGATTGACCAATCAACTGTTTACCCCAGGAAGAATAGCTGCTGGCATGTTCATTAGCTAATGGGGATCCTCAATAAACAAACAAACAAACAAACAAACAAACAAACAAACAAGCCTCATTCCATTCTGCTTTCTCTCTTCTTCAGAACTCATCCCATAATACTCACCTTTATTATTGTTATTTAGTTTGAACATTTCTGTCTGATTTCTGGAAACTACTTTATTTTTTTAATGTTTTTTGTTTTGGTTTCTAAAAATGTAATTTTTTAAAATTTAGTGTTGCTTTTTTTCTTTCAGTCGTTGTGATCTTTATGATGTTTAGTGTTGAGTGATTAGTTGATGGGATTGGTACTTCCAGGCCACCGTACCTTTGAAGTGATTTCTCCACAACACTCCTGATATTTTTGCTCATTTGAATTCATCTTCCACGTTTGTTCCCGACATGTCAGAGACATTCCACAGTCATTACAGGAGGCAGAAGTCTCTGTTGGGGGTGGGGGTGTGGGGGGGTCCTCCTCCAGTTTCACATCACGGTGGAAACTGAGCAGCACGTCTGTACGGTTTGATCCGGTACTTTCAGAAGCTGCTGCAGCTTCAACCACCAGTGAAAAGAATTCTGCTTTATAACAATCCTTCAGTCGACTGAGAAGATTCAGATGAAAACCTGAGGAAGAACAGGAGAACGTGCTCTGCAGCTAAACATTCAGCTGAAGCTAAACCTGCAGCTGAAACAAAACCTGCAGCTGAAGTTAAACCTGCAGCTGAAACAAAACCTGCAGCTGAAATAAAACCTGCAGCTAAAAAAAAACCTGTAGCTGAAACAAACCTGCAGCTGAAACCAAACCTGCAGCTGAAAAAAACCTGCAGCTGAAATAAAACCTGCAGCTGAAATAAAATCTGCAGCTGAAAAAACCCTGCAGCTGAAAAAAACCTGCAGCTGAAAAAACCCTGCAGCTGAAACCAAACCTGCAGCTGAAACCAAACCTGCAGCTGAAAAAAAACCTGCAGCTGAAAAAAACCTGCAGCTGAAATAAAACCTGCAGCTGAAAAAAAACCTGCAGCTGAAACCAAACCTGCAACTGAAAAAAACCTGCAGCTGAAACAAAACCTGCAGCTGAAGCTAAAGCCTGCCTCAAACCAAAAAACCTGCAGCTGAAAAAAAACCTGCAGCTGAAATAAAACCTGCAGCTGAAACCAAACCTGTAACTGAAAAAAATCTGCAGCTGAAATAAAACCTGCAGCTGAAACCAAACCTGCAGCTGAAAAAAACCTGCAGCTGAAAAAAAACCTACGGCTGAAATAAAACCTGCAGCTGAAACCAAACCTGCAGCTGAAACCAAATCTACAGCTGAAGTTAAACCTGCAGCTGAAACAAAACCTGCAGCTGAAACCAAATCTACAGCTGAAACAAAACCTGCAGCTGAAACCAAACCTGCAGCTGAAACAAAACCTGCAGCTGAAACCAAACCTGCAGCTGAAACCAAACCTGCAGCTGAAAAAAACCTGCAGCTGAAAAAAACCTACGGCTGAAATAAAACCTGCAGCTGAAACCAAACCTGCAGCTGAAAACAAAACCTACAGATGAAGTTAAACCTGCTGCTGAAACCAAATCTACAGCTGAAACCAAACCTGCAGCAGAAACCAAACCTGCAGCTGAAAAACACCTACAGCTGAAAAAAAAAACCTGCAGCTGAAACAAACCCTGCAGCTGAAACCAAACCTGCAGCTGAAAAAAACCTGCAGCTGAAACCACACCTGCAGCTGAAAAAAAACCTGCAGCTGAAACCAAACCTGCAGCTGAAGTTAAACCTGCAGCTGAAGTTAAACCTGCAACTGAAACTTGGACATGCTTCAGAAAGTGCAGAAAGCTGTGAAGTAATGTTCTCCATCTCAGCTGCTGCAGGAAGAAGATCTTCTGATCTTCACTTCTACAGATCCGTCTCTGAAGATCCGCTCAGGATCTTTCAGTCAGACAGATTCACAACTTTTTTATGTTTGATTGTTTATTTGGAGTCGTTGCTTTTCAGTTTTGTTCGCTCAGCAGTTTTTGTAAATCTTTTTTAAAAAGAATCTTCATTTCAGAATAATTGTCCTTTGATTTTTCAGGTTTTTTCAAGTGTTCATCTTTATTCTTCTAAAAGTCAAAGTTCAATCGTATGACACAAACATAGATATGTGAGATAATCGGTTCTCTTCATGTGACCCACCATCCATCCATCATCCATCCATCCATCATCCATCATCCATCCATCCATCCATCCATCCATCCATCCATCATCCATCCATCATCCATCCATCCATCCATCCATCCATCCATCATCCATCCATCCATCATCCATCATCCATCCATCCATCCATCCATCCATCCATCCATCCATCATCCATCCATCATCCATCCATCCATCCATCCATCCATCCATCCATCCATCCATCATCCATCCATCCTTCCATCCATCATCCATCCATCCATCCATCCATCCATCCATCATCATCCATCATCCATCCATCCTTCCATCCATCATCCATCTTCCATCCATCCATCCATCCATCATCCATCCATCCATCATCCATCCATCCATCCATCCATCCATCCATCCATCCATCATCCATCCATCATCCATCCATCCATCCATCCATCCATCATCCATCCATCCATCCATCCATCCATCATCCATCCATCATCCATCCATCCATCCATCCATCCATCCATCCATCCATCATCCATCCATCCATCCATCCATCATCATCCATCCATCATCCATCCATCCATCCATCCATCATCCATCCATCATCCATCCATCATCCATCCATCCATCCATCCATCCATCCATCCATCATCCATCCATCATCCATCCATCCATCCATCCATCATCCATCCATCCATCCATCCATCCATCCATCCATCCATCCATCATCCATCCATCATCCATCCATCCATCCATCCATCCATCATCCATCCATCCATCCACACCATCCATCCATCCATCCATCCATCATCCATCCATCCATCCATCATCATCCATCCATCATCCATCCATCCATCCATCCATCATCCATCCATCATCCATCCATCATCCATCCATCCATCCATCCATCCATCCATCCATCATCCATCATCCATCCATCCATCCATCCATCCATCCATCCATCCATCATCCATCCATCATCCATCCATCATCCATCCATCCATCCATCCATCCATCCATCCATCCATCCATCCATCCATCATCCATCCATCCATCCATCCATCCATCATCCATCCATCATCCATCCATCATCCATCCATCCATCCATCCATCCATCCATCCATCCATCCATCCATCCATCCATCATCCATCCATCATCCATCCATCCATCCATCCATCCATCATCCATCCATCCATCCATCCATCCATCCATCATCCATCCATCCATCCATCCATCCATCCATCCATCCATCCATCCATCCATCCATCCATCATCCATCCATCCATCCATCCATCCATCCATCCATCCATGACTTAAAGTTTTCAGATGTTTGTTTTCTTTTAAATATCTGAGACTTTTCTGCTTCAACTTTTCCTCCGTCTTTAGATTTTGGCGTTTTGCATTACAGACAGAGAAGTTCTCCACTAGCAGACATTTCAGGTGTTTTGTGATGTCATCAATGCTTCTCCTCTTGCCAGACGTTTGTTTTAAATGAATCGTCTTCCGTCTTTAGTGGTGAAAACGTTCACGTCTCAAAAGAAAAAAGAAACAAGTCAGAAGAAGTTTGAACTGAAAGTATTTTTGATCTCAGGTTCTGCTGTGAGGATGTATGTGTGACGGAGAATATTCTGCACATCTGTGTGTGCACTTGTGTGCACGTGTGTGTGTGTGCACGTGTGCATGTGAGTGTGCATGTGGGGTGTGCACGTGTGTTGGTGTGTGCACGTGTGTGTGTGTTGTCATTTCTGGCAGTAATCCGAAGCCTCAAAGGTTATCAGGTGTTTCTTGGCTCTCATTGAGAGCTGCTGCTCCAAAATGTTATTAGCTGCAGTCATTTTCCAGATGCCAGAGGTGACAGAGAACACTTACCCCCTGTCCACCGCTGGGGGAGTTTTGTGTTCCCGTTAGGAGAACCAGCGTGGGAGCTTTGAGGATTTTCCTGCTTGATGCTGCGACTGCAGCAGATCAAGTCCATGTTTCCCGCCTGGTTTGGTTCAGAAACCTGAACCCGTGACCCCCATGACCCCCTGACCCCCATGACCCCCCTGACCCCCATGACCCCCATGACCCCATGAGGTCTCGCCGTCTCTGACGTGGAGATAATTAGTGAGGAGCTGACGCTGGAACCTCCTTCTGATGCAGAGCGGCTCCTCTTTCCCGTTCTCGTCTGACAAATATCTTAAATTCTTCGAGCTTGTTGTGAATCTGTCGGGGGGGTGGGGTGGGGGTGTTGCAACACTTTGGTTTTCTGCTGCTCGACAAAAACATTAGTGTGTTGTGTAAGAATCGGGGGGGGGGGGGGGGGTCTCAGATGTTTGGGAGGACTCTCTTCATGAACTTTTGGACTTCTCAAGAAGAAGAAGTGACGTTCGGTTTCTCTCTTTCCTGTTCTGTCTGAGGTCTCCATCAGGACCAAAGATAGGACATGATGTTCTGAGGCGTCCTCCATGTCCTTCTGACCGGTGAAGATGAAGGGAGACACGTTTTAAAAACGTGCAGAACGTGGTAAAGAGCGCGTTCTATTGGTCCATTCAGCTGTCAATCATAAAAACACTCCCAAAGAATCGATAATAGAAGATCAGCCAAAACAAAACTCTGTTTTCAGTGGGAGGTGGAATGACATCAGCCTCGAGTGGTCTTCTGAGGAACTGGATTCACCAAGTGGGGGCTGGGTTGAGACATTTGCTCCGCCCACTGTTTAATCCTGTTGAGGTTCCTCCTCAGCTTTGATCTGAACCATGTGGACGCCGCCATGTTGGAGCCAGACTCATCAGTAAGCATTGATTGGTCCGAGTTGGTGTGAGTCATCGTTTCCATGGGAACCGCTCTATCCAGTCAGGAGTGAGCTTGTTGGGAAGGCCACGCCCTGACGCTCTGTCAGTCTGAACTTTGGACGTGGGGGCCAGTGGGCTCCGCCTACTTTTACTGAGTCATCTGATTGAACAGTTTGTAACTTAAACTACAAAAACAAAAATTAAAAACTTCAGATCATCTGTCTGATGTTAAAAAGGATCAGAATGTTGATAACTGCTCAAAGTCCATTGGAGCCAGCAGGGACTTCCTGTTTGGAACGCCAGGGGCGGAGTCACTCACAACTCTCATGTACAGTCAGGTGTCAACTCACCTGCCCTCATGAGCTGTCAGTTCGCCGTGGCGTTTTTGAAGGTCCAGAATCCTTTCCACCTCTCAAAGTTGTTTCTTTTTTTTAAATTTTCGTGTCCAAACATCTTGATTGCTTCAAAAATAACTCAAGAATAAAGTCAAATTGTCCCCGCCTTCATTCTGAGAGCTGGACTGTTTCAGCATTCTGAAGCCCCGCCCCCTGCCCCGTGTTTATGTGTTGCAGTGGTCGGTCTGCAGACGTGGACGCGTGTTGCTGCAGTGAGGGGGGGTGATGCGGACAGGGCTCAGCTTGTTGGGGGGTCACACGCTGCAGACTTAGAGCTCATTCATAGCGGGGGGGGGAGAAGTGGCGCTCTGGAAGAAACCTTCTCTGTTTCCTCTCAGAGGTTCAGGGTTTGCTGACCTGCATCCGGGTGTTTTTCCACTGTTCCTCATAGGACAAACATCCAGAGTCATCGGGGAGGCACGAGTTTGGAAAAGAAATCCACTTTTCAGGATGAAGGAAATCTGTGGGAAATTAAAAATATCTACAAACATTTAACCCTTTGATGCTCTTAAAGATCCAGCAACTCCTTAAATGTTCAAGTAATTGATGCAGAGAAAGGAAGCTGTACAAGACAGATCTGATCCAGGATTACTCCTGATCTGATCCAGGATTACTGCTGATCTGATCCAGGTTTACTCCTGATCTGATCCAGGATTACTCCTGATCTGATCCAGGTTACTCCTGATCTGATCCAGTTTACTCCTGATCTGATCCAGGATTACTCCTGATCTGATCCAGGTTTACTCCTGATCTGATCCAGGATTACTCCTGATCTGATCCAGGTTTACTCCTGATCTGATCCAGGATTACTCCTGATCTGATCCAGGATTACTCCTGATCTGATCCAGGTTTACTCCTGATCTGATCCAGGATTACTCCTGATCTGATCCAGGCTTACTCCTGATCTGATCCAGGATTACTCCTGATCTGATCCAGGATTACTGCTGATCTGATCCAGGTTTACTCCTGATCTGATCCAGGATTACTCCTGATCTGATCCAGGATTACTCCTGATCTGATCCAGGTTTACTCCTGATCTGATCCAGGATTACTCCTGATCTGATCCAGGTTTACTCCTGATCTGATCCAGGTTTACTCCTGATCTGATCCAGGATTACTCCTGATCTGATCCAGGTTTACTCCTGATCTGATCCAGGATTACTCCTAAACTGATCCAGGTGAGTCCTGATCTGATCCAGGTTTAGTCCTGATCTGATCCAGGTTTACTCCTGATCTGATCCAGGATTACTGCTGATCTGATCCAGGTTTACTCCTGATCTGATCCAGGATTACTCCTGATCTGATCCAGGTTTACTCCTGATCTGATCCAGGTTTACTCCTGATCTGATCCAGGATTACTCCTGATCTGATCCAGGTTTACTCCTGATCTGATCCAGGATTACTCCTAAACTGATCCAGGTTGAGTCCTGATCTGATCCAGGTTTAGTCCTGATCTGATCCAGGATTAGTTCTAATTTGATCCAGGTTTAGTCCTGATCTGATTCAGGTTTAGTCCTGATCTGATCCAGGTTTAGTCCTGATCTGATTCAGGTTTAGTCCTGATCTGATTCAGGTTTAGTCCTGATCTGATCCAAGTTTAGTCCTGATCTGATCCAGGTTTAGTCCTGATCTGATCCAGGTTTAGTCCTGATTCAGGTTCAGTCCTGATCTGATCCAGATTTAGTCCTGATTCAGATTTAGTTCTGATCTGATCCAGGTTTCGTCCTGATTCAGGTTTAGTCCTGATCTGATCCAGGTTTAGTTCTGATCCAGGATTACTCCTGATCTGATTCAGGTTTAGTCCTGATCTGATCCAGGTTTAGTCCTGATCTGATCCAGGTTTAGTCCTGATCTGATCCAGGTTTAGTCCTGATCTGATCCAGGATTAGTTCTAATTTGATCCAGGTTTAGTCCTGATCTGATTCAGGTTTAGTCCTGATTCAGATTTAGTTCTGATCTGATCCAGGTTTCGTCCTGATTCAGGTTTAGTCCTGATCTGATCCAGGTTTAGTCCTGATTCTGGCTCAGTCCTGATCTGATTCAGGTTTAGTCCTGATCTGATTCAGGTTTAGTCCTGATCTGATCCAGGATTACTCCTGATCTGATCCAGGTTTACTCCTGATCTGATCCAGGTTTAGTCCTGATCTGATCCAGGTTTAGTCCTGATCTGATCCAGGATTAGTTCTAATTTGATCCAGGTTTAGTCCTGATCTGATTCAGGTTTAGTCCTGATCTGATTCAGGTTTAGTCCTGATCTGATCCAGGATTACTCCTGATCTGATCCAGGTTTAGTCCTGATCTGATTCAGGTTTAGTCCTGATCTGATCCAGGTTTAGTCCTGATCTGATCCAGGTTTAGTCCTGATCTGATTCAGGTTTAGTCCTGATTCAGGTTCAGTCCTGATCTGATCCAGATTTAGTCCTGATTCAGATTTAGTTCTGATCTGATCCAGGTTTCGTCCTGATTCAGGTTTAGTCCTGATCTGATCCAGGTTTAGTCCTGATTCAGGCTCAGTCCTGATCTGATTCAGGTTTAGTCCTGATCTGATTCAGGTTTAGTCCTGATCTGATCCAGGATTACTCCTGATCTGATCCAGGTTTACTCCTGATCTGATCCAGGTTTAGTCCTGATCTGATCCAGGTTTAGTCCTGATCTGATCCAGGTTTAGTCCTGATCTGATCCAGGATTAGTTCTAATTTGATCCAGGTTTAGTCCTGATCTGATTCAGGTTTAGTCCTGATCTGATCCAGATTTAGTCCTGATTCAGGTTTAGTCCTGATCTGAACCAGGTTTAGTCCTGATCTGATCCAGGTTTAGTCCTGATTCAGGTTTAGTCCTGATCCAGGTTTAGTTCTGATCTGATCCTGTTCCAGTACTGATGTGTCTTGGTTCCGTAGAGGGCCATAGAGGAGCGGCTGCATCTTCAGGTGAGCTCAGGTGTGTCTACCGTCCCCCAGAAGCTCGTACCACCACCCAAAGGTCGTCATGACAACGGAACGTACCATTATGGGGTGTGTGGGGAAATTTCACTTCTTGTTAGCTGTGAAAAATCGAGATGTGATGGATTTGTTGTGTCCACTCGCTCCCCCTGGAGGAGGGGTGAACTGCAGACACAGCTGCACTCCCGGTCTGGTCTGTCAGCAGAATCATTTCTCTAACGAGGCGCCGCTCGTTAAGATTGTCTATTATCTCTGAGTGGATAGGAATTATTCTGTTACTTATTCAGAAGCACGTTCACTCGTCTGATCAAAGGTTGAGGAGGCAGAGCAATAATGAAAAAAAATAGCATCTTTTATTCTGTAGAGCCTGCCCCGCCAAAATAAAAGTCACCTTCAGAGCAAACAATAACAGAGAATTAGATTGTAGTTTGGATTGATGTTTGACCAGAGCGGAACGAGATGGAGGCCTGGAGCCGCTCTCAGCATCCTCATCATCATCACCTTCATCATCTTCATTTTCTTCAGCATCCTCATCATCATCGTCTTCATCGTCTTCATCGATCATCATCATCATCTTCTTCATTTTCTTCATCATCCTCATTCTTCATCATTATCCTCATCATCATCGTTTTCATCATCTTCATCATCATCATTTTTCATCATTCTCCTCATCATCATCATCTTCATCATCATCATCTTCATCATCATCTGCATCATCTTCATCATCATCATCTTCCATCATTTTTATCATCTTCATCATCATCAATCATCATCATCTTCATTCTCATAATCATCATCTTCATCATCATCATCTTCATCTTCATCCTCCTCTCCTCATCATCAATCATCTTCATCTTCCTCCTCTCCCTCATCATCATCATCATCAGGAAGCGGCTCACACAGAGCTTCACCTGGAATCTGCAGAGAATTCTGGGAGTTCACTGTAAAACTGCAAGTTGTTTTGTTGCTCAGTCAGTTCTAGAGGAGGAATGTTTGCCATGGTAACCAGCACCCACGCACAGTTGTTAGTCAGAATAATCTCTGCAGTGTTCTTAATCCACAGAGACCGCAGAGCGAGCGAGGCCTTCACCTTCGTCACATAAAGACCTTTTAAAACTTTGACCTTTCAGTATTTTGTCTGCCTTGTGAATCCACGAGGTTAAAAACAACAACAACAACAACAACAACAACAAAACACAACAATGTCTCCTGATCTGCATTTTTAGCTGAGAATCATCAGCATATTAATGCTAGCATTAATATGCTGCATGTTAAGAGTGACAGCAGTGGACCAATCACAGAGCCCTGTGGGACGCCGTCCTCCTGCTGAGTGACGTGTTCAAACTGAATCTCTGGGATAGAGAAACAACAACCTTCTGTCTTCTCTCTGGTGCTCATTTTCAAATAAACCTTTATTTAAAGCTGTGAGATCAGAAGATCAAAGTCTGACTGGGAGGAGAAGCAGGAGGATCTGTCCACCTTAAGAGCTTCACTCCAAACATCTGTCCACCTTAAGAGCTTCACTCCAAACATCGGGTTTTCATGAAGCGAGGAGGCGGAGCATCTGCTGGATTTAGGATTCCTCCCACAAACACAGAAGGTTTCAATCCTTAAGATCTGAAGAGAAACAATGAGAGGAACAAAGAAAATCCTGAGGGATTGACCAGGATCTACTGATCAGACCTCAGTTTGAGGCAGCAGTTCTGCTTTAAAGGTCACTTTATTCTGAAAGACAAAACTTCCTGTCCAGGATCTCCATGGCATTATGGGATGTATTTTTTCTCTCCTTTACATGTTCTGGAGGTTTTCTTTTCTAACTTCTCTCAACAGAGACGGCTCGTGTCTTTTTAAACACAACAACATAAAACAAAACGTTATTTTTGGTTGAATAAAGTAATTAAATATTTCCAGATGAAAGTAAAAACCATAAACCATTACTGAGGACATTTCTCTCGTTTTCATTCTTTAAACTCAGAAAAAAGCAGCTTCTTCTCCTGAATCTGATTCTTTTTCTAGATTTACTGTTTTCTCTTGCTGGAGGTAACAAAATGACCAAACTCCTCATGATGATTTCACCTCCGCCCGCTGACCCGTTGCACCCACTTCATCCGACATTTTTACCTGAACTTCCAAAGCTGCAGGTGACGTTCTGCAGGAGCTGAAGCTCAGATCTGTATCTTCTCTTCTCATCCAAGGGTCAAAGGTGACAGAATCAAACTCTTTCCATCAGAAGATCTGAGTAAATCTCCAACCTCGAGTCAGTGAAGTCGTCGGTAAAAATTCCTGCCTCGTATTTTCCTGCCAAGCCGACGTTGCGATGATTAAAAGCGTTTTACCGACTGACCGGCTGAACCTGGCGCTCCACCATCTCACAGTGATCCGGACTCTTCGGTGGTCCCACGTGACGGCACGCAAACGCGGCGCTCGGCGCGGCGCGGCCGGACGTCAGCTGCTGCTGAGCGGCAGGTCCTGAAATCCATGATGTGCTCCGCTTCAGGAGAAACGAGGAGCCCGCCTCCTCCAGACACGGCCACCACGCACGCCACGCCACCGCCACGCCACGCCACACCACGCCATGCCACGCCATGCCATGCCACGCCATGCCATGCCACGCCATGCCATGCCACGCCATGCCATGCACGCCATGCCACGCCACGCCATTGCCATGCCACGCCACGTCACGCCATGCCACGCCACCGCCACGCCAGGCCACGTCAGCCACGCCACGCTGCAGCGTTTCACTGAAGGAAAAAGCAGAAGAGTTTTCTGACGGCAGACAGGTGTGACAGAGCAACTGGAGCGAGACCTGTTAGCCCCGCCCTTTCCTGTTTCCTGAGGACGCTGCTAGAACGTCAAACTTTTAATAAATCTAAAAAAGTGCTGAAAGTTGTTCAAAATAAAAGAGAATATTTTTATTTCTGTTCAGCTAAAAATGCTTTTATTGTGAAAGGGAATTTCCTCTAAAGTGTTTTTGCTTGCTCCATTCCAAAAGCATCTCTGGTTACTTAAAGGTCAAAGGTCGATGTACAGTATAGAATGGAAACAATTCCTGTGACGGCTTGGGGGCGGGGCTTCTGTCATGAAACTTGGGCATGATGGGATAGATTTTCTGTCAGTGGTTTGTTTGTTTGTTCCTAAATCTTGTGCCCCGCCTCACCGTGGAGGGGGGCGGGGGGTTTGTCATGGCAACCTGAGCAGACGACTGCTGCAGAGACTGCTGTTCACAGGACATCCCATCATCAGCGGTAGATTTGGAGGGCCAGCTCGCCCACCTCAGAGCCATTTTTAGCCACCTCCAGGGCCCCGCTGCAGCCTGGTGGGCTCCACAGGCCGGGCCCGAGAAGGCGGGTGTGGTGAGGCGGGGGCGGGGCTGTTTGCACACTGGCGGTCTTTAGGAGCGCCGCTCAGGGAAAGTCCTGTGTGCTGGAAGCTGTGAAGGAGGCGTGTTTACTCAGGGGGGGGGCTGGCCGGCAGGACAAGAATGCCTGTGTCATGGCGGGGGCGCTGCAGAGGAGGAATGTTCCCCACAAGTCCAACTTTGTCGGGCCGGCCACAGCCGAGGTGGCAGCCGGTTCTCCGTGTTTGCTTTAGGTCCCGCTCCTCTCCAGGAGGAGAAGCTTGCCGCGCTCCTCACATCAACCCTCCTCCTGCTGGCGGGGGAGGAGGAGGAGGAGGAGAGGAGGAGGAGGAGGAGCGTCCGTCAGGCCTGATCTTGTCCCGTCTTCTGTTCCCTTGTTGTCTCTGGGTTTACAGTCAGAGCGGAGACGAGCGGGAGGGGAACCCGCAGCTCTTCTCAACTCCATCTGAGACGTTTAGGTGTTGAATCTGAACCATCACCTCTGGACGTTCACCTTCATGAAGGTCCATTCACTTCAGAAGAACCTGGACCTCAGAAGCACCGATCCGTCCAAACATGGACGGTCCTCAGCTTTGTTCTGGGAAAGTCTTCAGAACAGAACTCAGATGACAGAGTCTGCAGTCCAGACAGATCTGTTCAGAGGTCTTACATGACTTCCATGACTGGAAGGTTTTGGGCTGTCCAGGCGCTCGCCTTGGACTGCTGTCAAAACCACATCCAGAGGAGCCAGATGAGGTGGATCCGGCATCTGGTCCGGATGTCTCCAGGACGCCTCCCTGGAGAGGTGTTCCAGGCACGTCCACTGGGAGGAGGTCATGTGAAGGACACTCTCCAGGGTGTCCTGGGACGCCTCGGGTCCCCCAGAGGAGATGGAGGAAGTGACCGGGGAGAGGGAAGTCTGGGAATGATGATCAGCCTGCTGCCTCCATGGATGGGATGATGGATGGATGGATGGATGGATGATGGATGGATGATGGATGATGGATGGATGATGGATGATGGATGATGGATGATGGATGGATGATGGATGATGGATGATGGATGGATGATGGATGATGGATGATGGATGGATGGATGATGGATGGATGATGGATGATGGATGATGGATGATGGATGATGGATGGTGGATGATGGATGATGGATGGATGATGGATGGAAGGATGGATGATGGATGGATGGATGGATGATGGATGGATGGATGATGGATGGATGATGGATGATGGATGATGGATGGATGGATGATGGATGATGGATGGTGATGGGAAGGATGGATGATGGTAGGATGATGGATGATGGATGGATGGATGATGGAATGGATGATGGATGATGGATGATGGATGGATGATGGATGATGGATGATGGATGATGATGGATGATGAGATGATGGGATGGGATGATGGGATGGATGATGGATGATGGATGATGGATGATGGATGATGGATGGATGGGATGATGGATGATGGATGGATGATGGATGGAAGGATGGATGGATGGATGATGGATGGAATGGATGGATGGATGATGGATGGATGATGGGATGATGGATGGATGATGGATGATGGAAGATGGATGATGGATGGATGGATGATGGATGATGGATGATGGATGGATGGATGATGGATTGATGATGGGATGAATGGATGGAAGGAATGGATGATGGATGATGGATGGATGATGGGATGGATGATTGGATGGATGGATGAATGAATGAATTCGATGGATTGATGGATGGATATGGATGGATGATGGATGATGGATGATGGATGATGATGGATGGAATGGAGTGATGGATGGATGATGGATGATGGATGATGGATGATGGATGATGGATGATGGATGATGGATGGATGATGGATGGATGATGGATGATGGATGATGGATGATGGATGATGGATGATGGATGATGATGGATGGATGATGGATGATGGATGGATGATGGATGGATGATGGATGGATGGATGGATGAATGAATCGATGGATGATGGATGGATGATGGATGATGGATGGATGGATGATGGATGATGGATGGATGGATGATGGATGGATGGATGTATGGATGATGGATATGGATGATGATGAGAGGATGGATGATGGATGATGATGATGATGGATGGATGGATGATTGGATGATGGAGATGGATGGATGAGGATGGTATGGATGATGGATGATGGATGGATGATGGATGAAAGGATGGATGATGGATGGATGATGGATGGATGATGGATGGATGATGGATGATAGGAGGATGGATGATGGATGGATGATGGATGATGGATGATGGATGATGGATGATGGATGATAGATGGATGGATGATGGATGATGGATGATGATGGATGATGGATGATGGATGATGGATGAATGGATGATGATGGATGGATGATGGATGATGGATGGATGGATGAATGGATGATGGTGGATGATGGATGGAAGGATGGATGAGATGAATGGATGGATGATGGATTGGATGGATGATGGATGATGATGATGGATGGATGATGGATGATGGATGATGGATGATGGAGGATGGATGATGGATGATGGATGATGGATGGATGGATGATGGATGATGGATGGATGATGGATGGAAGGATGGATGATGGATGATGGATGGATGATGGATGGATGATGGATGGATGGATGGATGAATGAATCGATGGATGATGGATGGATGATGGATGGATGATGGATGATGGATGATGGATGGATGAATGGATGGATGGATGATGGGATGGATGATGGATGATGGATGATGGATGATGGATGATGGATGATGGATGATGGATGATGGATGATGGATGGATGATGGATGGATGATGGATGATGGATGATGGATGATGGATGATGGAATGGATGATGGATGATGATGGATGATGGATTGATGGATGATGATGGATGGATGGATGAATGAATCGATGGATGATGGATGGATGATGGATGATGGATGGATGGATGATGGATGATGGATGGATGGATGATGGATGGATGGATGATGGATGATGGATGGATGATGGATGGAGGATGGATGATGATGGATGATGGATGATGGATGGATGGATGATGGATGATGGATGGATGGATGATGGATGGATGGATGATGGATGATGGATGGATGATGGATGGAGGATGGATGATGGATGGATGATGGATGGATGATGGATGGATGATGGATGATAGATGGATGGATGATGGATGATGGATGATGGATGATGGATTATGGATGATAGATGGATGGATGATGGATGGATGGATGATGGATGATGGATGGATGATGGATGGAAGGATGGATGATGGAGATGGATGATGGATGGATGATGGATGATGGATGGATGATGGATGATGGATGGATGATGGATGATGGATGGATGATGGATGGATGGATGAATGGATGAATGAATCGATGGATGATGGATGGATGATGGATGGATGAATGAATCGATGGATGATGGATGGATGGATGGATGATGGATGGATGATGGATGGATGATGGATGGATGATGGATTATGGATGATAGATGGATGGATGATGGATGGATGGATGATGGATGGATGGATGGATGATGGATGGATGATGGATGATGGATGGATGATGGATGGATGATGGATGATGGATGATGGATGGTGATGGATGGATGATGGTGATGGATGATGATGGATGATGGATGATGATGGATGGATATGGATGATGATGATGATGGATGATGGATGGATGGATGAATGATGGATGGATGATGGATGATGGATGATGGATGGATGATGGATGGATGATGGATGATGGATGGATGATGGATGATGGATGGATGATGGATGGATGATGATGGATGATGGATGGATGATGGATGGAATGATGGATGATGGATGATGGATGATGGATGATGGATGGATGATGGATGGATGATGGATGATGGATGATGGAGGATGATGGATGATGGATGGATGATGGATGGATGATGGATGGATGATGGATGATGGATGGATGATGGATGGATGATGGATGATGGATAATGGATGATGGATGATGGATGGATGATGGATGGATGATGGATGATGGATAATGGATGATGGATGATGGATGGATGATGGATGGATGATGGATGATGGATAATGGATGATGGATGATGGATGGATGGATGGATGATGGATGATGGATGGATGATGGATGATGGATGGATGATGGATGGATGGATGGATGATGATGGATGGATGATGGATGATGGATGGATGATGTATGATGGATGGATTTGATTTAAGCCCCCTCCCACCAAATCATGATGGTTCTGTGATTCTAACATAAATCAACAGGAAGTTCATCTTTACAAAATTAGAGAAGCTGCAATGTTCAAGAAAAACAGACGATTCAAAGAATGAAACACACAGAAAACCCAAACTCACAGGGAAAGCTGAGAGTCTTTCTGATATTTGCATCATCTGTCAAACCTCCAGGATTAAGACAGATTACCTGATTGATCAAGATCTGATGATTGCACCTGAAGGATGAATTTTCTGGATCATCTTCTCTCCTCAGCTTCCTCATCTTATCCATGAATCTGTTTCACTCTGATCCGTACAGAACCTGAACTGGATCTTCCCAGAACCCTGGACTCCATCAGCCAGCGCGTCAACGAGACGGCTCCGCCGCCGCCGCCGGGATGCCGGGGAAGACGACTACAACATTGAAATCCTGCTGGAGTGGACGACTCGGTGGTCCGGTTTCACGGCAAGAGCACGTGCAGAACTACCTCCTCACTCTGATGAACATTGTAGGTCACCTTCATTCACTCAGGTCAGGGTCAGGGGTCACTGCAGCGGACCCGCCCACTGTCAGGGAACGGCAGGTTTATTCTGGTCAGACCATCACCAAGACTTTAAAGCTTTAGTAAACAAAAACCTCAGAGAGGAACATTTCTGTCTGATTTTGATGTTCAGGTGTTCAGATGTCCAGATGTGCAGGTGTTCACAGGTCAGTGTTTCAGGTGTTCAGGTGCTCAGGTGTTCAGGTGTTCAGGTGTTCAGGTGTTCAGGTGTTCAGGTGCTCAGGTGTTCAGGTGTTCAGGTGTTCAGGTGTTCAGGTGTTCAGGTGTTCAGATGTTCAGATGTTCAGATGTTCAGGCGCTCAGGTGTTCAGGTGTTCAGTGTTCAGGTGTTCAGGTGTTCAGGTGTTCAGGTGTTCAGATGTTCAGGTGTTCAGGTGTTCAGGTGTTCAGGTGTTCAGGTGTTCAGGTGTTCAGGTGTTAGGTGTTCAGATGTTCAGGTGTTCAGATGTTCAGGCGTTCAGATGTTCAGGCGTTCAGATGTTCAGGTGTTCAGGGTGTTCAGATGTTCAGATGTTCAGGTGTTTCAGATGTCAGGCGTTCAGATGTTCAGGTGTTCAGCGTTCAGAGTTCAGTGTTCAGATGTTCAGGTTTCAGATGTTCAGGCGTTCAGCATGTTCAGGTGTTCAGATGTTCAGGCGTTCAGATGTTCAGGCGTTCAGGTGTTCAGATGTTCAGGCGTTCAGATGTTCAGGCGTTCAGATGTTCAGGTGTTCAGATGTTCAGATGTTCAGGCGTTCAGATGTTCAGATGTTCAGGTGTTCAGATGTTCAGGCGTTCAGCATGTTCAGGCGTTCAGATGTTCAGGCGTTCAGATGTTCAGGTGTTCAGATGTTCAGGTGTTCAGGTGTTCAGGTGTTCAGGTGTTCAGGTGTTCAGGTGTTCAGGTGTTCAGGTGTTCAGGTGTTCAGGTGTTCAGGTGTTCAGGTGTTCAGGTGTTCAGGTGCTCAGGTGTTCTGGTTACAGCGACTGATGCAGATCCCCCCGGACAGTCTGAGGGAGGAGATGGACAGCAGGATGTCGTCAGCATAGAGGGGAGAGAACCCTCAGGTTCTGTTGCGGGCGGCTGTGACTCCGCCCCCTTCGCCTATACTTCAGGTTCTGGTTCCTGAAGGACGTCTGCTTGCTTGTTGGTTCCTGGCTTGTTTTCTGTGTTCTTGTTTGAATGTGACTCGGACTTTCCTCCAGCTTACCTGACGTGACAAGAAGGTTGATCAGGCCGATCAGCTGATCCAGAGGAAGCATGACAGAGGACAGGTCCTAAAACTGAGGCTGAGGTGTCCCCGTGGAAGCTGGCTGATTGAGCAAACATCTGCAAAAACATCCAAATGTTTCCTGGTGACATCTTCATTCAGGAGGCGGGTTTAGGCAGATGGGCGGGACTAGCAGGTGGAGACGGTGTGACCAATAGTAAAGGCTGGCTCTGGTCATGTGGTCACTCTGCTGTGACGGAGGTGAAGGTTGTTGGGGGATTTTCCGTGAAGAGGTGGAGGAGCCAAACACAGGCGCCGTCCCCCACACGGAGCCCGTCATCTTCCTGCTGGGTTTGAGGGGGGGGCGGCTCCGACTTTCTCTCCTGGAAAGTTCTGACTCTGACCACCCTTTGACTGCAGATTAACAAATGGCGGCCCCGGTCCCAGACCGGGGGGGGTTGTTTGCTGCATGGAGGAGGACGCTGTGCCCATGTGGGGGCGGGGCTTCCCACCGGAGGGGTCGGGCTCTGCACTGATGCTGATGCGTCTTGACCGGCGCCGCTGTGGGTTTCAGGCTCAGAGCGGACTCGTGTCAGCAGCTTTCTTCCTGATTCCTTTGATTTGCTGTCAGCTCACCCCCCTCCCCCCACGCGCCGTTTAGGTGGAGGGGGGGTCATACTCAGAGCATCATCTCTGTTGACGTCACGGTCCCTCAGACCCGGTCAAACTCCGAGCCTACAGAGTTATCCCAGATATCTGCTCCTCTCTGCTGAATCACCTGATCTGGTGATCGGGTGATCGGGTGATCAGGTGATCGGGTGATCAGGTGATCGGGTGATCAGGCGATCGGGTGATCGGGTGATCGGGTGATCAGGTGATCGGGTGATCAGGTGATCGGGTGATCGGGTGATCAGGTGATCAGGCGATCAGGTGATCGGAATGATCAGGTGATCAGGTGATCGGGTGATCGGGTGATCAGGCGATCGGTGATCGGGTGATCGTCGGATGTGATGAGGTGATCAGGTGATCGGTGATCGGGCGATCGGGGCGATCGGGCGATCGGGGCGATCAGGTGATCCGGTGATCAGGTGATCAGGTGATCGGTGTGATCGGGTGATCGGGTGATCGGGTGATCAGGCCGATGGGTGATCGGGTGATCGGGTGATGAGGTGATCAGGTGATCGGGGCGATCGGGCGATCGGGCGATCGGGCGATCGGGCGATCAGGGGATCGGGCGATCGGGCGATCGGGCGATCGGCGATCGGCGATCGGGCGATCGGCGATCGGGTTGATCGGGTGATCAGGTGATCAGGTGATCGGGTGATCGGGTGATCAGGCGATCGGGTGATCGGGTGATCAGGCGATCGGGTGATCGGGTGATCAGGTGATCAGGTGATCTGGTGATCAGGTGATCAGGCGATCAGGCGATCGTGTGTGATCAGGTGATCAGGAAGCTGGAGGTCTGGGGTTTCCAATCAGGTGATCGGGTGATCGGTGTTTATCGATGATCAGGTGATCTGGTGATCAGGTGATCAGGCGATCAGGCGATCGTGTGATCAGGTGATCAGGAAGCTGAGGTCTGGGGTTTCCCACCCTGCTGAGCCAAGACTCTGGATGAAGAAGTTCTGCTCTGTACAGAAATGGAACCAAAAGAGGATTAAGGATGATGTGATCCGTCCGTCCGTCCTCTAAATCTTACTGACCCTTTAAGGGTCACAGGGTTGCTGGAGCCTATCCCAGCGAGTGTCAGGTGGATAAGTTGTCAGTAAACCTATGATCGTGTTTTTGGAATGGAGGAAACTGAAGCCACACGTGACCAGGAGAACATACAAACTCCACCCAGCTGGGATTTGAACCTTCTCCCTGTGAGGTGGAAGTGCTAACCACTACACCACAGCGCAGCTCTGCTAATTAATGCTGGCTTCAGACTGAAACACTGGAAGCTGTTTTCAGATTCTTGGATGTTCTTTTTCTCTTTGTCGATCGGCGTTTCGCTCCAGTTGAGAAGGCGGTTCTGGTTCTGCTGGAACCGGTTCCTGGTCTGAGCTGACGGTCTTCCTGCAGGAGGCTCCTCCTCCTCTGCTGCAGAAACGTGAGGAAGGTTCAGATGTAGGGAAGCCTCCACCAATGGGAGCTCACCTGAGGCTGATGGAACCGGTCCTGATGTCAGGTGAGCAGATGATGGAGCGTCGTGATGACAGAACGCCACTTCCTGTTTACCTGGAACGCCAGTGTTTCCACCTACAAGAGAGAGAGAGAGAGGGGGTTCGAGCCTCACTCTGGTGCTGAAGGCTGTGAGTCCTGCTGGATCAGTGGCAGAGCGGGCGATTATTTTACCTGTCACCTCCCCTCCCCGCTGCTTCTCCTCCCTCCAGATCTCCTTTAATCCTTTGTCATCCCTCGCCTTCTCCGCCTTCCTCCCCACCTCCTCCCACCTCCTCCGTCTCTTCACTCTCTGATCTAATCCAGTGAGAGTGTCCTCTTCGCCTCGCTCCCTCCTTCAGAGGACTCTGACCCTCTGCAGCACTAAATAGTCCCTCCGTGTTGTCGTTCGCTTAGCGTGGCCGCTCACGCCGTTGCTCTGAGGCCGCCAATTACCGCAGCGCCGCCGCCGTTTTCAAGGATGCTCTGACAGAGACGCTCGCCGCCTCCAGGGATCTGTCGGAGTTCCTTCGTGGTTAACGAGCCGCAGACAGGAAACGGTCTGGCAGAACCAGCCGGTCCGGAGACGTTTGCTCCTGGCTACTGGGCATGCTCAGATGGGTCCTCCGCCGTTGTTTGTTGTTTGTTTGTTTGTTTGTTGTTGTTTGTTGTTGACCTTCTGGCCTGTCAGATGAAGCCGCATTCATTAGAGGCTTTGGCTTTTCTTCATGTGACATTAAAGAGATCCGAATTGGTCCTCTCTCCAGAGCTCAGCAGAACTTCTGTAGAATCCCGACGTTCCAGACAAAGTCCAGTTCTGTCATTTATCATCACCACACAGAATACGTTCATTTAATGATGAAAACATTTTCTTGGCGGCCCCCTACTGGCTGTTCTGGGTTCTGCAGCTGTTGTGTCCTTACAGACAAACTGGACTCGACCGGCTCATGTCCCACAATCCCGTTGTTACCCTTCTGTTTAGTTTGTCATATTATTAGTTTCTCTTTATATCTCTTCTATCGGTTGATTTGTTCAGGTCTTTTAAACCATCTTTTTTTACATCAACTAATTTCAATGAT
>CM012445.1:42500-51890 GCA_003999625.1 Oryzias javanicus
TGATCTGCCTGACCTGCACGGTCAGAGCGGCGCTCCACACCAGACGTGTCCCGCTGAACGAGCCCCGCTGAACGAGTCCCGCTGAACGAGTCCCGCTTAACAGGTCCTGCTTAACGAGTCCCGCTGAATGAGTCTCGCTGAACGAGTCCCGCTGAACGAGTCCCGCCGAACGAGTCCCGCTGAACGAGTCCCGCCGAACGAGTCCCGCCGAACGAGTCCCGCCGAACGAGTCCCGCCGAACGAGTCCCACTGAACGAGTCCTGCTGAACGAGTCCCACTGAACGAGTCCCACTGAACGAGTCCCGCTGAAAGCTTCAGGAACAAAGAAGACGAGCCGGAGGCGTGGTCCACTCCTAAGACGAGCCGGAGGCGTGGTCCACTGCCAAGACGAGCCGGAGGCGTGGTCCACTGCCAAGACGAGCCGGAGGCGTGTCCACTCCCAAGACGAGCCGGAGGCGTGGTCCACTCCCAAGACGAGCCGGAGGCGTGGTCCACTGCCAAGACGAGCCGGAGGCGTGGTCCACTCCCAAGACGAGCCGGAGGCGTGGTCCACTCCCAAGACGAGCCGGAGGCGTGGTCCACTGCCAAGAACAGGAACTCAGATGATCCACCAGAATCTGAAATCTCTCCCGCTCCCCCAGAGGAGAGAGGGAAACAGGAACAACATGTGAATCACACTGCACCAAACAGAAGAATGGAGGACTAAAAGCATATGGAATTTTCTCTGTCTGTGACCCGGTTCTGACCCTTGGACTGGTACCGGATCGTGGCACTGACTAATGGCGTATACTTGTATAGCGCTTTCTACCCTCCTTCGAGGCCCAAGGCGCTGCACAGTCACAGACCCATTCACCCACTCACCCACTCACCCACTGGTGGTGGCTCCGCTGCCGAACACTGGTACAACCTCCCACCAGAGGCAATTTAGGGTTCAGTGTCTTGCCCAAGGACTCTTTGACAAATGGGCAGGCAGGGAATCGAACCCACCATCTTCCGATCATGAGACGACTGCCCTACCACTGCACCATGGCCGCCCCACTTAATGTGAAAGTCAGCATGTGAAGCAGACCTGGAGGAGACTGAAGCTAACGTCTGTATTTGAGGAGTTAGTGAGAATGTGTTGTGAGTCGCATGATGACAGAACTGATTCATCGCAGCAGATCAAAGTCATATTTGATGTGTGTGTATGGGGGGGGCCTTCTGAAGCTCCACAAATGAAAACGGTTCTTTAAATCAACTGAACCGTCTCTCCTCAGGATACGCTCCGGTCACCGGAATGTGCCACCCGTCCGGAGCTGCACCCTCAACCACGAAGACGGCTTCTCCTCGGCGTTCGTGTGGCTCACGAGACCGGACACGTGTAGGTTCACCTTTTCACGTCTCCTTCGCTGTCTGGAGCTCCTCCCCCTCAGAGGAAGGTAGAAGATTCAGATCCTGAAGTGCAGCAGTCCAAAGTTCTTGTTGTTCAGGAGTCGAGAACGGCGTTCTGTTGGGAAACATGCAAGTCAGAGGCTTGGAGTGACTGTGTCGACAGAAACATTCAGATCAGATCAGATCAGATCAGATCAGATCAGGGCTTCATGTATTGATTCAGTTGATTTGAATCTAAATAATTTTTTTACCTAAAGAAACCTGAAAGTTGTGACGTTGTAGCGGTGAAACATCAGGACAACCTCCAAACCGACTTTGAGAAGTTTTCCTAATATAACAATTTAATATAACTTTGACTTTTGCACCAACAAGGATTTCTTCCTTCAATTAAAAACTAAACCCGACACAAGAACAAAGATCCGTCCATACTGCTCTGATTCCACAGAGAAAACAGCAGGAAAACCACAAAGTTCCTGTTAATCCCAGAGATCCGTGTTGACTGTCATCCACCGTTTGTGGTCACACCTCCACGTTCCCTCTCACTTACGATGACAAACTCTCCGTACATGATAGATCATGGCTGTGGCGTTGGTCGCACACTGATGACATCACAGCAGCGCGGCCGGCGTGCACAGAGTGAGAGTTCAAATTAAATGTTCATACGAGTAAACTGCTTGCTTTTTACATTTGATCACATGACCGTAATTATAGATTAAAATGAGATTAACGGGATTCAAAAATGAATAAATAATCAATCATGACAAACGCTGCTGGTTCTACCAGATTCTGTTCAGAGGTTTGGTCCAGTCATCCTCAAAACCAGGAGAGTCGCTAAAACATCTATTTCAGATGACTGGATATAGCATTGACTGTATATAGAGAACTGGACGGAGTGACCCCACCCCCTGATGTTCCAAACAGGAAGTTCCTGCAGAATCCCAGAGCTTGTGGTAGAAGTAAACAGCTGCTGATACATCTGACCGACAGTCCTCTTTTTCTGATATTTCCTCTGTAGTTCAAGCTACAAACTGACCAATCAGATGCCTCAGTGAAAGTGGGTGGAGCCTCCTTCAGAGGACAGTTGATCATCTCATTAGCCAATAACGGATCTGATGTTCTCTCTCTCTCAGGAGATTCCTCAGATCTCCAGATTTTTTTTTTTTTTTTAATTGTTTTTTTATTTCAAACACAAACACAAAATGAAAATAAAATAAGAATTTGAAAATTACAAATATAAGAATTAAAAGTACAAAAATACTAAATAAACGTAAGAATATAAAAATACAAATATAAGAAAATTGGAAAAATAATATATATACAAATATACAAATATACAAGTGAAGCAAACAATTGTGCTTGAAACGGAGTGGGTAGAAGAAAATTCTTTTTGGTCCCACCCCTTTCTACAACATTTTTTTGTTACCTGGTCTATTTACAGGGAGATATCTGGAGTTTGTTTTGATCCGGAATGAAAAACTGGGAAAAGAACATTTTTATGCTGCCATCTAGTGTTGGGAGGTTATATTGGCTGGAAGGATCAAAGCAGAAGTTATTCCAGGAGATTTTTCTACAAAGCTCTGAATAAAAGCTGTTTGTTTTACTTTGAAAGTCTTGAAGCATCAGCTGCTGCTGCTGCTGCTGCTGCTGCTGCTGCTGCTGGATTCTGAGCAGCAGCACAAGCAAAGCTCTGTTTGTCTCTGCTGACGTAAAGCAGACTAGCTAGAGGACTTTATTAACATTTGAAAAGAATTAGATTTAAAGTTATTAGGCGACGTGCAGCCACCTTTACATATCTGCAAATGTCAGCCACACTTGTTGGCCTTCTGAGGCGTTCTGGCCTGCGTTATGTAATCACACTGCGCTCCACCTCTGGACCTATTTTTACCTCAGTCAGGTGGAGAAGTGGTCAGTGAGCATGAGGCCCGCGGCGTGGAGACCGGTCAGTTACCGAGCGCCGGGTTTCCGTCCGTGACGTCGTCCGGTCTCCTGGTTTCCCTCTGGCGCTCCGGCGAGGTTCCAGCGCTGGAAAGCGTCTTCCCTTCAGGGAGATTTCACGTCCGGTCTCTGAGGTTTCAGAAGACATGCAGATGATCCGTGTTCATCAGGTGCAGACCGGTCATCACCGACAGCCGCATGGAAGAAGCTGGGCCTCGTTCCTCCTCAGACTCCTCCAGTTTGGTTAAAGATGGAGATCAGAGAAACGTTCAGAGGAGTTTACTTAGCAGGATCCGTCCACGGCGGGATTTAGTTTTCTCTGGAGCCTCGTGACCCATCAGAGAACGCCCGGAGAACGCCCGGAGAGCGTCTGAAGAGCGTCCGGAGAGCTTTGGAGAGCGTCCGGAGAGTGTCAGGAGAGTGTCCGGAGAGCTTTTGGAGAATGTTAGGAGACCGTTTGGAGAGCGTTCGGAGAGCATCAGGAGAGCGTCGGAGAGTGTTTGGAGAGCATCAGGAGAGCATTTGGAGAGTGTTCGGAGAGCGTCCGGAGAGTGTTTGGAGAGCATCTGGAGAGCGTCCGGAGAATGTCAGGAGAACGTTCAGAGAGCGCTCTCTCAGACGTGGTGCAGCCTCGCTCTTCCTCTCCTCGCCGCCGTCATCACAGTCTCATTGTTCTCTGCTGTGAGCAGGCTGGGCATGGAGCACGACGGCCAGGGGGAACCGCTGCGGCGACGAGACGGCCATGGGAAGCGTGATGGCGCCGCTGGTGCAGGCGGCCTTCCACCGGTACCACTGGTCCATGTGCAGCGGGCAGGAACTACGGAGATACATCCAGTAAGTCCTGCAGCGTCCTTCAGCAGGAGACGTTTTGTTTGTTTGTTTGTTGTTTTGAATAAGAAACAGATTTCACTAAATAAAAACCAACTTTTCTCCTTTTCTGCTGATGGTGGAGAAGCTCTGACCTTTCAAGCTTTCATCCTCCAATCAACACCGTTCCTCCAACCGCTCGCTTTCGTGAATCACCAGGAAATTGAAAACCGTCATCAGAGAAGTGAAGAGATTTAGAGTTTCTGTTTCTGAGAAAAAGCAACGTTTGGAAAACGCTCCTTTGATTAAAGCACAGAATCTCTGCTGATGATGAAAGGATTTAGATTAGACTTTAGTCAACAGAAACAAACATTTCCACGGATGTTTGAACCTTCAATTAAAAAGACACATCTGTTTGAAAATGTTTCCACTTTTTACACACATTCTTGTCACTGACAGACCCGTTCCCATGGAAACTGTTTCAATAAATAATAATAGATACATATAATTCAGATTAAAATGATATTTCAGTTTTTCTTTATTCAGATTGTTGTGAATCAGGAGAAAACGACAAAAAACACTTTGAAAAATGTCGTATTTGTGACCTGGGAAATCTGCTGGCGGGGCCACAAGCTCCCTGCTCCGCCCCCTTCCCCCACAGATAAACAGATCCATGGACGTCTGAGCTGGAATCTGATGTTAGGTTGGGGGTGTGAGGGGCTGTAAGCTAGTGGAGAGAGTTTAAACAGAGGGATGACAGGAAAAGAGGGCAGGCTTGCTATGCTAAAGGTCCCGCCCATTTCTAATCACCTCCCGCCGCTCTGCAGAAACTATGTCTTGAAAACAGTTTTGGTTGAAAACTTCATCATTGTAATGAAAAAACACTGATCAGAAGATCAACAGAAAACATCCCAGCAGGAAACAAAGTATTGATCCTGAGAGACTGACAGATCATTTATTGATCCACTGCAGGATTAGAGATGTTTCAGTTGAACCGAGCGCTGACGTGTCACATGGAGCAGAAGTCCGTCAGTTTGTGTCTGCAGATCTGTGAGCAGCAGAAGATGACCATCGATCACTGAGTATTGATCCCAGATCCAGATCAATAGATTCTGCTGCAGTCTGAGGTCCACGGAGGCTGAAGCTGCTGGGAACAGACACATCCTGCATTTTAATCAAGGTTCTAACGTTTAGGAACAAGTCTGACTAACGTCCAATCAAACGAGAGCAAACGGATCAAGGTGATGCCGTTTGTTCCTCTGGGGGCCGGACTACAGCAGAGGTCCGACCAATGAGCATGAGACAGACTTCAGCATCAGCAGATCCAGGAGCAGAGGTCGGAGAAGACAGGAAAACGTCAGGAGAAGAACTGGAGAGCTTTAGGTCTTCATCAGCAGTGTGTGTGGTGTGTGTGTGTGTGTGTGTGTGTGGTGGGGGGGGGGGGGGGTGGTCAAAGTTTGGTCCGTAAATGCTGAGTCATGCTTTGTCCTCTCCAGCACGTACGACTGTCTGCTGGACGATCCTTTCAACCACGACTGGCCGCAGCTTCCCGAGCTTCCCGGCATCAACTACTCCATGGACGAGCAGTGCCGCTTTGACTTCGGAGTCGGCTACAAGATCTGCACGTCGGTGAGGGTCGCCGCCGCCGGGCGTTCACGCTCTGCTGCAGAACTTTCATGCTTTTGCTCTTTGTCTGAAATCTTCTCGACGTCAGTCAGAGGATCAGATGCTGGTTTTCAGCAGAACTCTCCTCACATTCCTGAAGGTCTGACTCGTCTTCTTACAGAGGAATTCTCTGGATTTGGATGTTTCGGTCCGTTCTCTGTTCCAGACCACGTCTATTTGATAACGTTTGGTTTTTAGATCTTCTCAGATAATCGAGTTCTCCTGAAATAGTAAACTAGAGGAGCAGAGGCTGACGTGAGGACCGTCCCAGAATCCCAGTCAGCTTCCTGAGGAGGTCACAGCTGATGCTGGACGGCCCAGGATAAGAATGAAATGGATCCAGCTGGTTCCTTAACCTAAACAGGCTGCAGCTCAGTCAGGATCAGCATGTGGAATAAGCCCCGCCCCCCACAGTGATCCAGAGGATCCAGCGTGAGCCGCATCGAGCGTTCCTCTCATTAGCCGCATGCTACGATAGGAAACTAATTATCCGCTGCTGCCGACGCACAAGCCCCTCCCTCTTTGGCGTAATTGGAGACAGCGCCTTCTCCTGCTCAGCAGAGTTTACAAACGTGTCTGCAGTTAATAACCTGGGAGGTCGTTTCCATGGAGTCTCTGATTCCAAACAGATAGATGCTGTTTAAGGAGAGCAGAGGCGCCCTCAGACCCTCACCTGCAGCGCCGGAGGCTCCTCCTCCACGGCTCGGTCCGATGAAAACACAGTCTGTGAGGGTTTACAACATTCACAAACACTGACATTCAAGCAAGATTCAAGCTAGCAGGAAACAGGAAACACCACAGAAGAAGAAGCTGGAGGACTGACAGATGAGAGAGGCAGAGGTTGGACCGTTTCAGCTGAAGACGGGTCATTCTCAGCTTGTTCGTGAGCATCACTCAGCATCAGAGTTCAGCTTTAGGCCTATGGGCGGAGCCTACACTCTCTGATCCATGTTCAGGTAGATGGCAGAAGCAGAACCAGGTTCTGTAGGTTTCTAGGTGGTCCGGTCCACGGAGGATAGCAGAGGAGCGCATGCATCTTCAGGTGAACACAGGTGTCTCTTCAGATGAACACAGGTGTGTCTTCAGGTGAACACAGGTGTGCCTTCAGGTGAACACAGGTGTGTCTTCAGGTGAACACAGGTGTGTCTTCAGATGAACACAGGTGTGCCTTCAGGTGAACACAGGTGTGTCTTCAGGTGAACACAGGTGTGTCCTCAGGTGAACACAGGTGTGTCTTCAGGTGAACACAGGTGTGTCCTCAGGTGAACACAGGTGTGTTCTCAGGTGAACACAGGTGTGTCCTCAGGTGAACACAGGTGTGCCTTCAGGTGAACACAGGTGTGTCTTCAGATGAACACAGATGTGTCCTTCAGGTGAACACAGGTGTGCCTTCAGGTGAACACAGTGTGTCTTCAGGTGAACACAGGTGTGTCTTCAGGTGAACCCAGGTGTATCCTCAGGTGAACACAGGTGTGTCTTCAGGTGAACACAGGTGTGTCTTCAGGTGAACACAGGTGTGTCCTCCGGTGAACACAGGTGTGTCTTCAGGTGAACACAGGTGTGTCTTCAGATGAACACAGGTGTGTCTTCAGGTGAACACAGGTGTGCCTTCAGGTGAACACAGGTGTGTCTTCAGGTGAACACAGGTGTGTCTTCAGGTGAACCCAGGTGTATCCTCAGGTGAACACAGGTGTGTCTTCAGGTGAAACACAGGTGTCTTCAGGTGAACACAGGTGTGTCTTCAGGTGAACACAGGTGTGTCTTCAGATGAACACAGGTGTGTCTTCAGGTGAACACAGGTGTATCCTCAGGTGAACACAGGTGTGTCTTCAGGTGAACACAGGTGTGCCTTCAGGTGAACACAGGTGTGTCTTCAAGTGAACACAGGTGTGTCCTCAGGTGAACACAGGTGTGTCTCCAGGTGAACACAGGTGTGTCCTCAGGTGAAACACAGGTGTGTCTTCAGGTGAACCCAGGGTATCCTCAGGTGAACACAGGTGTGTCTTCAGGTGAACACAGGTGTGTTCTTCAGGTGAACACAGGTGTGTCTTCAGGTGAACACAGGTGTGTCCTCAGGTGAACACAGGTGTGTCTTCAGGTGAACATAGGTGTGTCTTCAGGTGAACCCAGTGTATCCTCAGGTGAACACGTGTGTGTCTTCAGGTGAACACAGGTGTGTCCTCAGGTGAACACAGGTGTGCCTTCAGGTGAAACGGTGTGTCTTTAGTTTCATTGAGGCCTGTTTGACGACCTCATGGGAGGCCATGGAAATGACCATTACCAGTGTCTCCATCACACGTATGTCAAAACTACATGGGAATTTAGAACTACATTTGGCAATGACTCTGTTTCCATTCAATCTTCATTTTGTGAATAAACACAAAGCGACTCCTGTGTGGGTCGTTCAGAACCACAGCGTGGGACGAGAACAGCTGATGTGTTTGGAGAGAGGCTGCACAGGTAGATCACTGACACTTCTCTGTATGTCAATGAGCCAGACGGTTCACTTCTGTCGTATGCTGATGATGATGGTTGTGCACGTGTTATGCACGTGTTATGCACGTGATGCGTGCACGTGTCTTCCTAATAAACTTCACTCTGATTGGAGCTTTCCTATCAGGCTCTTGTAAGGAGCGTGCACGTATCACGTGCACAGCACTAACAGGATCCTCGTTCAGTTTGCAGGATTTGGGGGCGGAGTCAAAACATGAAGAATCTGTGTGACACACCTGTATCTTACCTGTTGTAAAGGGTGTGTTCAGTATGACCTCCACCCGCAGCACGCCCATAGATAAAATGATCCTGTCCTCTCTGTGGTTCACTGAGCGTCTATGACCTTCATGATTCCTGAAGTCACCTGTTTGGGTCTAACATGTGGGGGTCAGTTCATGGTCCGGTCTGACGTCCACCTTCTGTTCCTGCTCTGTTGTTGCTGTTTCATGTTCTCCAGAGACGCCGCGGCGTGCTGCTGTCCCTCCGTCCCGGTTCTCCACATGTTTTGTTCCAGGACCGACGTGTATTTGTAGACGATGATGCGCTGTCGTCGTGTCGCTCCGACTCGTCTCTCCGAGTCTTTTGTGCTGATGCGATGGGATCATTCCAGAATCATCGGAGCGGTGTCCTGGGATCTGCTGCGTCTGGTTGTGTTGTGCAACTGAACGGGGAGGAGTTCTGAAGGTTCTGACCCGGGAGCTACTGGTGTCCTGCTGAAATGAATCTTTATGTTCTGGAGTTCTTTTCTTGTCTCCGGTGGTCTGAGTGGTACCTCAGGTAGATCCAGTGTGATGAGGAGGAGATCCGTTTGTTTTCCTGAATGGTTCTGAGTCTTCTCCTTCTTCAGAACCTCGTCGGTGTTGTCGGGCCCAACGGCACCGCGCCGAGTGTTCAGAACCAGAGCGGCGTTCTGAATGCGTCTCATGAGGCATCATGGGAAACCAGCGATCAGAACTCACAGGAACCGATTGAATTCTAGAAATGAAAGAATGTGTCCTGAAGCTGGGGCCAGATAGGCCACGCCCACTTTCCCCCTCAAACTGGAGTGTCTGTGGATTGTTTCTGCTCGGTTCTGCCGGTTCTTGCTCGACCTTCACTTCTCTGTCCTGTTTCAGTTCC